>JAUTXW010001380.1:2275000-2875000 GCA_030620095.1 Kuschelorhynchus macadamiae
TTTTTCAATTTCTAAATTATTTTCGTTAACGATCCTCTTGATGTTATGTTAGAGTGGTGTACTATTTGGGGTTAGGATCCAGTAAAAAAGTGTTTTTAAATTGTCGACGTTTCGCAACTTTATTACTGCATCCTATGGACCTATAAGTTTTACTTTTGATGTTAAATACATTATTAAACCTAGGATAAACACAGGTATTGATTACATAGTTTCCCACAAAATATCAGTCGGAAACCCATACAACACGAGGGCTGGAAGGTGTTAAAAATATTAATCCAACTGCTTGGGTCTCCTTTCAATATTGCATTAGAAATAAAATATTTCCATTAAGAATGCTAGTAAGGGTATAGGCTGGTTAAGTTATTACTAAAAAAAATTAACCCTTTTTTAAAACGAAATGGAACCTTTATCTAAAATCTTATCTAGGATTTGGATTGAGAAAATCAGGAAATAACACCTCAAGCCATGTCACCTGAATACCATGAGGTTCCCCCTACCCAGAATATGATAGGTACAACATACCGATAGTCTAGAAACATTTTATTTATTTTTTGTGGATTGCATTAGCGATAAAAAATATATACCCCGTGGTGTGTACTTATACAGTACGGAAGTAAATTCAAGCAGAGTTTTTGAAAAACAAAACTCAAGTATTTTATACTTTAAGTGATCCTTAGTTAAAACGTTCTTATAAGTGGGGCTAAGTACTGCACAGGGTCGTTCATCATGTTTCGCCACCCCTACTATTGGTTTACTTTTAAGAGATAGAAAAAAAATGTCAAATATAAACGTTGTAGGCTTTATTACGAATTTTATGGAAAAATATTATTTTTGTATATAAAACCAAAGTACTTTTTTGTAAATTCAACACCCTGTATATTATATGTTTATACAAAAAATGGACAAAAATCCGACCATAAGAGGCAATGTGTTAGAGGGAGACGAAAAACGATCTTCTACATAGAGAACTAAAGGAGAATGCATTGCTTCTTTCGGCCGAGTTTCTATTAAATGTCTCGGGTGTCTCTAAAGATAAAAGAATAAAATTTGCTATGTTTATAATCAGCAAGAAAGGGCACATTTTGAAAAATACAATATTCAAGGAGTCCCATTTAAAATAATATATTGGATCTGCCACACATTTTTGCAAATTACGTAACAAACCCTACAATTTTTATATTTAACATTATTTTCTGTCTCATACAATTAACAACAATTGTACAATTTGTATTCACATTATTTTGGTACTGTTACATTTACGAATGACCACCATTTTTAAATTAAGGTTAAGATGTGATAATCAGTCTCTCTTTTTATTTAATTTTTTTAATTAAAATGGTGCCAAGCCCCATCTTAAAATTTTTAATCGCCAAGGAAATATTAAAGTGGACAAATTTTTAGATATTTATCTAGACCAGTTCAAAAAAATAAGAGCAGGGACGGCATTAAAAAGCCACATTTTAAATTGTATGTAAAAGTATATTTAGCAAATACCCTTGAGATTTTTTATTTGGTATAATAGAAGTAAAAGAGTAAATTAATTATATATTTTGTATTCAAATCTTCAAAGAAAGATGTTTAATTTGCACGTTAATCCATACTGATTGAAATGCGTAAAAAAACTGGAGAAAGGTAGGTGAATATTATTGCTTAGTTTTCTAAAGGCAGGCAAATACATTCCATTTTTCAGCAAAAAAATAAAATGAAAAATAACCAATAAAAGATATGAAGATCATTAATTGTTTGAAGGCATATTTTAAAATAAAAAGAAATTAATTCAACTTGATTTAGTGAAGCTAAATTTTCACCACATACATCCTTACCATTATTCACACTGCTAAGTCGTCAGCATCCAAACCGATGTGTCAGCCAATCAAACTTCCGGTCTTTGGTTCTCAAGAAAACTTGCCAGGTGATGACATACGCAGAAAAACTGTAGGACGAGCGATCGATCTGAAAAAGAATTATATATAAATAACTGATTCCTTTAACCATCTGCTTTACAAGCATACAAAATAATTACCGAATTCGAAAGCGTATTTCTAAAACCTAGGCTACGATAAAGAGGAAAAACCAGAACTGAATCCACCCTTTTCCGGTTAATTTCACTTCTGGTAAAAAAAAAACAAATGAGAACCCAGATTGCTAACTTGGGGTCATCATATCTGTATATGTATGAGAAAATTTTCGCGCATTTACACATCTTATGCTGGAAGCTATTGTATATATACGAAAATTAAGTTATTATTATTTGAGCTTTGAAGTGCATTCAATATTATGTTTAATCGTGTCTAAAGCTTTTCGGAGATGGGTCTTTATTCTCAGGACGGTTTCTAGATTTTGTAAAAATCTTTGCCATAGGCTGAATTTCGTTAAAGTAGGAAAATAATGCTTTCATTTGTAGGGCCTTAGAAAATTATTTCCAATAAAATTAAAACTAGAGATTTTTTTATGTAAAGACCACGAAAACAGCATACATTATAAAGTTAATTGATTGATTATCTAGAGATATTTTTTAACTCTATTACCTTTTACAGAGCTTCTCCTCCTTTAGACATAATATTTATTAGGCCCAAAATAAAAAAGAACAAATAAAAAATGAGCTTTATTTTTTATACATTTCCGCACTCGATGTATATAAAAACTAGTTAAGAAAAAATACATCTGTTTGGATTTAACTTATTGGAATAAGTTCAAAAAATGAGCGAAATGGTTTCTTTTTCAAATTTTAATGAAATTCAGCTAATAAAATAAAAAACAAAAATGTTAACAAAAGTCAGAATGTGCAGAAATAAATCATCAGGTAATTTGAATATTTCCGGTTAATAAAACAGTAAACTGGAAGTAAGCAATATTGCAAAACATGAGTTAACAGTAGACAAAAAGTGTTTCATACATCATCCAATATTTCAAAAGGGCTCAAAAATTCTTTACCACCATATGTTAAAAAAATCTTGGACTACACCTGGCCACTATATCGTGCGCGGCACCAATTTTTGTCGATCGAAGCGGTAACTATGCTTTCATGAATTTCGGTACAAGTAATTTTGTACTATCTGACTTCCACTTGCTGTGAAGAGACAAAATTTGTGATAGAACTTGTTTTACGGCAACCCAAAAATTCGCCTAATCTGGCCTAACCAAAATGACAGCTTGATAATTATAAAACAAGATAATATGCACAATTACGTGTACGCAAATTCACGAAAGCATACCGCTAAAATCCTGTCAAATTTCGTATATTGATATGGGGATATATTTTATTACCGAATCCCTGTGTGGCTGGCTCCTATCAGTGAATTGTTTCTTTGTTTTATGGATTTCCCCAAGTTACTTTACTTAGTATCTTTGTCTGTATACTGTCTCCAGCATACTCCATCATTTTTGTGAACGTAGTTACCCTACCTCAATTTTTGTTTCTTCACATTTTAAGAATTTATTCAAAACACTTTTTTTTGGTCAATTGCCACACTGAGAAATTCAAACTACGGAGTTGCTTTTTAGAACAGTTAAGTCAAGATTTTTTTTAGCTTTCAAAATTAATCATTTAAGACATACTTAAGATATTATAAACCTAATAACTACAACCTGGTTTGTGTTAGTCTGCTAACTGTTAACATACTGCAGTGTTTACTTCTAGTACTTAGTCCGCTATTCAATCTATCTCTAACCATTGCGTCGCTCTTAAAATTAGAGTTTTTTTTTATAATTTATTGTACAGGTTGGTTTCTTATATTCTGATGCATTTTGATATCTTTTAGGGATATGACCAAAAACAAAAGAGCATCGAAAAGCTGCAAAAAATACACTAAGTCTTTTCTAATGGGACACATATTTGATTGTCGCTTGAATAGATATTTTCTTCCCGATTCCAAAAATATATAAAACAAAATTAGCTGTTTTGAAATTTTTTAAATATTGATAAAAAGTTATTCAAATTCGGATAAGGTTTAAAGAAGCAAAATGGGCATATTTTGACAGTTTTGACATAGGCAACGACTTTTAATGTTATCCATGACTAGGGATGGGCGAAATTAGATTTTACGTATCAATATGCAATAGCAAATCACCTATCAATTTTTCGATAGTTATCGAACTATCGGTACGTGTTCCTATCTATTGATAGCAAAAAGGATCCTCACTTTCATACGGCACATAATCTGTTCGCAAAGATATCACAGGCAAATATATAATCCGTTTAGCCATAACAATTATTATTAAAAAACTATTTAGGTATCCAATTTACCTTAAAATTTTCAAAACAATCAAATATTACGGAGGAATCAACCGGTAAAAAAATCACCACTAATTGCCAAAAATATGTTTTCTAAATTATGTCGATCTGTCTGTCTGTCAGTTTCGGCGTAGCTAAAAAACTACTTATACCATTGACTACAAATTTAGATTTAAAAAATGGGGATGGTAATATTTTCATTAAAATCCAATATGACGGCCTGGCGAAATGTTAAAAATTTATATCCAAGTTACCTCAAATTCTGCACACAAATCAAGTGTTACACAGGAATAAAACTGATAACAATTTAGTACGAATCCAAGATAGCGAAACAAAATGGCGGCCCAATAAAATGTTTAAAAATCAGTTATTAGATTAATTTCAAATTTTGTGCAAGCATTAAGTGTGATATGGAGATAAAAAGCTTAAATTTTACTGCGAACTGAAAATGGCAAAACAAAATGACGGATAAATAAAATGTTTAATGAAATCCTCACTTTTCCGAAATAAACCGCTCACCTTTGAACTTGTTTTTTTTCTGCTATTACAGAAACAGCCAAGTCATCTAATTCAATTTTGGCTAAAATTTAGCAATCTTATTAACCTTAGATCACAAAATGTTTTTAAACTTTTATATGATATAACGTCAAGGTAGCCAATTAGATTTTCCATTTAAAAAAATTTGGCCTAAAGGCAGCCTTAAAAACAATTTAAAAATTACTGTTAAGGATGTTGAGTGATTTCGGAAAGCAAATACAAAAATTAAATTGGGGGTATTTTCGATATTTCTCTTAGGTTTAGATATATGTTAGATAATGTACTTGTAGTGTGCAATTTTAAAATGTACTATGGGTTAAAGAAAAAGTTCGAAACTCGTCGAACATGTTAATAATTTCTTATACATTCTCTTCTAATTAAGTAACTATATGTTTTGTATTCTAAAACAAGTTTTTGGTTTTAATATTTTATTTATAACAAAATCTTCAACTTTTAGAAAAAAAATTAAGAAAAGCCAATTCAACTGCTACTGGCATAATTCCAGTGAAGTAAAAATTCATGTACAACAAAGAACTGAAATAGGTATATTGAAGACTAGAGAATCAAAGAAATAGGCAAATTTGGCCGTCTCTGCAGATTCCCTTTACAGTCTCCAACCCTGTCTAAAGTCGTTTGAAATTATTTAAAAGCTGCCGTCTAAATAACTGGTTACAAATAACAGGTAAAAAATAGCCTACTTGACATCACATTTCAGATTCACAAGTCACACTTATTTGATCACATTACTTAAATTGCCATAGCAGCCGCGAAGAAATTTGGTTTCCTTTTCCAAGCTCGAATACACTTTCCTTCTGTCGACTTGTATACCCTTTACACTTCGCCAGTGCAGACGTAGCCTTTAGTATTGCTTGAACATATGAGGAGCAGCCTCCCCTTTAATTCTTAATATCCTTAATTCTATTAAAAGAATCTGTGATTGTTTTACAGATATTACCACGGATTCTGTTCTGCAAATGAATTGTCATTCATCAGGCCCCTCCTTATTCATCCCTGCCAAGAAGACATGGGTGGTATCGACGCATATGCATCCCTTCACCGTCCAACTGCCTTTATTCCCAGAGTATCCCGCTTATGGAATGTGTTACCAGCGAGTGCCTTTCCCTCTTTTCCTAATCTGCAGGTCTTTAGATCTCGCATCGATAAACTTTCCTGGCCTTCCCTTAAAGCAACCACGATACCTGGTACTTAGGCCTTCGTGGTATGCTAAAAAAAGACACTAAGTTGTGTCTTGAAAACGTCTTGTGAAAAAATATTATATATTGGCAATCTTCGAGTTGGGTGCCTAAACAGCTCCGTTTCGCAACTTTTTTTCATAAATAGCGTTCCCAATACGTTATTTTGTTTAAAAGTAATAACAATTTGAGCATAACTTTCAGGAATGGCACTTAAAATGACCAATAGTTTAAAACTTAAACACCTTCTTTTTGAACTTCATACTTGTCAAGTTTAGCTTTAGTAATAATTATTACATTCGACCATTCAGTCAATAAGAGTTATACGAAATGCTCAGAGGACTACAGCATCCATTCGCCATTCGAATAGAGGACTAGAGAGGACATTAAAACATGTCCGCCTATTAGTAAAGTAACAATACCAAACTATTGTACAGCGACAACATAAGAGAATAGAGAATATATTGTGCGTGTTCCGGGGCTTATACCGGACAGAACACGACATCCAGATGGCATTAGGATTAGTTGTGCGGAAATAATTTATTGTACGTTGTTGTGACATGATTAGTTCGGCCAAATAATAACAAATTAAACTCGAATAATAATTCGAAGGTATACACAAAGAGTGGTTAAAATGCCTATCTTGAACAATGCGCACAACAACTAGGGCATTTTCAGGCCAACATTTACATAAGGGCTATTTTGTATACCTATAGAGTATATAATAGTTATTGATTAGGAAATTGATTTATATTACAAACATGTTAAGCCACGCAAGAAAAGTTTCCTCTGTGACTCGTATGTAATAACTGCCTAATACGAAATGTTATATCATATAATCGCTTTCTGCTAAAAAAAATAATAAAAATATTTAAAATTTAAGGTTATCATTGCCAGAAGACATTAATATACAAACTGCAAAGGATTCGAGTGTCCTTATACATTTTGTTTGGAAGCAAGGCTAGTAAACACATATGAATGTTAGTTGACAATAAAATAGACATTTTAAATAATCTAATTTCTACGTTATTTGACAATGTCCCAATTCGTGAAGCAAAAATATCACAACCAGGGCACCTTGGTTAACAGCCAATTTGAACAAAGAGATAGCGCCTTACAAAAATATAAAGGGACAAAACTTCATGAAGATTGGGTTACCTATAAAAATCTAAGAAATTTTACATCAGCTTTACTTCGGTGGGAGAAAAAAAATATATTTAGGTTCTTGGTGCTCTGAGATCAAAATCGAAATCGAAAACTTTGGGCTGATGTCCGGCATTTAAATATAACTTACGACAAAAATACCTCAATTCCAAATTTCCTTGCAGATCCAAATAATATTAATAATTTGTGTCTTTGTCCAGAATACATCAAATTCTACACAAAAGATTAATTTTTATGAAAACCATATATTTAATGAAAACTTCAAGTTCTCATTTAAATTTACCGACATTACAAAAGTGAATAGGATTTTGAATAGTATAAAGCCCATTGCTACAGGAGCAGATGAAATTTCACCATTTAGATTTAAATATTACTGTAGTTTAGAAATATCATATTTTCACAATCAATGGAAACTATCTATTGGAAAACCGTTGGTGAAGATTAGTGAACCTAACTTTCAATGATCTTCGTCTAATAAACATCCTGAAGTTTTATCAAAGATTTTTGATAGTATAATACGTGTAATCAAATGTATAATTATTTTATTGAAAATAAAACCTAATGTGGCTTTACGAGGAACTTTGGTACTTCAATAGCACTAACTAATGTTACCGATGACATAATACGCGTATGTGATAAAGAAATTAATACTTTATTAATACTGTTAGATTTTTCGAAAGCGTTCGACACCATTAATCGCACACTGTTTGCTGATAGACTTAAACAGTTGGATAAATCCTCGGATCAGACTCAAATATTATCTGGAGTACCCCAAGACGTATATTAAATACGAAATTAAGAAAACAACTATCTGAGTCCCTTGTATTATCGCAGTTTAAGTATTGTGATTTCGTATGTACCTTTTGTATATAGCGTAAGAAAATTTGACCATATTTCCCACTTATACGCTGAAATAGGTTGGTTGAAAATTGATTCACGCATAACAATCCATTTATGTACTTTTTTGATCAATATTATTAGTATCCCTAATATTCCCCGTTATATTCGGAAGCGTCTACTTTTTTGCAGAGATATTCATTGCCTTAAAATTCGTCATGGAAATAAATTGACTATGCCTCATCATCGTAGCGCCATTTTTCATTTAATGCTGTCCGATATTTTAATTCTATACCGACCGAAATTACAAATCTAAGTTTAAGCAATTTTAAAAATACATTTAAGAAACACGATCTAAGTAATACTGCCTGTTTGTTTATTTGCTTAATGAGGAATTATCAATTAAGTATTATATATATATATATATATATATATATATATATATATATATATATATATATATATATATATATATATATATATATATATATATATATATATATATATATATATATATATATATATATATATATATATATATATATATATATAATGTACTTATATTGTTGAAATAAAAGGCATTTATTATTATTATTATTACATTAGAAAAAATGAAAAATCAAAAGTTCCAGAAGAAATTTAAAAAAGACCAGTGCAACCATGATATAATAAACTGAAGGTATGATATCGCGCATTCCCGTATGGCTGTGCTACGTCATCGCGTGATTAACGCCGGCTGTCATTTACCTTCGGCCATATGATTTCAGTGCATTTTCAGTTGATGTTTAAAAGTGTTTGCGGATGTATGTGTCCTTTTTTTTGTATTTAGTTAAATAAACAACAATAAATATGAGGTGTGCTGTAAACGCAATGCTAAATTTAATACAAATTTTGGAGCGGATATGCTCAAAGCATTTTGTTAAAGATGTCATGTCATTAATCTATATAAAAAAAGATAACAATGTAAATCTGGACAGAATAGTCTACATTTTTAATAAAAAATAGTGTTTCAACTAGAATAAGGCTATATTTTATTTAAATTTTATTTTTTTATATAATTACATATAATATAGGAACAAACGGCAGCTTGTGCATATAAAGGTTAAACTTGTTTAGTGTATGTTGTTTTAGTCCCTCTCATACCTGCAATTTTTTTAATTAGACCTCCTCCCCTCAAATGCGCCTTAGTTACGTGTATGTACTTATCAAAAAACACAGCTATTATAGCATTTTTTAGTTTTAAATTGAACTAAATATAAACATGTATAACAAGATAACAGTATAAAATTAAATACTGTCGGATTTTATACAACCTTAACTCTTTCTTTAGCGTGTTTTTTGTATTTTTATTAAATAAATATGTAACTACCATGTCATAAGTTTTTTATTTTAGTGAGTTATATGTCAATGTTTCGTTGGAAAAACATTTTTAATTGAAAAAAAAAATGGTAATATAATGTCTAAACTCTAGAAACGACATGCATCTCCATAAGTAATTTAAAAATCTACGAACGCAATGACGTCACGCGCGATCCGGACGCAATTGAGACCGTCTAGATATCATACCTCCCGTTTATTACATCATGCAGCGCAACTACTCCTCCCGAAGGAGGATGTTTTGATGGTTATAGTAGAGCTAATCTACCGTACATTTTCCTGAAAAAAGAACTGCTCTTCAGGTTTTTTGTCTAAAATATATTGGTAGCATCATGCACAGAGGAGGGAAATATTGAGTTTTTTTATTGCATAACGACCAGAATCCATATTTTTTTCACTTTTGTAAAAATAGCGATTAACATGGCAATTTAATTAGGAAACTGAACCTTCTGTAGCTTTTGTACAAATCGACCAAATTAAATGTTTCGAAACTGGACTAAAAATTATTAATTAATTACACAAAGAATTCTATTTAATTCTTTAATTTAAACAAAAGTAAAATTTCTTATTTTTTTCATTTTAATATATTTTTTTTACAATTAAAAATAGAGGAAAATGCTATTATACTCAGAAGGAAAACCATCAAATTAGAAAAGCTTATGTTTAAACAAAAAAGGAATTAATATTAATAATATATCATTTTAAATAAAATTAATATTATTTAAAAATAAAATATTATTAATAATATTTGATATTGTTTAAAAATAAGGTTCTGTAATTATTTTCTTTTTCTTATGAGTATGATCAGCTTATTCTACACAATTAAAAAAGAAATATTTAAATGAAAAAAAAAACAATTTTTGTAATTTAATTATTAAATGTATTAAAGATAAATTTAAAATTTAATTTAATTTAAAGAGTAAAAATTAAATTATTTATGTATTATTTGTTTTTCCATGTCAAAATTATAATAAAAATAAACGAGTGGGCCCCCTCAAGATTCGTCGGGAACTAGTTTTAAAGTTACACCTGTAGACTATAAAATGTATACCGGCACTCCGTCAATACTTGAGGGAACTTGCTTCGTAGAAGGGAAGTATTGTAGTCGTGAAAAAATCACTCTCCCAGGTTTTTTCAACTCCGTCGATCTGGTCGCACTACTTACCCGATTGACTTCAAATTTTGGTCAAAAATTAAAGTTCATATGGGGATGACTTGGTAATATTTTGTTAAAAATCCAATATGGCAAAACAAAATGGCGGCCTAGTGAAATGTTAAACAAATTATTACTAAAAAACTACTTATTCAATTTACCTGAAATTTTGCACAAAAATCAAGTATTACATAGGAACCAACTTATAAAATTTTGATAAGAATCCAAAATGGTGGCTTAATAAAATATTTAAAAAATCGGTCTGAAAAAATTATTAGATTGATTTCAAATTTTCTGCAAGAATTAACTGCGATATGTTAAAATTTACCGATTTTTTTTAGCGGCATTTATGTAGCATCAACTCCAAATTATAATTTTATAAGGAACCTAGCACTAAAAAGTACAACTTCAAAACGCTAATAAAATAGAAATAATAATAAACCGAAAAAACTCCTAATGATTTTCTCCAAACAAAATAATTTTACTTCGCATCAATGTTCTTTACTGGTACTGACACCTTAAAGAAAAATCAATAGGAAGGCTTGAAATGAACCCAACTTCAAACAACGTAGGAAACCCGTCGGATTTTATAGAGGGTATTCGAATAATTGGGGTTATGGTTACTGCGGCACAGCACGGCGTTGCCATTTTATTTATCTTTAGAGTTATTTGCTGATTACGTTTGGGACATTTTAAGAACAATGAATATTCAGGTGTTTTTGAGGGTATTAATAAGTTGCATTTAATAAAATAACAATAACATTTTCGATTTTATTTAAACAAACGACTGGAACTTTTAAACGAATATGATAATTTTTTAACTTACGTACATATTATCTTTCACATAGCCCGCAACTTTGTATTGTCTTTCCGCCAGCGTTCCAGAGCGACTTAAATAATTTAGTATTTTTGTTTGTTTGTTCATGTGAAGATCGTAATAAAAATAAAAAGTAAGTAGTGCTAACATGTCTGTGGCTAGAAAGCTTTAATTTAAAGAAAAATTACTTCTGGCAAAACGGGAGAAAAAATCGCTTTATGTTTTAAATATACATATGGATGATACAGCGTGAAAAGTGCATATTCAAGCTACAAGTTACGCATTTGAAAGTTTGAAATTCATATTTTTCACAGGTATCTCATACAAGACTTTTTCTACGAGCCTTTGAAAATTACGCAATTTTTCTAAACTTACAAAATATCAAGTACCTGAATTTGTTATAGGGATTAGGAATATAACGTTATTTATTGCATTGTTTTGTTTGTGTCAGTGAATTAAGAAACTATAATTCGATCCAACTGTAGGTGTAAATATCTGGATGTTGATTCAGACACTGAAAATTCCAAAATCATTTCGTCCGATATAGCAGAATCTGCGAGATTAGCAATACACAAAACTGTTTTATATACGCGATCAAGAACATAACATGAATCGTCATGTAAACTTTGTGAAAAGTTGTACGATGGAATGAGACATTAAAACGACAGCATTTTATTTATAAAATGTGACCTGAAATCGAACAATGATTTTTAAATCAACAATTAGCATTGTACACATCACTTGTTAGACAATTTTTTTCAGCAAAAACTACTTTTCGTACTAGTGTGCTAAAGTGAACTTTTTCGCACCAAGAAATATGAAAGATACCAAAAAATGGCCTAATTTTTTTAACGTTTTCCTACGAATTAATTTAATCAGGTCAAAAGTCTCCAACGAATTGTGTTGTTTTAACTTTAAAATTCCTTTTAAACTTTCATCTATCAGTTTCATGTGTCCAGTAGCTAACTTTGATTATGTATACATTGTGTTTATTGTTTAATACATTCCCGTTAAAGGTAACCTCTAGATAATTTTGCAACTTCGATCTCGTTTATGAGTTAAATGCAGCGGTATGAAGATATATTTTTAGTATATTTCAATGACTTTAATTTGTCTAAATTATTATCATTGTTACTATTTATACCTACCTGAATGGAATTTAATGGGATTAAACGAAATAGTGCTAACGGCCAGCGTTAGCAAATCGTCGGAACAAAAGATGTTCTTATTATGCTATAAATAAGAACATTTTGTCGAATTATTACAAATGCTATTTAAACACATGTTTGTACTAGTCTCTGGTGTACGAGCTGCCTTAATTTTTTTCCAGATAAAAATCGAACGGATACAAGTCAGGGGGACTATCAGACATAAGCAGAAACTTGCTCAGCTATAGCACTGTGTTGAAACCATTTTCTAATTCTCATAAATACATTAATATCATTTTCTAATTCTCAATAAACAAATTCGTCAGAAAACTTAAACCCCGCAGCTAACTCTGATTTTGTAAATATTTTTTTTAACTCGCACAAACAAATTTAACTAAAGCACTGCCCCACTATTAATACGGTTGGGAATTTACCTGTCCCACGTGATAAAGAGGCTTAAGAAGAAAACAAAATACGACCAAATACAATTGCTTGCGTTGTTTAGATTAGGTCGTCCACCATCGGTTGGTCGCAGTTTTCTTTAGTCAAAATTCAACAGTTGAAACAACAAAAGTTCACTTTGTACCTTAAAATGTCCATAACGAACTCGATAAAAGCAAAACGACGACGGGACGCGTGCTCGTAGCAAAACGTTAATTCGCAATTCCGTCGTCGTCCGGCATTTTATTCGTTTTGAGGGCGATTTATTCCGTTTCTTTGAGTCCGTTGAGTGAATTAAGTCCCGACCGACCGAGCGTATGTCCAGAGGTATACGGAATTACTCTCCACTCCAGATAGAAATATGCAATTTGAAAGGTTTGCCCTCTTTGAATGAAGAAATGTAATTTTGAGATATGGAAAGTCGCTTTTTGAACCAATAGTTATTTAATTGAATCAAGTCGCTTATAAACATTACACACACAAAATATTTTATAGTATAAATAAGACGACCGGCAGGGATAAAATAAAAGAAAACTCTAGGGATTTCAAAAAAATTGCCGCAATGAGAAAATATCTGCAAATTTTTAGGAGTTTTTTTATGTTTTATAGATCTAACAAACGCGGTTGATCGTGTTATACTTAAAGACATATTCTACCTGTTGTGTACCAGATGCACCGCAGAAACTACGGCCATTGCGATTTAATATAGTAATGGATAAAATAATAAAAAGCACATTCTGTTAAAGGACGAGTGACAAATAAATAAAAGTTATCTATTATGCCGATGATGTACAATGAATTCTAAAAATTATTAAACACCTTTTACCAAAAAGGCAAATAATGCAACAGAAATAAAGATAATGGAATCCTGAGCGATGAGGTATGGCAATTAGCAAAAGCTAACAAAGTAGCAGACTGTTTTAATGATGCTATCTGACGAAACAAATACCTAAGTCAGGAAACTAAATCATTAATCTACAAAACAGACAGACCAGCAATGGAACCACAGACCGATACGTAATCGACAATTTCATCTTACGTTTCTCCCCGATTTGTCCTAATGCGACGCTTGCCGATAAAACTGTTATCACGAACACTCGCTTACCGTCAAGATGTCGATTTAAACGCCTTTTAATTTATATAAAATAAGTGCGAGATTTTCAGTAGTAGGAGTAAGAAAAACTACTCCAGAGACAGCGATTCTTTTCTCATTATTATACTTTTAAAACAATTAAACTATTACGATGTGTACATTAAATCTATGCTTAATATTGAAACTTACATATATAAACAAAGGAAGAAAACGGTACTGCTAGGTTGTAATTTATAAAAAAATTTGAAGAAAAACTTATCTCTTCAGTCCTCTTGAGATGACGACTGGGCAAAGCGGTCAAAACTCTGGTGTCAGCCAGGAGGTTAGTACAAATTAACTAGTATTTAAATGAAAAGAATAAAAAGACGAAAATAAAATAAAAAAAATAAATAAAAAAGGGAAGTCACCTAGGCGACAATATTCCAGGGAAGATATACGAAAGGCGCAATAGCTTCTAGGTACTGAGGCTTGTATAAACCACGCTTTCCAAGTTACAGAAAACAAAAAGTAATTACATTCTTAATCCAATTCAATACTTATAGTATCACATGAAAAACTGCTCCTCTCAAAAAGATACGTAAGAGAAAACTCACTGAAAGTAATGCAAATTGCAACTGTTCTTTCGTCCAGTTGGTCACACTTGCCAATAGAATAAACATCCCAAGAAAAATTATATGTGGCACATTTTTTTTCTGCTCTCTACTTGAAATGGCGGTTCTTGTATATTTATTATCTTCGGCAGAATCATCGAATTGGGAGACTTTTAATTCTCTCACCTATATACTCCTCGTTTTGTCGATCCCCCTTTCTACTTTTGCCTTTCTGCATAAACGCATACGTACCCGTACATGTCTGTCCTATTTTGCGTCCGTTCGTGAAAATAAACAAACGTATCTCCAGATTCTTGATCACTCTGTAAACTCTTAGCAACGCGATATGACTGCCATCGATTTCAGAATTTGTAGGGAAATTGAATTTTCCCAAACAATAAACAGATCATGATATGCTAGTAGTTTAAGGAAAAAAATGATCGACAAACTATGAGATCCGCTTAGATCACATTGCTTACCGATTCATATGAGCACTGGACAAAGCGGTTAAAAGTCTGGTGTGAGCTGCAGGAGGTCTACTACCAGGGTCAGAATTCAATCGATAGAATAATTCTCTGTTTCAGTTTTTACACGTCAATTTTATCGAAATGTATTTGCATGTTTTCTTGAAACTGAGTAGGCCTTACACCTACTTAATTCTGACAGAAGTTTATTCCACTAGAGTAGGAGATTATTATTATTAATTAGAGTAAATTCATTTTTGGATATTTTATTTATGATACTAGATAAGTTCTAGTTTGAGGGAAGTTCCCCGGGAAGGCGAAAACATGGTACACAAAAACACAATAGCTTCTGAAGCTCAATAAAATGCGCTTCCCACATTACAGATGACAAAAATTAAACCTCTGCTTAATTCAGATCATTAAATAGTTTAAAGAAAGTTTGCTTAAAATAATGTTCCAGTAATACAACAGTTCTTTTGTTCAACTGAACAAATTTTCTGATCAAAACAAATCGCAAATAAAATAAAAATTATGATATAAAAATTACAAAAAATATTGGGGTCTCATATGCCTTATAAACCCAAACATTTTAGGTTTTTTTTATTCATTTTAAACGATAGCATATGCTGTATAAAGTAGAATAAAAGTAAAAATTCCTGGGAAAAGTCACTTTTTCCTAAACATTTTTTTTGGGAGGTTTGAAGTTTTAAATTACGAAAGCGGGTGTATGCCGTGTTTCCGTAAATCCACCATCACATAAATTGGTCCATGTATTCTCGGATGAATGGAGATTGCATGACGCCCAGTTTAATTATTTAGAAAGTTCCGGGAATAATTCAAGATCCTGTGTATATATAAAGAAACACCTTCCAAATTAGCAAGCAAAAGGTACCCTCGCCAGCAGTCCATCCATATTTCCGTGCCGGGCAAAACATGGTCGGCGATGAGAGTTTGGAGGGTACGTGCAGATGTGTCTGGAACGATGTAACCCGGTAGTGCAGTCCGTCATATATCTCAAGGACCCACCATTCTAGCACTAATTTCCTCACATGATACTTCCGCTTTATAATAACGGATTCATCAATCTGGACTACATGTCCGTCACCACCTAAAAAGTAAAAACCAAATCATTAAAGCTAATCCGAAAATAAAACAGGACCCGAAATGGCTTCTGAAAAGTGCCAATCTCACCACTTTAAAGTGCGCGGGTTTTTCAAATCTGATTTTAGCATATATGATATATGGCATTAATGATAGTTTGTGCTTCTAATGATGAGTTTATTGACGAACCTGGGCTAACCAAAAGCTAACAAGACAGATCCACCTAACAGTATAGGTTTTGTAAAAAAAAATCCTCGTTTTAATATAAATCCAGAATTATGTGGGCGCGCTATGGCAGTTTTGTTAAAAAAATAAAAAAAGTCATCACCTGAATCGGGATTAGAGCAGACATTCAGTGCATCAAAACTCAAGAACCCTATCTCTGAGCTAGGAAGCTTACACTAAACATTCAACAAAATTTGTTTACACTACATTGAAATAAACGACGAAACAATGGGAAACAGAATAAACAATCTACGTTGTGATTGAGGGATCCAAAAGTAATTTAGGGTTTTGTAAATCAAACCACCTAACCTCACCTAATCTAAACAAATATGTATTATCAATTATTCTATTCTTATCAAATAAAAACAAGTCATAGATAACAGAACGGCAAGAACATCCAGAACACATAAGATGTACATCCAGATCTTACACACGACCACTCATACATTAAAAATATTACAGTACGTACCGGCACTCTAGACTGTTCAAAAAATAACCCATTCCAAGCGAAAAGCCATGTCCAAGGGGCAACGGGCAACTGGATATCGAAAATTTCGCCTCACTAATCCACATCCCTGCAAATGCTGCAACAACACCTCGTCGTTCACCGACAGTATTTCCATTAGTTGGAAAACATTTGCAACATCCATATTTAGAAAGAAAAACACTACTTGAAAAACCAGTGAACTGTATTCTAGCAAATATATGTTAAAATGGAAGAATTCAAAATATGTAATGTGGGGATAAATAACCTAAGTAAAAATCCCGGACATTCTGTCTTACCCAATAAAATATTAGCCTTGTACTATAAACGTTTTTATTGGACCGAATAAAAACGGAAAGGAAATAACTAGAGTGGGAGTTAAAAACACAGTCCCGACAGTAAATCACCAAATCATAAACGTCAAGATTTCTGTAGTAACTATGCTTTTGTGAATTTCTATTGACTTTTACAACCCAAGGCAGGCCTAACCAGGGCTAACCAAAAGAACAGTCTGATAATTATAACATTGATTCTAGCGATGGTTTAAAATGTATATACTGTTTTTCTTATAGCTTTAATCATGATGCTTTCGCTCTCTGCATTTTTCTGTTTGAACAAAATGCTTGTAATTGCAACGTGGCAACATTGTGAGGATAATTTATTTTGTAACATTTGACATTTTTAAAATGTTAATGGAAGTCGTTCAGCAAAATAGAGAAAAATATATGATTTATATATATTTTCTGTAACTGTTACAAAAAATAACATTTATTATTAATAAAGATTAGTGGAAACTATATATTTTAGTTATTAGTAACAGCATATAAGCGTAAAACTTCCGCAAACAACGATAACAATCGTACCTGAAGAGGGAAAATAAAACAAGTTGTTCAGTGATTTTTAATAAAAAAATAACTCTTCCAAGGTTAGTTATGTTTAAAAATGTCCAAAAGACGACAAAAAAAGTGTAAAAATTCTGGGTATTTAACGATCATCTCCAACTTTTAAGTTGACTGGGTAATGTATAGTTAACTCAAAATCGAGTTACAAGAACTGAGCCAAGCAGAGATATAAGTATGTAAAAAGAAAATTTGCTACTGCCAATAGAATAACATTCCAAATGGTCTGTCATACAGGAACACTATTTTAGGATTTTACTATGTTTATTTTCTTTTCGGCATCTTGGAATGGCGGTTCTTGTATTAATGACTCGTAATTTAATCAAACTGGAATATTTTTTAAGCCTACGTGATAAATGTGACCGAGGCTTCATTTCGAATTCTACCCTGAGGGTTTACACTTGTGCTCATTTAAGCAGTCTTAAATCGCTTAGTTATTACCCGCACGATTTTGAAAAACAAAAAGGCAAATCACGGAATTATCTTCGGCGGAATCATTGAAATAGGATCGAGGGAATTTTAATCCTCTCTCTTATATATAAATCTAGTTCTGTCCATCCCCCATTTCTATTTTTGCATAAACGCATACGTATCCGTATATGTATGTTCTATTTTGCATCCGTTCGTGAAAATAAACAGCCGTATTTCAATACCCTCGGTAAATTACCCATTAGCATCATCGTCGGGAAAAAGAAGTTTTGCTATAACGGCTATATACATGCACCGCCAATATATCTGGCCGATTTGAATATCGGACTGAATATTTTGAATTAATTAGTCATTCGAAATTATTAGTTGGCGGCCGTTGTATTCCGAATTGCCAGGCCCTTATAATGATGCATATGTAACTGCGGGTACATAGTTTCGGTATCAGTGCTGTTGCCATAATTTTGTAAATTCGATATTTGAGCCGGTCGAAGCTCTGATTATATTAGACGTGAATTACTAGTTCTGCTTGTTTGTCCCCAAATAAATATTTTGAATGTATAATTTAATATGTGTGTATCCTGTGTATTGTAACAGGGAGGATGCTAGTTTATTTGAGCCAGATCGCCTAAGTTCCATTGGTTTCCTTCTTAAACCTCTTTGGGAATGTTGCTAATCCTAGGACACGGAATAGTCTTAAAAAATCAATAATGATGTCAGCACTCTTCTAGAATAGATGTTCAGAGAAGACACCGGGTGCCTCTACAAAAACATATCTCATTTGGTGAAGATTTTCTCTTAACAGCATAGGCAAATTTTTGGGGGGGAGGGGCAAACGTATACTAATTAGGCCACTGAAAAAATGTTCTCCCTTTTCGTTTAACACGTAATATATTGCATAACCATAACGCCTTCATGAAAATCAATGACTTAAAAACCGGTCCATAAAAACGTGGTAATATAAAATTGTGTTTGGGTTTTCAAAATGTTGCTCATTGTACTTCGTTTCCAATGTACAGAGTATCCGAATTTCGATGGTTTTGCGGGGTATCTCCCTTATTACTGAGATACGCTTTTCGCAACACTGTGCTACTTTCTTGTGAAACCGAAGAAGCCACAAACAAATGTTTCCTAGCCCTCTTCGTTTTTGAGATATAAGGTGAAATTGAATTGAAAATTTGAGTTTTTAGGTACCCCTCGTATCTCGATGGCCTGACAACTTACCGAAAACTTGCAAACTAACTTCGATAGAGTTTTTTGCGTAGAATCCAGTGGCATAGTCAGTTTTTGGTTAGTTACTATCGTTTTCGAGGTATAGACTAAAGTTGGGTTTTTTTAAATGGGATACCCTGTATATTTTTTAATATTTGGTTTCCGCTCATTTTTAGCTTCTCAAAAATATATAACACTTGATATTTATTTCAATCCGGTATCGACAATTAGGTCAATTTAAAGAAATTTTAATCCGTTTCTCTAGTAAGCCATGAAAATTGTTTGTTAATTTTCTAAATCTGAATTATCTGTACCAAAGTTTGTTATAATATCATTATTAAACAATAAATCAGTTAACAAAAATTCATACTATTTAATTTTTACGCTAGGGAAACACACAAACATCTAAGAAATCTACTAAAAACATAAATTATAAACTAAAAATATATACATATGACGATAATTTAATTATTTGTCTAATGTTGACAATAAAATTGTATTCTGTCAAATACTTACTATTGACTAAATTAGAAAAAAAGGCTATGCAGGGTGTAGAAATTACAGATACTGTTCGAACTGTTCCCCATTATACCTTATACACATATCACACATCTTTCTTATTCTACTTAGTGCGTTAAGCATAATCATTTGGCGAGCTTGGAAATATCTAAAGGCTCTTCTTCTTTCGTTTTGTAGATCTTCGATCGTGTGGTGTTGCCTTTGGTAGATGATGCCTTCAAGATATCCCCATAGAAAAAAGTCTAGGACCGACAAATCTGGCGACCTAGGTGGCCATCTTACAGCCCCATTTGTACCAATCCAGCGACCTGGAAATTCATTTTCTAAAAAGGTACTAATAGTCCGTGCACTATGAGCCGGGGCACCATCTTGCTGAAGAAAAATATTTTGTAATTGTGCCAAAGGAATATTATCTAATAAATCAGGAAGCGTATTTTCCAGTATCTCTAGGTACCGGTTTCCAGTAAGATTACCGTTATAAATGACATACCTTATTTTTGTGCCAAGGATAAAGCAGGACACGCTAAATTCAAACCTGCCTTGTTGTTCGCGTGGAAATAT
Organism: Kuschelorhynchus macadamiae; assembly: GCA_030620095.1. Taxonomy (NCBI): domain Eukaryota; kingdom Metazoa; phylum Arthropoda; class Insecta; order Coleoptera; family Curculionidae; genus Kuschelorhynchus; species Kuschelorhynchus macadamiae. Next base: position 2,295,476 of record JAUTXW010001380.1, read on the forward strand.
AACGTGTTAATTTTTTTTGGACCAGTATCTATTATTGTGTCAATTTAGAATACCTGCACTTGAGATATATGCCTCGTCAGACTATATAACTCTTCCTTCGAAATTTATTTCGGTATTAGTCATATGAATGTACCAATTGCAGAAATCTATGCGACGCTGTGCACCTCCCGGGTGCAAATGGTGCACTAACTTATATTTATATAGTTTGAAATAGTATTTTTTTAGAATAGTATTTACTGTTGACTTAGGTACTCCCACTTCATACTCGACTTTTTGACATATAATAATATGTAATGTAATAAGTAATATGATTTCGGTCGCGGTTCTTTGAATGATCCTTGATTGATCAGATTTACTTTTATTCTTGAAAATGTTCTTTTATCGGGCTATCTTCGTTCGGGGTATCTATAAGGAATACATGCTGATTTACAGATATATAGAGTATAGAACGACATATTCAAAATAAATTAAATGGAATTATTTTTTTATACAGGCGATGTAAAAGATGTTTTTTATCACTTATCAACAAAACTGCTATTTTAGTTTTCAAATACTTTAATTATAATTAATTTTATTGCAAATTTAGTGACATCGTATCGTTCGTGTTACAGGCTTGCTGCAATAATATGCTTTTTTATTACAAGCAAATTTTGGACACAATTGTAACCTATTAGGAACGATAGGCATAATTTAAAATATTAATATTATTATTCTAAAAAAAAAGTCACAAAACTAAAGTTTTATTATTATCTATACTTTTGTTTTTCAAAAATGATGAGAGTCCTTTTACATCGGCTATTACTAGTTCCGAAAAGCCCTGGTTTAAGAAGCAAAGTTATTTTGTTTACTAGTATTACTCCTGTCACAAACAAGCATGTCATATTTCTCCAAGTTTTTGAAATTCGCAGCCATTTGATATTTAATAAATAGACAAAGGCAATATTTAATTAAAATATTTTAACAATGACAAATGTCAATTAGTTTCTACAATGGCTCAACATAATCTATATATTCTTTTGTTTAATCAAGTAACTTGGATATTTCTAAGCGATAAATTAAATAGTTGGAAGTAAGTATTTTCAAACAACACAATTGTCAACATTAGAAAAATATTAAATCCAACGTCATTTGTTGTAAATAAAACATTTTTAGTGTATGATAGGTACATATTTTTTTTATTAGATTTCTTGAGTATTTGTGTTAGTTGTGTTGTCCAGGGTAAATAATAAATAGTAGGTATGTATCTTTGTTTATTGATTTATTGTTTAATTATGATATTATAACAAACTTTGGTACAGATAATTCAGATTTAGAAAATTAACACACAATTTTCATGGCCTACTAGAAAAACAGATTAAAATTTCTTTAAATTGACTTTATTGTCGGTACTGGATTGAAATAAATATCAAGTGTTATATATTTTTGAGAAGCTAAAAATGAGCGGTCACCAAATATTAAAAAATATACAGGATATCCCATTTAAAAAACCCCACTTTAGTTTATACCTCGAAAACGATAGTATCTAACTAAAAACTGACTACGCCACTGGATTCTACGCAAAAAACTTCAGCGATGTAGTTTTCACCTTTTCGGTAAGTTGCCAGGCCAACGAGATACGAGGGGTAGCCGAAAACGCAAAATTTTCAATTTCACCCTGTATCTCAAAAACGAAAAGGGCTAGGAAAAATTTGTTTGTGGCTTCTTTGGTTTAACAAAAAAGTAGCACAGTGATGCTAAAACCGCATCTCTCTATCTTCAGTAATAAGGGAGATACCCCGCAAAACCGTCGAAATTCGGATACCCTGTACAGTGTACAGTGGTTTTTTATATTTCGACATGCATTTTTGCCCTTTATCTTTTGAGATACAAAACAAGTATAAATACAAAATTTGTAGATTTTAACGGGGGATATCGGGGGTAATATGACAAAAAACAAAAGAGCATCGAAAAAATGGCGAAAATTATACAATCTCTGTTTCTTTTAATGGCACACTATATTTTTATGATGGTCGGAAATATCGTTTCTTCCCGAATTCATAAATATATAATATGATGACAATTGCTTTCAGCGTGTTTGAAATACTAAGCCTTAAAAATTGGTAAGAATAATATAATCTATTTCGACTAGCCATGGATAATGTTAAAATCTACATTTGGTATGTTTCAGCATTGAGACGGCGACAAAATAGACCCTTTTGGTTTTTTTAACGTTGACCATGGCTACTTCGATTTTTATCCTATAACTTTTTACTAATTTTTTAGGCTTATATATTCAAAAACGATTCAAGCACATGTCATCAGACTATATATATTTTTGAAATCGGGAAGAAAAGACCTTTCCAACCATCATAAAAAATATAGGGTGACCTATTAAAAAAAAATCATAAATTATATGACTTTCTCATCCTATCCGGTTTACGTTTCGTACGTAAACCCACTCTTTTTTTAATGCACAACTATGATGTACGAAAATTTCCTCTTATATTTTTTTGTTGTGATCAATCATTTCCTAAGTAATTTCGAAAATTTGAATGAGTGTACCAAAATTTCTACAATTTCTATTAAGAACACGCTGTGTCGTGAATACGTTGTTTGTTAGACTTGATAGGCCCTAGATAAAGTAGTAGTAACATACTTTTTAAAACAAATGTTTTAGTCAAATCTAGATGTATTTTTTAATTTTGAAACACCTCGAAAATTAAGAACAGGTACATCTAAAAACCTATTCTTTGTTGCATAATTTGAGTTAAGTTGTCGGACTCAATATTTTCGATGTCCGCCTAACTAATTTGTATTTACTCTTTTCTTTGTGTTGTTAATAACTAATAATAATAGTCACAAACACCGAAACGACATATATTCATTTCATCTATAGAGAAGCAAAAGGAAATTCTGCAAAAATAAAGCGTATTTACGGTAAAATATATTCTCTTGGCAGGGTCGTTTCATGTACAGAGTCTTTGATATTATTTTAGATCGAAAAAAATTTTTTATAAAAAAGTTTTAAGGTTTGTCCCGAACCGCCAGAATTTAATCAGGAAAACCAGATCTTTTTAAATACCTAATAATATACAGGGTGTCCCATTAAAAAAAATGTTGTTAATCTAAAGTCCGTTATCTGATGGATGAATCGTAAAGCTTAAGGAGAATATTTCAACAAGTAGCTTCCATATATTTGAAATATCTATGCTAGGCTAGTGAAAATTCTCGGATTCCTTGGCTTGGTTAGACGTATTCCGCTATGCCTGATTCTGACGTCTCTCCCATTTGTACTTCTTGACTTTTATGCTAAGAGGGCGTTTTGTCTCTCCAATGTACAATTCACATCACTCACACTGGATATCTTAGTTTTCGTCAGATGGTTTCTTATTGTATTTCCCGATTTAAACGATTTTGAAAACGCTAATGTGTCTTTTGGAGTAGTGCAGGGGGTTCTTAAACTTTTTTCTAACGCACCACTCATGTGTATCACGGATTAGTCGCGTACCCCCAAACTATTAAAAATTTCGTTAGTACAAAGCAGAATGTAATTGCATATTTTTACTTTTTTTAGGTGTTTTCGCATATGTTAAATATATTGGCCATTCATGCATCTTTGTTACTACTTTAATGCAAGAATACATCCACTAGCTACCTCAAGAAGTGTGAGTGATTGAAAAGTGTGATGATGGTTTAATAAGAAATGATGTCGTTCTCAATTAAAACACATTTTACATATACCTGAATCCATTAAAAAAATTGAAATTAAGAGTTTATCCACAACTGAATCGCTTCGGGTAATAAAAAGTATCTTCATTTGCCAGATACGAGGCCAGATATATTCCCTGGAAAATTTAAAGAAAAAGATTTAGGAGTGCTAAAAAATAACCTCGGTTTTCAAGTTTTCAAAACTTGAAATACAAAAGTTGTAGGATTTTCCTTGTACTATCTATATGAGTACATCAATGGTACCAGTACAGTTTTGCTTAACCAGATTATCTCTGAATGGGGCCAACATTTGGATTGAAACCGAAATGTAACCAGTTTATTTCTAGGTAACACTATATTTTTGTGCAAAATTTGAAGTAAACTGAATAATTAGTTTTTAGCTATACCGCAAACTAACAGACAGACAGACAGACCGATGGAATTGCTAAAACAAGACAATATGTAAAACCTGGAAAAGTAACTTTTTCACGATTACAAACATGTTATTTGGTCGCTATTTTGTCCCGCCATATTGATTTCGTACTGCAATTTTACAAGTTTATCTCTATATCACATTTAATTATTCTTGCACAAAATTTGAAATCAATCTGATAAGTAGTTTAGGATGATTTTTTAAATAATTAAGCCGCCATTTTGTTGCTACATCTTGGATTCGTACCAAAATTTTACCAGTTGATTTCTGGGTAACCCCCGATTCTTGTACAAAAATTTACTAGGTAGCCATTTTGTTTCGCAATGTTGGATTTTTAACCAAATGTTATCAGATCATCCCTGTATGATTCTTAATTTTTGACCAAAATTGAAAGTCAATCGGGTAAGTAATTATTTCGCTATGCCGCAAACAGACAGATCCACTGAATTGAGAAAACATGTTTTTTGGTATCTGGTGACCCTAAAACCTGAAGATCTATAAAAACCTGGGAGGGTGATTTCTTCACGATTGCAATACTTATATTAATATTTAATACATAAGTATTACGTTTTACACCAGACGCAGAGCTGACCAATATTAGCCCGCTGGCTGGCCATTCTAAAGAAAAATGTTAGGTTTAGGGCCGTGCTAAAAAGCGAGTATTTAAAATAAGTGAGGATTTAAAATGTAACAATTTTTTTTCAAATATAATATAAAAATCGCTTCTTAGCTTCATTGTCCCCAGATGGGGTCTTTCATTTTTATTTTGAAACGTAGTTAAAGCTTCAAGGGTAGAAATTTGAAATACAAAAGTTGTAGGATTATCTTTTAAGAACGTCAGAATTTTTTTTTTAAAATATTAGAATGATGGAAAATATACACAACCTCTAATTTTTAAATGTGACACTCTGTATATTATTATTTCATTAAATGCACCTCTTCTTACCCATTATAGATATACCAGATCTGATATATTTATCTGTAAAGACAAACGAGAAAATTGACAAAAACCGTGCCATATGAGGCAATGTATTTCTATTGACCCTATTGACTTTTAGAAAAGAATTAATAATTTTAAAGCATTGCGTTTTATAGAGGTATATTTGTTAATTTTCTAGATTGTCTTTAAAGATAAAGGTATCATACCTAGTATATATATATATATATATATATATATATATATATATATATATATATATATATATATATATATATATATATATATATATATATATATATATATATATATATATATATATATATATATATATATATAATCGGTAAGAAGGCGCATCTAATGAAAGAGTAATTACAGGGTGTATCATTTAAAAAATATAAATTATGTACTCTTCAATTTTTTTATATTTTTAGAAGAAGAAAATACAAGAATAATCCCACAACTTTTATATTTAAAAAGTTTTTGTATCTCCTTTAATAATATAAAACTGTAATATAAATGGAAGCTCTAATGCACCCCCTGCGTGTGTTAAAAACTGCAGCCCTGAATGCAAGTTGTCCTGCCGATGTACGAAAAAAATATCTAAAAAGGAAAGGAAATGCATGAGTAACATATATTCCATCAAGATCAACAACAACAAAAGCCCTTGGAAGAAGCACTTTGAAACGAGCACACCAAAAATATCAGTTGCACTTAATGTATATTAGGAAGGTCTTCTAGACAAATTGCTGCTTGTACCATGGCTGAAGATCACTTTCAGAAGTTTAGACAGATTTTTAGCAAACATTTTTTACGACTGATTTGTTTATTGTTTTCTTAATAAAAACTGTCAACATCAATAAATTTTATAAGATATATGTAGGACATAAATAAAGGGGCAATAAAGGGTAAACGGTTGTTATGAATGCATTATCCAAGCTCACCACATTTAAATACAGTATTTTGAAGCATTTTCGAGAATTCCAAAAAATCAAACAATTTTCGTCATATTAAGGACCCCATATGTATATTGATTTTAGATTGACCATTGTTTAAGAAAAAAAACATAAGAATCACAATATTTTGTAAGAGTGCCTTATTCACTTGCCTAGGTAGGCCAGTGGAGGCCAGTCGCGAAATGAGTTTTCAAAATCTAAATCGATTTACGGTTTAAATTAATTCACTTTTTCAAGCATACGTTAACGACCCTTTAATTGCAAAGAAGAAAAAAAAAGGGACATAATCATATGAATTCCGCATAATCAGAAAGCACTGGCGTATTATCAGATTAAGGCAAGTGTAACTGGACATTATATTATGCATAAATAGTGCGAAAGGCTCTAGGTTCTGAAGCGGCTTTAATAAACCATGCCTCCCCCATCTCAAAAGACAAACATTAATTACTTTCTTAATCTAATTCATTACTTAGAGCATTACATGAAAAATTACTTCTTTGAAAAAGAAACGTAAAAGATAAATTTACTTAAAATAATGACCCAGTAATGCAAATTGCAACACTTGCTTTGTCCAGATGGTCACACTTTCTGATCAAAACAAATAGGAAATAAATAAAAATTAACACATAAAAGGTATTTAAATGAAAACATTAGAACAGCAATAAAGCGATAAAACGGCTTTTTTAGATAGGTTACTTATCTACGGGCAGAATGAAAGAATTTACATACGGTGCGTATGTTATGTCGTCCATATTAGTACACATGGGCAACAAAGTGTGAAAACTTCCGATGTAGAGCGGAGATTGCCGCTTTGTGGACAAGCCGTTCCGCGAAGAAGATTTAGTACCACCGGATTATATAAACAGTAATTAGATCTTATTGTTCCTGCTTCTAATTGTATCTTACGTTAACAAAAATAATGTTAGCAAAATGCGTGGGAAGCTAAATGGTAAAGAAATACATTTAGAACATCGGACTTACTAAACATATGTATCTAATAAAACATGTTTTTTTCTTAAGTGCTTCATCTTCGAACTCAAAAAACCCTTAATTCCCCTGCACAGATATAATGACCAAGAATAAAGACACTGCAGCGGCAGTCACTGGTTACTAGTGGTTACAGTCATACTAAGTGATAAAATGTTTGACTATTTTCATTATTATTGTTATATGAGCATTCCATAACTGCATCAATATGGCGTACCTCTCTACAATCTCTCTCTACCCCTACAAAAAAACCTTTTGATTTCAAAGATAGCTTTATCCCATCTCACCAGTCACCACTTCATGCCCGAGCGAGAAGTTTCGTAAAAGCAAAACTGGAAATAAAGAAAATTAATATCTGCTTAATCTCAATACTTAGAGTATAGCGGACCATATAGAAAACAGGTTAAAATATATGTCGATAATTTTATCATCTGCAGATATAAAATTAAATAATCAAAATAAAATTCAGTAACCATTAGGTACGGATGGGATTTTTTTCCATATATCGACAGATATCGATTTATCGATATTTTTCTGAACCTGTTTTCTATAAATGAAATAGGTTTTAGTATTTTTTTTCACACAACTTTACACACTTTTTTCGCGCTTCCTCCAATTACTATAATTAGTCTATAAAATATATATTTATTTTACTTAATGAACGTTCAAAATGGGTGTGGTATAAAATAAGATATCATTAAAATATTCCTTTTTCCGTATCTAAATACTAGACCGACTTTGTTACAGATACCCTACAGCTACTACTTCGGTTTTTATAGGTTAAGTAATGAGAAATCAAAGTAAATTAGTAAATACAAAGTCCTTATACAGTAAAATATATTCCACCAGCGTCATTCTAGATTTGCTGAAGTGAAAAAAGTTATGAAAAAATCAAACTTGAAAACGAATTGTTATACACGTTCTCTTGAGTCATATCATGAAATTTTATGCTCCCAAATCACTGTGCTTAAGCCACCATTTTAAAAAATAGCCACGCGATATTGATTGTTATAGTTTTGCGGTCCTATATATATGTCCTGTATATAGTAAAAAAATTGGTAAGTATAATTTACACGGAACGTCCCTCTTTATTATTATTTTCTTTTATTGATAATAGTGAAGTGTGACCCAATTTATATCCATACATAGTCATTTAGTAACACCTATCCATAACTGTATTTTCGAAGATTTTTACTGGATGACATTTTGTTCCACCATATTGGATTCGTAACACTATTTTACCAGTTTCTATCTATGTCACACATGCCTTTAAATAAATTTAATAAGTAGTTCTTACACTGTTTTTTTTAAGACCTTCGTTTAGTTTTATCATGGTAAATTCGTACAAGTTTATGCCTATATTTTCGTGCAAAATTTGAAATCAATTGAAGAAGAATATTTTTTTTACGTTGATTTTTAAGCATTTTATTTGGCCGCCAGTTTGTTCCGCCATCTTCAATTCGTACCACAATTTTCCTAGTTTATCTCTATATCATGCTTAATGCTTGCACAAAATTTGGAATTAATCTAATAAGTAGTGTTATCAAGCTGATTTTATAAATATTTTATTAGGACGCTATCTTGGATTCGTACCAAAATGTTACCAATTTATTTCTTTGTAACACCAGATTTGTATAAATTCAGGTCAACCGGATAACTAGTTTTATAGTAATAAGTGTTAAAACATTTCACCAGGCCACCATTTTGTTCTTCCATGCTGGACTTTTACCAATACGTCACCATGGATGACCCAAAACTTAGAAGTCAATTGGATAAGTCGACATAGCTATCGCGAAGTGACAGACAGACAGACTAGCGGGATTAAAAAAAAAACATGTTTTTAGTATCTAGGGATGATAAAAATGTGAAGATATGTAATATGTTGTAAGGTGATTTTTTACGACTATAAACATTTTATTTGGCTGCCAATTTTACTATTTCTACTTGCACAAAATCTGAAATCAATTTAATAAGTAGTTTATTCAGGTTGATTTTTTTAAATATTAAGTCGCCATTTGGTTTCGCCACCTTGGATTCGTACAAAAATTTTACCAGTTAATTCCTAAGTAATACTTGATTTTTGCGCAAAATCACTTGCCTTCTACGAGGAAAGTAACCGTTGAAATAAAAATTTGTATAGCTTTATGAATTTATGATGCCCGGCGTTTACAAGTCTTGCTTGTCCAGTAAACACATAAGTTATTTTGACAGCATCTTAACGTGTCACGGGTTGATAATACATAACGAGAATGCTAAGATGCTTATTACAAATGAGAAATATTACTGCACGAATTACGATTCAAGATGTGTCCTAACCTTTTTCTACGATTATTTTTAAATGTGTGCGTTGTTTAACTTTTACATAATATGAGTATTTCACCGGCTAATACAAACAATGAAAAAGTCGCCGTTTTTACGTACAAACACACATACATTCATACATACGTACTAATAGAACCACTGCTTCAATACTTCAGTATGCCACTTTTTAATTTGGTTTTTATTTGTTATTCATGTATTTTTATTTTAATATTAATATTACTTTTTTATTTTTATAAGTTTATTTGCATAATCTATAAAATAATCAATTATGACATAAAAATGAAGTATAATTACTTATTTTAAACCACATGGGCACAGATTAATACAGATACCGCACTTTCATTCGGCGCGCAAATCATCACATAACCTTAATTTGGGCGGAGAATCTACCAACTCATCAGCGTTGGGTCGGCCGGAGTCTGATATTATTGTTTTAGACGTAGTCGTGTGCATTAGCGGCGTTTTTTGTCCTTCGAAGCGCCGGCGCCGGTCGCCGAAGTAAAGTATAAATTAAATTTAAATATTTAAAGACTCTATTAGATATTAATATAAAAAATAATATCAAAATATGAACACTTCTAGAAAAGTCAGTGGTATGGTGTGACCTGCCAAACATTGCAAAATTACAAGCTACAAATCATGTCATAGCTTTTTTAGATTCCCGAAGGATATAAGAAAATAAGACAGATGCCAAAACAGCTCTAAATACGCTATACTAATTTATATTAGTGTTTTGGGAGCCCCCGACAATAAAAGTGAAGTTGTGTTGTGGAAATTACAGACAAAGTAGAGATCGAACGATCGATGCGCGAAGTAAGTGAGAACGTTTATATCCCATTTCTTTCATAGCATCGCGTTATTAAATGTAGTATTTTTCAAGATGGCGGGATTTTCGAAACTGTAAACTGATTTAGGGATTCCGAAACTGAAAGCCTTAATTTTAGAAATTATTTTTTCATTCAATATCTTTTAATTGATTTGTCAAAAAATATTAAAATTTCTTCTGTGAGCCTCATATTAACCTACTTAGAATGTAAAAAACTTCTAATGATGCTTTTACTGTATTGTAATCGTGAAAAATCACCCTCTGAGATTTTTTCACATCTTTACGCTTCAACTTTTAAAAATTTGGTAGGAATCCAAGATGACGGAACAAAATGGCAGCCTGAAAAAACTGTTTATTAGACTGATTTCAAATTGTATTCAATCACTAACTGTGGTATAGAGATGGATTAGTTAAACTTTGGTACTAATTCAAGATGGCGGAAAAAAATGGCGGCTATATTAAATGTTCGTAATCGTGAAAAAATGACCCTCTCAGTTTTCATATATCTTCACGTTTTAGCGTTACTATTAACATTTGGTATGAATTGAAAAGACTACTAATTAGATTAATTTCAAATTTTGTGCAAGCATTAAGTGTAATATAGAGACAAATTGGAAAGGTTGTAGTACGAATTTCAGACGGCTGAACAAAATGGCGGCCAAATATTTTTTTTAAAAATCAATGTAAAAAAGTCTTATTCAATTAACTTTAAATTTTGCAGAAAAATTAAATGTAATATAGGATAAACTGGTACGAGTTCAAAATGGGGATGTGTGTCAATGTAAAAACTACTTATTGAATTGATTTTAAATTATGCCCAAAACTCAAGAGTGGCATAAGTAGAAACTGATAAAATATTGATAGGAATCCAATATGATGCAACAAAATGGCGCTGAAAAAAGTGTTTGAAAAGACAGTATATATATATATATATATATATATATATATATATGTTACTAAATGACTATGCACTGAACTAAATTGAGTCACACTTCACTATTCCTAATAAAATGAAAGATTCATAACGAGGGAAATTCCAGGTAAAGGAAATTTATCGATTCTTTAATTATTACTTGCATGTCATATAAATACGTATTGTAAAATTTTCTTTCACTGTTCAGCGATATAACTGATTTAACAATAATATTAAATATTAACCTTGCCCTTATTCTTTCACAAATCTATAAAAACTCAAACCACTCTGTATGTGCATAACGGAAACGTATACACTAATTTTTCAATATAAATATATTAAAGTTGGTTGAAAATTATTACAAAACAAAATATTTTAACAAGGTCCTGCTCAGAATAAATAAAAATATTTCGAGTACATCTCTGAGTTCTCCGCCCAACTAATGGGGTTCGAGTAAACAAGTTTATGAATGAAAATTCCAGGAGTACGGTATCTGATTGGTTGATAATCTGTGACATGGGTATAACGTTTATTTCAGCTTCGTTCAGATATAAGACGCTATCTTTATAAATGTTTGCAAGCCAGTAAAAAACAAAGAAAAGAGAACTAAAATTTTAAGTACCTAAAATTTTATTTCAAATACCTAAGAAGTTAAATACAAAATTAACTTAAAACATGAAAGAAATAACTGTTTTATGAAATACACATTTTCATTAATTAAAATACCGGAATATGTAGTTACAATAATTAAAATACCGGAATATGTAATTGTAAATTTAGTGATAATTTGACATATATTTTTTGACTATCTGCCACTTTTTCCTCACGTTTAGTATTTGTTGTACGAAGACCATAATTAGACGTTTCTAAAACGTAAAATAGTAAGCATTTTGTAATAAAAAAATATCTGCATTTTCTGCATTTCGGCATAAACGTTGGCGTCGGTGCCTTCCTTGTTAGCAACGTGTAAATCCAAGATTTTTGTGATTTTTTCGAGTTTATTGTACGTAATATACTTAATACTCTTTTTAACCTATACATATTTTTACTGGGCGACTTAACTTACGCTGTTTTAAACAGAGATGTAGCTGAAACGGGTTTTGGGGGGCTGAGTGCTGATGTATTATTTTTTTCTGATATTGTAGTGTTTTTATAGGCTATATGACTTTTCCCAAGTCCTTTATTCACCACTTATTATACGCAGTGAAATATATACTCTTAAGGTATAATAAAGTATAATTAATTACCGAGAAACAAAATATATATATTTTTAGAAGCAACATATTCTTAACAATAACTTAATAAAACAAGAATGAACTTACCTGTTTTATTGTACATTTATAGAATATTAGGTGTTTGTGGTATTTGTATCTGACTTTTTTAATATTTTCGAATACATTGTATTTTATGTTAAAAATGTCATTATAAGCGTCAAATGAAATTTATAACGATTCTTGATGAAGATCGCTCCCACGCCAACCAAAAGCGCAATTTTCGATCTTATTAACAATTTTTCGAAACAAGTTTTGTATTCTAATTACCACTTTTTTAATAAAAAAGCCAAACCAATAAAACTCTATAAAGCACTTCAGTGGCACAATCAGGTAAGGCATAATACATTTTTAATGGTTCCGGGGCTCTGGACCACCCTCTCATACATTAACGGTATTATTTTTATATATGAAAGTTAGGACCCTTGTTTGGTCATTAAAAATTATAAACCCCCACCCCCATTATTTTGGCATTCATATATGAGATTGAGGACCTTTTTTTGGCCATAAAAAATTATGAGCCCTCTCCGAATCGCTGAAAACCTGGTTGCGCAACTGGAGCACTCGTTTCATGACATGGTTTAGAGCACGTGCCCTTAAGTCCTTAAACAAAATTTAAATAGGGGGAGTCCAATAAGACCATGCCTAATGAAACTAGTATCTAGAATTACTTAAGGTCATACTTATAGATACTGTAGGCATTTTCAGTTGAAAATACAATAATTTTTTAATTGTATTTTCAACTGAAAACACCCACGGAATTCCTTATATCCTGCTATCAAATGTATACAACTTGTAATATAAGTTTTATTTTCTAAAAATACATAGGCATTTTTCCATATTTGTTTATTATTTGTGGAAGTGGAAATCCTTCAACTATAACTGTCTAAACACACTTAGAAATTCAGGCATCCTTAAATTATTATTTGGGAATATTTTACTCAATTATTAAATTTAGGTGTTAAAAAAGATTCCCTTGATTATGCCCCTAGTTTTAAGGTTTATTGACCTCGGTTCCTAATAATATTACGAAAAGAACTATAAATGTGTGTGGTAATTTTTAAAAACTTAATCAAACAGTATATTTAACTTTTCGCCGTATACTTTATGTTTTTGTTGATGTTTAAATGAGTTTGGCAAATGTAGTTATCGACTGAATAACAATAAGCAAATTAAAAAAATGCCGATATATCGATATTTTTGCTATTGCCTATCCATAGGTAATGTCTAATATCGCCCATCCCTACTATTAAAAATAGGTATGCGCACAGATACATATCACTTTTCCTTTACCCTGTTTTCCAATAGCCCCTCACTCCTCAACCTAAACTTAAAATTACATTTTAATACTTAAGCCTGAAAACTGGAGTTCGTTGGCTGTCGGGCGCTTATTATACTTTTAATAAGAATTCAAATTAATTTCAACTTTTTTAATATTAAAAAATTCTCTTTTTTCATTCCTTATACTATATCTCCGCCCCATTCGAGAATTAGTTATTATTTCAAAAAGGGTTGCAAAGGCCGATCGCCGGTAACATGACACCTTTGTAATTATCCTTGATCAATCAATAAAACACAATTATGTATATATCAAAAGTTCGAAAGTGTTTCTGTTTTTATCGATAACGTGGCATACTTGGTTCGAAATTATTTAGTTGATTGAACTTTTTATTTTTGTAGGTGTATTGAACTTCTTGATACGCGAAGGTAACCACTTTATGATTATATGTTGTTGGGGGTTGTGATATTATTTTGAAAACCAGCGATTTTTCGAAAAAAAAAAAACGCTGGGACTTGTCGATTTTATTTTACTGTTCTCTAATTTTTGAAAATATTTGCTATTATACAGGATTTCCAAAAAAAAGAAGAGCATATATTAGTTTTATAATTTTCTAATTTTTAGATTCTGTCCATAATCTATTTGAAAGAAAAGATTTTTCAGAATTGGATCTACCGTTTCGAACACTTTGAAATCGTGCACAATTTAAAAAATTTGGATGGCATTTGGTGGTATGCCTGTCATAGTCACTCGCCATAGTTTTGTATCACATACTTCTCATTTGCAAACCAAAAGGTTGGCCATGCTTTTTACCGAAAAGGAGAGAATCGAGATTTTAATAATGCTGTTACTGACGATAAAACCTCTTCTGCCGACTGCAATGCATTTGGTCTAGGTAGAATTTTGTGTACTTTAATAATTAAATATGAAATGTGATTAAAAATATTATACAGGGTGTTGTTTATGTAATAAAAATAAATTATAATAACTTTGTTTTTAAGTCCGGGTCTAGAATGTATAAATTTTAATACATGGTATTTGGAAACATTGATAGTTTCAAAATCAAACCTTAGATCCTTTAGAAGGTACAGGAGAATCAAATTTTGCCAGAAATTCACCCTGTATATCGGCAAAGAAGAGGGTTTCGGGATACCATCACCAGATTTGGAACCACCTTGACGTCCATTATCGACAGTTCTCCTACGTATATTTCGTGGTGAAACACCCTGTATACATATAAACACTAAGACATAGTATGCATCTAGATATTATATTAGGATACAATAGCGTACCGATAAGGCTTGGGGCTCACACGGAATCGAAATGGGGGGGGGGGGGTTCGTCGGTATGTCAAGAAACTTGTACCAAAACAAGACACATAAAAATTTATTAAAAACAAAAAATCGATACTACAGAAACATGTTTTAAAAATGTCTTTTGTTTACTTTGCTATTTGCAAATTGTTTGGTTAATTTTTGATGGATTGACTTTCGTTTAGCTGAAACCAGTTATTATAAAAATAATTTTTTTGAACACAAAAATGCAAAAATGATCCTCAGGAGATACATCATTTTCATTTTCCTCCCGATGCGGTAATTAAAAAATCCTCGGAAAATGAAGATGACGTATTTTTGCAGGAACATTATGGCATTTTTCTCTTTAGAAAAAGGTTTAGAACGCAAAGCAAAACTCCCGTATTCACTAAAAAGGTAAGAATTAGACCAGGTCTAGTTGCCATGGTACTTAAAACTCTTTGTTCACTAGTTATGTTCCGCTTATTTCACTGTAATTTTGTAATTGTGACATTTAGAAAAATTATTTGTTCAATTGTTAAAAATGTCATCTTAAACCTATAATTGTCAAGTTAGACCTGGTCTAAATTTAAACCTCTTTGGTGCATACGGGTATACACTTCCTGGGAAAATGTAAATGACGTAGTTCCGCAGGATCATTTTTGCATTTTTTATATACAGAAAAATGGAAATGACGTATTTCCGCAGGAAATTTTTTATTTTCTGTATTAGAAGCTTCTAGAAGGTGAAACTGCTTTTATATAACTGGTTTCAGATAAAGGAAATTTGAGCCTTTTTGATAGTCTGGTCTCATTCTCAGGCTATTTTCAATTCAAATACAATTGTTTATTCATGAAGTACAGGCATATAGCATTTAGAAAAGTCAAATATGTAAGTGGATAATAATACTTAATTAATGGTAAAATAATTACAACAAACTATAAACTATTTTAAATACGATCCTGTATATTTTTACGGACTATCGTATTTAACCTAAAATTTGCTTTTTAAGGATATATCACTCTTGTTTTCAGAATCGCGGTTGGACAGAAATTTTTTAACTGTATTTAAGAAAAAATGCAGCCACTTTTTACAAAAGACTTTAAAAAGGTTTTAAAGAGTCCAAAATAAGCTTATTTTTATTTTTTTTCTTTCTTGTTTTATCTAAAGAGCAATTTACTCCTACATTTTTAATGGCACCTTGGATATTTTTTACAGACATTTTCGCAGTAAACTTACCTTTTTAAATATATCACATGTTAATCTTTTTAATTTTCAAAATTACTATAAAATAGCCATTTATTTAAGATAAATATAGAATCTATTCTGATTTGTCAAAAATGGCTGGCATATCGCCATCTTGAAAATAAAGGCTAGCATGCGATACATTTTTAGAAAGGTAATTTTACAACGAAAATGACTGTAAGAATAAATATATAAGATGTCATTACAAATATTGGAGCAAAATGCTCTATCGATTAAGGGAAGTGAAAAAAATTCTCTTGGTACCCAAAACGATTTTTAAGCCGAAATGTTCTAGGAAATGAACAAACAAGTTTATGTTGAACTATTTAAAAGAAGTATTTTATAAATAGTGATCGTATTTTTTGTAAAGCGGCAATGTTGAGTTTTCAAAAAATGGCTGTCCAGCCGCCATTTTGAAAACAAAAGTTAACTTGTGATATATCGTTAAAAAGCTAACTTTAAGCTGCATACGATAATTCATAAAATTATACATCTCCCTATTTAAAATAAAAAAAGTAGGGGGTCACTTACGGTAAAACCGATAAGGATAATTTTCTATGAAAAACCAATTAAAGTAACTTTCAGTTGTTTTTTTCATAGAAAATTATTCACTTATGGAGTTATAGAAATGTTTTAAATTTCAAATTAACGTTTTCGAAACTAAAAAAATGGCGTCCTGTACCGTGTGTCCTGTATCACCGGTATATAAACAACAATAGTTACTCCAAATACAACGAAAAGCCCTGAAGAAGCAGGCGCATTTTTGAATTAAGCTCACTGAAGTTGTAGAGCAGGTATTCGCATTCACATTAACAATTTTAGTTTTGGTTTTTAAGTGATTAAAAGTTCATACGTTAAAAAAAAATATGCCTGAGTGATGTTCTAATATAGTGAATTGAAGTATTTTTCGCATCGGCGCGCCGGCGCACAGTGCTTTGAGCAATGGACAATAATCACAAAACAAAGTAATAATTATTTATATTTTTATAACATCAATATAAGTATAAGTATCCAAAACACGCATTACAAAGTTTATTTAAATCAGGTCATCCTTGATTAGCACTGTAGAGACAAATGAATTTCGATCAACGCGTAGCTGTCAGTTTAACAATAATTTGCTTGGGTTCAGAACGGAGTTTTCATTAACGAGTTATTGTTGAAACTGTTCACTCTAAAAAGAAAATCGCTATGGATTGTCAAGCTCCAGGTAGGTTTATTAAATTTTAACTATATATTTAATTATTGAGTCCAAATGTACGATTTTACCTGATATTTCAATTAGCAATAACAGATTAGTTGTTAACACAACTATATTTGAAAACTTTGGTAAAGGTTTACAAAATATCTCTAAATATCTCTTTCTGATACTGTTTTAGTTAAGTAGGAGAAAATATAAGGTTTCAGATTTTGTATCGATATTCTGCCCCTACCTGCCACCACAGGTAATTTCAGATATTTTATTTCAGAGTGTATTTATATCAAAAACGCTGATCTGGTAGATGTTTGGATAACTAGTTCACATAGTCATCGCCAGCAAAACACATTTAACAAAATATGTGAAATACTTGATTTAACAGATTGTTCGGAAGAATTATCGGCACGAATTTCAAAGATGGGTAGAATTTTTTGCATGAAAATGACTAAACTGTGGCAGGAAAGCTCTAGAACTCGAGAAAAATTTATAAAGCGCAACAAAAGTTGGCTAAGCAAACCGGTAGCCACATCAAAAGATTTTGTGGCTTTTAAAAGACCTCAAGGGCAACCATTTTAACCGTTGGCGTTGCAACCACGATCAAGTCAATCTCGAGAAAGACCCACCATCCCTTTTGAGGAAGCTTCTACAAAAACAAAAAAAAGACGCGTCTTAGATTTAATACAAAGCAGATCTCAAGCTGAGCTTAACTTTGCTGCTAATTTGGCTGGTAGCTCTAATAATCAAGATTCCTTAGATAAGGTTTTGACACCACATCAGGCTTTAGCCCTGTGCTTTAAGGTCAGTAGTTAATGCTTTGCACAAGGATTGCTTTCCAAGTTTGTACGCTTTAAACATTGCAAAAAAAGCACTTTTGCCGTCTCAAATTAATACTGATGAAGTCAGTTCTGAAGTAAATTTACAAGATCTTCTAGATAAAACCGCAGAAAGTATTCTAAATGTTTCAAGCGTACCGAGTGGGAAAGAATTAAAATTAATTTGTAAGTGGGGCTTTGATGGCAGTAGTGGGCATAGCACATATAAGCAGAAGTTCAGTAATGACCAACATACGGATGAATATATCTTTCTAATTGCACTAGTGCCATTAAAATTGATTAATACTTGCACAAATGAGGATGTATGGGTAAATATGACAAGTTCCTCGACCTTGTTTTGTCGACCAATAAAGTTTATTTTTGCTAAGGAAAATGCTGAGTTAGTGCGATTGGAAGAGCAAAAAATGATAAAAAATATCAATTTGCTGAAAGTATCGACAATAAATATGCACAATCAAACTTATAATATAACTTTCGAATTAATTTTCACTATGATGGACGGTAGTGTAACTAATATTCTTTCCGGCATCAACTCAGCATCCAAGTGCATCATTTGTGGAGCCACCCCAAAGCAAATGAACCACGAAAACGTTGTCAATCGGTCTGTAAATAGGGAAAACTTTCGTTTTGGCTTATCCACACTTCACTGCTGGATACGTTTTTTTGAGTGCCTTTTGCATATTGCGTATAGACTCCCAATAAAAGTATGGCGGGTTGAAGGAAATGAAAATAAAAAAATAGTAGAAAATAATAAAAAACGTATCCAGTCAGAATTTAAATCGAAGATGGGACTGATTGTGGATAAGCCAAAACCGGGGATATGGCTCCACAAATGATGGAAACACCGCAAGGCGTTTTTTTTTTAATCCCGATCTCAGCTCGGAGATAACAAGTATCGACAAGGAACTTATTGTTAAGTTTTCGTTGATACTTAGGATATTGGCTAGCGGGTACCATGTTGAATTAGAAAAGTTTCGGAGTTTGTTACAGGAAACTCGTAATTTGTATATAAATTTTTACAGTTGGTATTATATGCCTGCAACTGTCCACAAAGTCTTGATTCATGGGTGTGAGATAATAAGTGCTTTCGACTTACCTATTGGACAACTGTCAGAAGACGCCTTAGAAGCAAGGCACAAGGAAGTTAGGAAAAACCGATTATCTCACACCCGCAAATCATCACGAACTAATTGTAACAAAGATTTGATGAACATATTATTGCTGACATCAGAGCCCTTACTATCAATAAACCGAAAAGTTATGAAACAGAAAACTAGCAAATATAACAATGAAATTAATAAATATCTAAAAAAAAATAATTTAGTTGTTTCAGAAGATTTAAATTTGGAATTCAATGTTTCTGAAATATTAAGCAATGAAAGCGATTCGGACTAATAATTAGCTCTGAGTGTAACGTTTGTTATTTATTTTATGTTTAAAAATTTTAGTAATTAAGTGTTAGTGTAGTTTAAATAGTGTTTGTTAAATTTTAATTTTGTGTTTTATAATAAAAACAAGTTACAATGGCTTATAAACGCACATTTTTCTTTTTGACCCTCTATGTCAATGTTACAAATCTTAGTTGTAAGTTTTTCTGGACACCCTGTATGTGATTAACTTAGAAAATTATGTGCAAAATGTTTTCGCCTAAGTAAAAAAATAACAATTTTGTCAGAAATTGTATTATGACCGCCAGAGGTAAGTGGTATTATTTTTGTCCAATAATCTCTACTACTCGAAGCACTGTGCGGCGTTACGAGTCCTCTGTTGTTATAGGCCATTTTGATTATTTTTAAAATGTATAAGACAGCTGAAGTTAAAGCAAAGACCGATTATACTTCGAATAGACAGTCCATCAGATACAAATAACCAATTAGTTCGTCGCGGACTGGCAATTCTACGCGTGGTGTAAGGGCAACAGCGTCAGTCCCGGGCGTTGTACTACGCGGGAATATCTCGATGGATCCCAACTATAAGGAAAATAACACACAGTTGGGATCTAATTAGGGGTTAATATATTTTACATTGTATGGATCATCTATTCAAATGACTATCTGTCTTTGGTTAATATAGAAGGCAAGTTCTCTTTACAGTACTCTAAGTATCTCATGTAATCACACACACATTTTGTTTGTGCAGCAAATTATTTATTTATATTTTTATTGGTTTATTAACAGGTAACCCATTTTACAATAAAATATATAAAAAAATACATAATAAAAATACACTTAAACTAAGCTTAATGACACATATAATAATCTAAATAGCAAACACAGATTGATGGAAAAAAGACCAACGAACAAGAACTAGAAATCCAGCTTCTGGAAGGCACAGTTAAGATGTGATTGTATATTCACAGTAAGCACTTATAACATCATAATATTTGAGATTTTGATTTATTTCTGTTCATTTTATTCGAGACAAATTACTTTTGTATGTCAAAGTCCCGGAGACTAGGATCCAATTTATGGCAGAACAGTTGCGTATAACTATAAAGTTGATCAAATTCATTATACTATTTATATCCTTCAAATATCTTCGAAAACCATGAAAATCAACAATTCTTTAGAAATGAGGTATTCGGCTTGGCCCATTTTCGATAGTTTTAATGTTACAAAATCTTGGGGACCTTTGGAATGTGAGCCCAGTGAAAAGTTAACTATACTAAGGAGACCACGGAACCCCGCTGGGTACATCACTATTCGTTTAACATAAACATTATAGCGAGCACTACATCTAATTTAAACAATGAATAGTTGCAATTGAAAAGATATGCTTAGATGTGTTACATGAAAATATAGAACAAAATAAATATTTAAAGTTCCTAAGTTAGTAATTTTATTAAAAATACATCCCATGTCTAGTATGTTGTCTTAAAAAGAAAAATTCTTAGTTCATACTTTAATTGATTTATTGGTATCTTGTAATCTTAAGGCAATTTTATTTTTTTATTATAAATCTTTCCACATAAAAGAAGTGGTTTTAGGATTTAGAAAAAGAATTAGAGTATTTTCTTGTATCTCCTAGCTGTTGATGAAAACCGAAAGAAATCTAAGTAAGATAAATAGACTGGATTTTAGAATAAACAGCGCAGGAAGTATTAATATTTTTAGATGTTATTACTTGATTCGCAGTATTTGACATTCTGATTGCATAATTTTATATTACAATTACCGGATGACAATGTGTTTAAACACCCCAATGAATATTCCATAGCGCAACTGCGATTCAATGTTTGCAAAGTAAATAGCCATACACATGTCTGTATAAAGATGCTTATACTTTAAAGAACTCAAGCTAACATGCTCTACACAATTTTGTACAAAGATATACTAAGTGAGATAGAAAATAGAACACCCACTTAAAGGTATTTAATTTTATTTATTGTACACAAATGAAGGTTACTAAAAGACGTAAGTGATCATTTTTTAATAACTTACCTCGATGTTGTATACATTCATTAAGTCGTCTCGGCATCTACCTGATGATATGATTTATGTCTGCTTGCAGTATTTCATCTCATGCTAACTGAACCTGGTGTCGAAGGGCGTCTAGTGTCTGGCGAGGATGCCGTACATTGGTCACTCTTCCACCTATGATCCCATACAGGTTCCACTGGCGACAGATCTGGATATCTCGGCGGCCAAGGTAGGAGATTAACTTGGGCGTTATTGACGTAGTCCAAAGTTAACCGAGGAACATGCGGACGGGCATTGTCTTGTTGAAATATTAGATTGTGGAGCGTTCGTAAGTATGGTATTAGATGTGCCTCCACAATTTCTTCAATATAGCGTTGTGTTATCATATTACCTCTAATAAATACTAAAGGTGACCTGCTACCATATGCGATTACTCCCCAAACCATAACTCCTACCACTCGATGTACGTGCCTCTCCATGAAAAACTGTGGATTTCGCCTTTCTCCACGGCGCCTTCTCACTCGTGCTCGACCATCGTGCATTCCTAAACAGAAGGGTGATTCATTACTAAAACCGATGCCATTCCATTTTCCGCCTCATTGCTGTCGGGCTCTGCACCACTCTAGACGTTGACGTCGGTGTTCAGGGGTCAATGGTAACACCCAATGGGGCAGTTCGCATGGAGATGAGCCTTCCGTGTTCTGCAAACCATTGGTTGGCAATTGCTCGCGAAGTGGCGAAACGGCCTCATAGAGCTAATAGCCTTAAACGGCGATCTTGACGTTCTGTTGTTAATCTTCGACGTCCTGAACTCCGGGCACGATGTTCGCGATGTTCTTGAAGGTAGGCTCAACAACAATTTGCAATAGTACAAACACTCCTTTGGAGCCTATCAGCCTGCCTCCCGCAAAATTATAATCCGACCCCTATCAAACTCACTAAGTTGTCTAAAATTTGCTTGTCTACGTATCCTAGGCATTATAAGAAATTTACATGAACACCAGAAGCTACTCTATGGCAATATAAGTATGAAACTGTGCCAATGTCACATATTGCACTGATCGGAATTTCAACAAAAACATGCAGGGCACAAAAAATAATGTGTTGACGGCATTCAAATTTTAATAATTTCTTATTCATACAATAATAAACCCGCATAGAAACAATTATTAAAAATAAATCATTTTTAGCGGGTGTTCTATTTTTTAGATCACTTAGTATATTTAGAATGAAGTTTCCAATTGAAATTATTATAGACATAGAAGCCTAACGTTCACATTGAACATCAAATTTCTTCTTTTCAATACAAAGGTCTTGAGTAGATCTTATGGTAAAAGATATACATTTTGTTTAATCAACGTTTATTTCTATGTCATCATAAAATAAAATATACTTAAAAAAAAACTTATAGCAAAATGAAATTATTCAGTGGAATTTACATTTCGATCGGTTTTTTCGTTTTCGAGATATTCAGTATCAAAATAAGTCAAAATATGGATAGACACTCTGTAATTCATTAGTGATGACATTAGTAGACTTTTAAAGGTCTGCCAAAAAAAACACCTAATGATTACCATAAAGAACTAACGGCAAATACTTCTAATTGATTTGTCGAAATGATAAAATCAATGACCAGCTCTCACTATACAATAGCAAGGAATGCCCTCATGTTCCTCGCAAAAAGAAGATGTACAAACATATTACCTTAATGAAAGAAAAGCTTAATTAAAAAAACTTTATGCAAATGATTTCTTTAAGAAGAAGCTTATATTTTCACCCAGTTTTGTGTAACTATAACTACAATATCTTAAAATATTTAGTTCATACACGCACTATTTATAAAGCAATTTACATTATACCATAACATTATAACACCTTTCTTTAAACCAAAGCCTGCCTCTTCCACGATTCATTGTCGCAACTCTGTATTAAAGCAACCTAAGTTTTGCTCATAAATACTGATTAAGGGTAACTGTTATGGGTGATCGATCCAAACCTTATTGTTCAATAAATTGAGCAGAAATTACCCTTTTTATATGATTTAGAAAATAAATTAGATTTGGGGTGGAGTCTAATTGGCCTTCCTTGACGTCATTCTTTAACTAGAACGAGATAAATTAATGCAATAGGAATTTAAGAGACATTGAAAGAACTTGTTTGTTGTGCTGCTATTTTTGTTGGTTAGCATGGGATTAAAAATACTCGTAAAAAAAGAAGAATCAAATTATGTATGTATTTTATGTGTTTAAGCCTTATCTATTTATTTGTAATGTTCGATTTGTATACAGGATATTCCCTAAGTACGTTATCTTTTGCATCATTCTAAGAAAAAAATTAAACGTATGTCCTAAACTGCTGTGTCTTCAAGATAAATGGTGTTAATATATATATATATATATATATATATATATATATATATATATATATATATATATTTATATATTTCAGAAACAGCTTATGCTATTGAAAATTGGAAGAAGAAATAATAGTACTCTAAGTAGAAGGTGGCACAAAATACGCTTATCAGTTTCTTTTCTTAATAAAATTTGAAAGATGCGAACTAAATAAACGAATTAAATAATAAATGAAAGTTGAGTTGTTTTTTGTAAATATATTTATTAGTACCTACAGACTAAAAAACAAATTACCACTCTTTTCTTGTGTTTTCCAGAGCCTCAGTAGCTACTGAAGCTATTTTATACGGAATGTTGTCTTTAAGTGTCCGTATAGTTTTAAGCTTATAAACATATACCATTTTCTTTACACTAGCCCGAGGTAAAAATCCGGAACAATCAAATCCGAAGACCGCGGTGGCGCCTTATATGAGACGATTGTAAAAATCTATTGTGGCCCCAGCAGTGGTGGGATATGTAGCTCCATTTTATTAAAACTATAAGCTCTAATCATCCCGTAACTGTAAAACGCTCTCCATACACCGACTGTGCCACATCGTTCTCTTCAAAGAAGTAAGGCTTAGTAATATGGCTCAAACAGCACACTGAACTGTACTAGTTCTTAACCAACAACTAAGTTATCACGAATATTACTTAACATATACGATAATCAATCAAATAAAAAAATCTATCAATCTATCTATGATATATTTAATGAAATCGAAAAAGTATCGCTTTTACAATAAGTAACGTACTAGAAAACACACAAGAATATATTTAATTTTGAAAAAATCATAGATTAAAAGTTTTTTAAAGAACCTTAATATTGTATTTATATTTGAACTTCCATTTGTGGAATTTCAAATATGTCAATATTTTGGGTTATTTTCTTTACCAATTCCCAATCATTTCTGGTTAGTATACCTTATAAATCGTACCTAGCACTCGGAAGTATTAAATATGCGTATATGGACCAAATATGTCCCGAAATCTAACCACCGAAAAACATACTTGTGCAAGGAAGTTCGCACCACTCTTGTCGAAAACAGCCTGTTAAGCATCACCCAAATATTACGTTCTGCCATCCACTCGAAAGACAATTGCAAGAGATCCAGAAAATAAAAATAATCGGCGGCAAATGGCTTAAACAGGATCGACCCAAGTAACAGCCGTCTAAAATTTGAAGATAGCATACCTCTGTATAGTTCCTATCCTATTCCTAAGATGGGAAAGAGTTACATTCCCGTGACAAATATCAATTATGCATTTCTGTACATTCTAATAGTACTATTCTTAGAGTTTTATCGTTTTGTTCTCATTCATCGTAAGCATTTAAGAACTTTTAAATATATCTAAAATGTATTTCCAAAGCAGTTCTCATTGTAAGCTCATGTAGCTTAAAAACAATTTTGAAAAATAAAGTCTGCTTTTTCGAGTTATTAATTGATACATTTACTCGGAACATTATTTTCTTTGTCGGTTAATAAGGCGTTGAAAAGTAAACACGTTTTAGAGTTACTCCCATATCCTCTTAATTTTTAAATAATTTTCTTTGACATTAACAAATGCATGGGAGTAATCTAGATCAAGCTGCCTGTTCTCGGGATGAAGGGCTTGGATTAATTGTTTATAGTAAGAGAGTTTTAACTCTATTGTCAAAATACAGTTTAATGAACTACGAGATGCATGCAATTCAAGAGAAATTTTGTCGATGTTTGGGGTTGATCTTAGACACTCTCCGGTCAATGTTGAATATTTTCCGCTAAACGAAGAACTGTTCGAGGTCTACCAGTCTACCAGTGTGAGAAGTATCAACGATCTAAAGGTCAACATTACCCTGTTTCTTTAAAATTGCAAACCAGTGTTGAAATAGTTTTCCTACTCAGATCCCTGTCAAACATTATAAAACCGTCTCCATGTACGTTGTGTTAAAACAATTATTGATCGTCTGTTTTCGAATGTTAACATCCAGTGGCGGCTCGTCAGGGTAGGCCTCTGAGGCCGCGCCTCACCCCCAAAATAAAGGAAAAGAGAATTTTTTTATATAACTTTTTATCTATTACCAATTAGAAATATACTTTTTAACAGTTTTACAACATAATAACATTAAAAAAAAACAAAATATAATCCCATAATAAATATTTTAGAAAATAAATTCTGACCACATCAAAAAACCGACCGTGCAATCCGTGCAAACCCATTCCTAAAGAAAGTGCTCTCGAATGAGGCGAAATAATTTTAGCTTGGAAAGTTTCGACTTCTGATCTATTTATCAACGGCCGGTGCCGATGCCGGCGAGTCACCTGATTACGAGAGAGCGGGATGGCGATTGCCGATGCACGCGTTTTCTATTGCTTTCTTGAGGCGATAAATCTGTAGCTTGGATATACTTTGATTGGTTATTTAAATCACATGACTAGCGAAATATTCCAACGGCTTCTTTTTACGTGGAGCGTGCGGCTGAGAAAGAAATAGGAAATAGATTGCGATAATCGCTGATTGAGGGCGTTCTGTCTTTTAAGGTGAATAAATACGCGTAAGTAAGTTTTTGTTTTGTTTTGATTTGGTAAGTTGGACCGTTCCATTTTTTGTATTTGCTTTTGAAATGAATCCTATTCACGACATTATTGCTTCATTAATTGAAACGCCTTTTTTAAGAAGAAGCGAAACTGAAAAGAAACAGATATTAGGTAGCCGTCCGACGCCGAAAATTTTAGCAATATTTAACGATAAGAGGTAAGGTAAAAAATATTCAAGAACTTTTCAAATATCTTGGTACGAAACTTATAGGTGGCTATGCGGAAGTATTTATAAAGAAAGCTTATATTGTTGGCCTTGTATTTTATTAGGTTGCGTCAAAAATAATTGGAGTTCAGGGGGCGGATATTCGGATTTAAAAAATTTTTCACGAACAGTAAAATCGCATGAAAGTTCAAGAGAGCATATTAAAAATTCGGTAGCACTTACAAGACTGGAGCAAAATAGGGCGACTATTGCGGATGCACTACAAGAAAATGCAAGTCTTAATAAAATTGTTTATAATGAAAATGTTCGAAAAAACCGTTTATTATTAAATTATTTAATTGATGTTACTATTACTTTGGGTAAACAGGACTTGGCATTTCGAGGTCATAATGAAACAACAGATTCTTTTAACCGTGGCAATTTTAAGGAAATATTTGCATGCTTAATAAAAAGAAATGCCGAACTTACTGAACATTGTGCTAAATTTAGTAATATTTTTACGGGACAATCTAAGACTATACAAAATGAACTAATTGATTGCATACATGACTATATTCAAGAATATATAAAAAAAGAAATCAATGACACCGATTGTTGTTTTTTTGGCGTAATTGCGGATGATAGTACTGATATAACAGAAAAAATCGATAACAGTTAGGTATGTGATCAACGGATCTTTAAAAGAAAGATTTTTAGGATTTTTTGACGTTAGCGATAATAGAACAGCAGAGAGCCTTTTTCATTTAATACAAAACAGCTTAGAGCCTTATGACTTTAAAAATAAATTGGTCGCGCAGTGTTACGATGGGGCTAGTGTTATGGCAGGTGAAATAAATGGGCTTCAAATAAAATTTAGATCTATTGCTCCTTTAGCTATGTTTACTCATTGTTGCGCCCACAGATTAAATCTAGTTTTACAACAGGGAACAAAACTGATTACCAAAAGTCGTATATTTTTTGCCACTTTATTAGGAAAACCAAATTATTTCCACCAATCACCAAAACGGTCTTTTGTGCTTAATCAGATAGTAGGTAAAAGAATTCCGCGAGCTGTAGAAACGCGATGGTATACACGGACTAAAATTTTAAACTTAGTGGCTAATGAATGGGACCATTTAATTATAGTATTTGAAACTATTATTAATGACTTAAGTTCTGGAACAGAATCTATTAATGGTGCAAAAGAATTTCTAAAGCATTTTAATGATTTCGAATTTTGCCTTTTAACGCATATTTATAAACAAATTTTTAGTTGCACTGATGTACTGTTTCAAATATTACAGTTAAAGCATTTAGATATAAATTACTGCATTTCGCAAATAAACCTTGCCAAGCAACGAATTATTGAATTTAGAAACGAGGACCATTTCAAAGAACTTTTCAATATTGCTAAAAAAGCCACTATTCTGCCAACTAACACACGTCGAGGGCAATGTTCTAGCGACTTTGATATTTTTACTAAATATAAAATATTATATTTCGAAATAATAGATTGTATAATTCTTCAATTAGGGACGCGGTTTGAAAATTTAAATAATTTAAATTTCTTTGCTTTAGTCGATTGCACAAAATATTCGGAATATGTTAAATGCTTTCCAGACGACTTATTAAATAATTTATTAAAAAATTATTCAAACATTTTTGACAGAGATAGATTAAAGAATGAGCTTTCTGTATTGTATAGGGATGAACAATTTTCAAATTTAGATGTCGAAAAAAGTCTAGCTTTGTTATTTAAAGATTTTAAAGCAATTTTTGCGGAAGCATATAAGCTTTTTAATTTAGTTTTAACTATTCCCGCAAAACGTGTATCGGCCGAACGAAATTTTTCATGTCTTAAACGGATCAAAACCTACCTAAGAAACACAATGACACAAGAACGGCTTTCGGGTTTAGCAATGATGTCAATAGAGCAGGAATTACTGTCAGAACTTAGTGAAGACCAAAACTTTTACGACCAAATTATAGATAAATTTGCAACCTTAAAAGACAGACGTATAGATTTAATGTACAAAAAGTAGTTTTTTTATCTTATTTCATACAACTATTTATTTTAATTTTTAATAAACTAAATTATGTTTTTATTATCGCAATCACCGCTATATTTTAGTGATAGGTGTACATATTTTACTTGTTTTGTTTACTTTTTTTAGAGTTTATTTTTTTAGTTTTTAATGGTTTAGTAGGGCTATTGGCGATGACCTCCATTAAAAAAAAAGGTCAACGCGTCGCAGAATAATACCTCATGGGTGACGTGGAAATTTATTCACATTTAAACAAAATTAACCTCATGTAGCCTCACCCTTCAATATACTCACGAGCCGCCACTGTTAACATCTTGGTTTGATGAAGTCGTTATATACCTTTTTATTATACACTTTCCAAGACTTCTTTGAATCAAAAACATATGAAATTTTAAAAGTAAGGAGGAACAAAGATTATGGGTTTTTTAAAATGTTGTTTTGCACAATTACATTTTGTAACTATTTAAAAAAAAATGTCTTAATCAGGGTGGAGCACAGAAGTAACATAATCATATAAGTTATTTTAGGGAATTAATTTTCAAATTACCAACTTAAAATATATTTATTTCATAAATAAAAAAAAGTATTCCGATACCGGGAATCGAACCCGAGCCTCCTGGGTGAAAGCCAGGTATCCTAGCCACTAGACCATATCGGATGTTCAAGATTGTTTGTCTACTCCGTAGAAACGGCGATGAGATGTTTTTCGGTTCGCGAAACAACACTACGTTTTTACGCGGCTTTGGAAATACAGTAGCGACTATATTGCGGTTAGTACAGAAAATGTCATACATTTAAGGTCATAAGTTCAATACAGCGAAGATATTCTACAGATACATTAAACATTGTTTAAGAACAGTACTAGTAGCTAATTTCGAGGGGCGTCTTAATATGGACTTATGTCTCGGGTAGGTACTACAAAAATAAAAAATGAAAATTTGGAAGTTGCATGGTAGTACCGCTTTTTTGACTGCTTAACCTTTCTTTGTGCCTTCTGGGCTCTGTTTTCGAATGGTAAGATATTGAAAAAAGAATTCTAGTCGTAGAGTGAAAACTGTTATTTTTAACCGACTTCAAAAAAGGAGGAAATTATCAATTTGACCACATGTATTTTTTTATGCATGTACATCGATTACTCCGCTAGGTTTGACCAATTCGGATGAAATTTTCAGGGAATATTCATGATATTACTGGAGTGGTCCTATAGCAAGCATATTTAAAAAATGTAAAAGAATGGCGGCAGGCACGTGTCTGCCCTACGTAGCCAAGGGGGATCCTGGAGGTCTGGATTCTCCCGATAATTTGAAAATATGTTGGTATAAGCATGCTTCTTACTAATTTTTCTGAGGTTTGACCGTTTAGGCCCCCCCTATAAATTTTTGGTTTGAACCGACTCAAACTTTTACCGTGGCATAAAATATTATTTTATAGTTTTTATATTATATTATTTTATACTTTTGAGTGCTCTTTTTCGATGTATTTTTTTATAAACATTTTTATTTATTTTATTAGCCGGCTTCAAAAAATTTGAATACTCCGCGATGGTTTCATCAATTTCAATGAAATTTTCAGGGAATATTCAGGGTGTTACCGGAGTGGTTTCATAGCAAGCATATTGAGAAAACGTTAAAAATGGCGGAATAACGTGATATTGAACTTTTTACTCGATGTTACATTGAACAATAAATGCGTTAACTCACGCGTTCACCATTCTATCAGGAAGAAAAAGTATGTATAAAACATGTTATTATTGTTATTCTACAATGATGTTCCATAATATGCAAAGTTTTACAATAAAACTCTTATATATAGAAGTAAAAATAATTTTTTTTATAAAAAAAAATAAAACAGACTTAAAAAATGCAAAAAAAAAATTATAAGTAATATTTTATTTCATTTGAAAATTGTACTCTGTGAAGTCGGCTCCAAACTAATAAAGATAGTAAGAGAGTATACTCTCTTTTAGGCCTAAATTGTATTAAGTGAATGAAATGAATGAATGTTATAATATGACATCTATAAGTTCGATATACTTCATTTCGAGAGATATTTATCCTTATACTATTGTATTAACTTTTCTAAATTTTATATTGTAACAAGGGGTTTCCGTAAATAAATAATTAAATAATGATAAAAATTAAAAAAAATTAATAAGGAAATTGCCTAGTTTTCAGTCCCTCGAAATTTAATGAAATTTCCAAAGTTTACTTGACTGATCTATTAAATTAATTCTAAAATTGAACAATCTTCTTACAGAAAAACACTTCTGGAAACTAGAGTAGCCAGATAAATAAACATATTCTTCTGTACACAGGGCGGGTTCATAATTTATCGTCTAACGGCGGCGTACAGAGCCGGACAATCACTATTAACAGAGCCCCAACCATAATTTCAATATAACATCATGATCCACCTACACATCAGGCGGCTTTATTAATTAATACAAAATACGCAACATACATGTTCGTACCGCATAATCATCCAGACTAAATTTGTGGCACTTTCATAAATTAACCGATATTGATATTGGCTTATATTTTGTAACATAAATTCACTTTATAGTTCTATTGTCTATTCTTTGTATTGTTAATGGCTTATGGGACGGGGCCAGATCTCTGTTATTAATAGCATTCCAAGTTTTGTCGTTGCAGTTATAATCATGGTAACAATATATTGTTGCTGGTCCGGGGCGCGACTGGACCCAAACTATGTCCGGGAAATAGTTGTTGTTTCGAGGGAATAATAACATATAGGATGACCTTGTATTGCTATGAAACAGACCTCTAAAATTATAGATTCTAAGAGAAGTCTAAAAATATGCAATCTGCAAAAAATTTCCAAAAGACCCGATGCGATGACGTGTTTGTTTCTTTTAGTCCACGTTCAAAAACGTTTGATAATTTATCTAGGTAGTTTTCGCACCACCGCTAGAGGATCTAAAACAAAAAGCGATTTTCTCTCTGTTTTGCTCCCACTTGACTAATTTTGATATTTTTTTGATAAATTTGTCTACCCACAGACGTGTTTCTATTAATAATTATATATTTATTATAATTTTCACATGAAAAACAAATATTATATAAATTATTCAAAGCGACAAGTCCCAGCTCAGAATAGCCGCCTATATGAAAGACGTCAGGCGAAAATGTTCTTTAAAAAGTACGTTTTTCTTAAATAAATATGGAATTATTATTTCATTAAACATAAAGTTTACTACTACTACTACCTTCAAAAAGACCCCAATATCAATTTGTCCTTACCAGGGGCGCCGTGCCGACTTAATCGGGGTCCAAATGCCTTAAATGAAAAATGTATGTAGGGCAGAGTCCCACATGCACATGTTAAAGCAACTATTTGAGTATATAAACATCGCAAAAAGTAGGTCCTCATTAAACAACATAATTATATTTTAACCTAGTAAATGGATCCATTTTTCCTCAAAAGAATTAGGAATTAGGTACATTTTTACTTTCTTCCTAACAATTCAAATTTAAATATAAAAATAAAATAAAATATTTAAAAATTCAGCCTGAAAAACAATTTAACGGACTGATTTCAAACTGTGTGCCATAACTAAAAGTGGTATAAAGATGAACTAGTAAAACTGTGGTTCGAATTCAAGATGGCGGAACAAAATGACAGCAAATAAAATATTTGTAATCGTGAAAAAACCAATCGCTCAGGTTTTACATATTTTCAGGTTTTAGCGCTCCTAGATGTCAAAAAAATACGTTTTATCAATTCCGTCGGTTTATCTGTCTGTATGTCAGTGCGCGGCATAGCTTAAAAACTACTCAGATCAACCTCAAATTTTAGCCAAAAATTAAGAGTCATATGGGGATGGCCTGGTAATATTTTAGTAAAAATCCAATACGGAAAAACAAAATGGCGTCCTAGTAAAACGTCAAAAAAATTATTAAAAAACCAGCGATTCAACTTATCTCAAATGTTGTACAAAAATCAAGTATTATGTAGAAGAAAACCGGTAAATTTCTTGTACGAATACAAGATGGTAGAACAAAATGGCAGCTTAATAAAGTATTTAAAAATCCATCCTGAAAAACTACTTAACGGACTGATTTCAAATTGTTTGCCATAACTAATTGTGGTATAGAGATAAGCTACTAAAACTGTGGTTCTAATTCAAGACGGCGAAACAAAATAGCAGCCAAATAAAATATTTGTAATCGTGAAAAAATCAGTCTCTTAGGTTTTACATATTTTCAGTTTGTTTGTCAGCCAGTTTGAAATATGCAATATGCAAATTCAAAAACCTCGCTGAACGATTCAATTTTTAAGGAAGTATTTGACTTTTAGCCACTATTTACCTCAACCCCTTAAAATCAAATAAGTTTTAAAATTGAAATATATACCATATATATATATATATATATATATATATATATATATATATATATATATATATACCCGATACCCTCCAAAATGACATATTACCTGCTCGATCTTTAACGAAACTTTCAAATTTGTATCCCCTTCCTTTTCCCCTCTGTGTAATTGCAGAGTAAATATATTATCAAGTAGGTTACAATTGGAATAATTTCTATACCCAAAAACCCATAAAAATACGTTTTATGCGATTTATTTACGGAGAATAATTTTTTTTCCATTTACCCTAGCTATTTCGCCTCCATCCCCTGATCAGATCAAATAAAAAAACTAATTGAAAAAAACTGATAAATGGGAATAAATAATAAAAAGAAAGTACTAAAAATTAATCACGCCACTCATGCTTCACACTGAAATCGCCGAATGTTGACGGATATTTAGTTTTTATGTTGTCTCAATTGACTTTAGATACACTTTACTAAACTTTAGATCAAATATACAAAGTGTTCCAAAATACGAAAATGTGGATTTCAAGAACTAAAAATATCAAAAAATTAAATTTCTGTGAAAGCAGTTTTAAAGGCCATAAAAATCGTAAATAAAAGGTAGGTAAAATGATTTCATATTCAGTATAGTTAAGGAGATAAGGTAAACACCAAAAAAAATATTTTTTTTCCGATTTTTAAATCTAAATATCTCCTTTGCTATAACTAATATGAAAAAACCTTACTTAGTCTTTAATTACGATTTTTTTGTGGTCACAAAAAATTTATTTTTTGGTATTTCTTAGTTTAAAGTAATATATTTATTGCTTGCAAAGATTTTTATTAGGAGACCCATTCTTCCACCATACTGAATTTGTACCAATATTTCACCAGTTTCTACCTATGCCACACTTGATTTTTCTGTTATAATTTAAAACAAAGTGAATAAGTAGTTTTTGCCGCTTGAATTCGTACCACAATTTACCAGGTTATCTCTATATCACTCTTAATGCTTGTACAAAATTTGAAATGAATCTACCTAAGTAGTTTTTAAAAATACATTTTAAAGGACAAATTCTTATTTACATATAACAATTCGTTTTTATCTGCAACATTTCAAAAATATGGACAAACATGCTTGAACATGTTTTTTTGTCTAGATTTTTACGGTTTTATTTTCTATTTATTTTTATAAACAACTGTGGTTTGTCCGCATATCTTATCTTTCTTATAGTACTAACTTTGAAGGAATCTGCTTAAAATTAATTTATAGTTTGTTTATAATATTTTTGTGTTCCTTAACCACAAACAACGTTCCTGCCATCGGGACAGTGCTTAGTAAAAACGCTTTAGTTACATTATTTATAATTTAAATACTTAATTTGAGTTTTAAACATTTATAACACTGAGACTATTTTTTCTTACATAATTGAAACGTTCTTACGAATCGTGAAAAAACACCCTCCCAGCTTTTTAGAGATCTCGACGTTTCAGGGTCCCTTGATGCCGAAACACATGTTTCCTCAATTTAATCTGTCTATCTGTTAGCGGCATCGGCATAGCTAAAAATTTACTTACCGGATCGATTTAAAATTTTTCTAAAAAATTAGGGGTTATATGGGGATGATCTGATAATATTTTCGTAAAAATCAAATATGGTGGAAGAAGAAGTAATTTTGGGATGAATCCAAGGTGGCGAAACAAAATGGCGACATAATAAAAAACTTAAAAAATCACTTATTAAAATAATTTTAAATTTTGTGCAAGATTTAAGTGTGACATACAGATGAACTGGTAAAATTGTTGTAGGAACTTTTGTTTGTAGTCGTAAAAAAACACTCATCTAGGTTCTACATATCTTCACGTTTTAGCGTCCCTAGATGCCCAAAAATATGTTTTCTCAACTCGTGCGTCGACCTGTTTGTCGGTTCGAGGCATAGCTAAAAAACTAACTTACCCGACTGGCTTCAAATTTTGGTCAAAAATTAAGGGTCATATAGAGATGACCTAGTAACATTTAAGAAAAAACAAAATATCAGCCTAATGAAATGTAAAAAAAATTATTAAAAAACTGATTATCCAACTTGCCTAAAATTTTGAACAAACATCAAATGTTAGAACTAGTACGAATCCAAGATGGCAAATCAAAATGGCGGCCTAATTTCTGTGATTCAGTATACGCACCGTGTATTTCTTCGCAAGTGGCCAGGCGTATACAGAAATTACAAAATTCTTGTGTGCGTTTAATCTTTGGAATCAGAAAATACGATTATATTGGACATGCATTTGTAAAATCTGATTGGCTCAAGATGGTTCAGCGGCGCTACCTTCATATGGTGTGCCTATATCACAAGATTCTTACCGAAAAATCTCCTCCCTATGTAAATATTAGATTTAAGGGTAAGCTTACCATCCCAGTACACCATTCAGCCCTCTTCGAATGTTCGTATTCCTACCTCATTGCAAATTATTTGAAAGAGCTTCCTGAGGATATCATTCAAGTGTCAAAGAGTAGATTTCGTGAACAGCACAAGTTATTAGCTAGTTGATAGTTTCTTTATAAAAAATAATCATTTTATGTCTACTTTTTTAAACTTTATCCTCTTGAATATTCCGTAAATTAATTAAATTGTTTTATATTAAATTCTAAATGTATATAAATATTTTATAAAATACTCGTAATATTGTACTTTTAGACATTACGTTTAAGGTATTTTCAATTATTATTTAAAACCTAGTTCGTTAGCTGAATAGTTGGTTGGGCTCCAAGCCCTACCAAACTGAAACTCGCCATTTTGTACATTCAATTTTGTGTTAATTTTTTAAGTCTATCTTACTTGTAATGTACAAATAAAGACCTATATTATTATTAATAGAATATTCAAAAATCAGCCTGAAAAAACTACTTATTAGTTCGATTTCAAGCACTAAGTGTGATATAGAGAAAAACTGATAAAATTGTATATTCTTTTTTTAATTAAGCTTAATTAAAGACATCCTTTCACAAGTTTTTATTTATTTTCATTATAATTTTCACATGAAAAAAAGATTTCATTAATTAAGTACGCTGGCGGATATGCGCAGAGTTGCCACCTAAGCAAAGGGGAATATCACGTAAGGTAAAACGTTTAAATCAAAATTAGGTTGTTTTAAACAAATATATAATTTTTTATCGGTATTTTAATATATACAAATTTTTACTACTACTACTCCACGAACAAAAACTTGAATATGAATATCAATTTGTCAATATATAGCTTATGAGTAGAGATAGAGAGATGCGGTTTTCGCGACACCGTGCTACTTTTCGATGAAACTAAAGAAGCCGCAAACAGATTTGCCCTAACCATTTTAGTTTCCGTGCTACAGGGTGATTTTGAAAATTTGTCATTTTCGGACACCCCCTGTAACTCATATCGTAAAATATATTTAAAATGTTTCAACTGGTATTTTAGATTTTTTCACGTAGAATTCAGTGGCGTACTCAGATTTTTGCTGAGAGTCATAGTTTTTGACATATTGGCATAACCTACTATTTTTTAAATAGGACACCCTATATATTATTTGTTCATCTTATTCTTCGTTCGAGAGCTTTTCAAAAACATACCATAAGTCATATTTATTTTCATAAATAACATGAAAAAATGCATTTTTCTTTAAACGGATTTATGGCATAGCAGATCGATCGAAATAAGAGAAGGTGGCTGTGGAGCCATGGAAAAAGTTAACAAATATTTATTAACGAAATAACAAAGTAACAGCATCAGAAAAAATTAGGAAGTAGGTAAAAGGTAATAATTATAATTTCATTAAAACTACAAATATTGTTCAAATTGTAGACCATTATACAAGTGTGACAAACTTTAAAAATTCTTTTTAATGCATTTTCTATATATATATATATATATATAACCCCACAAAAAGAAATATATATATCGAACAGGTCCGTGTGTTCCTATCCATCTTCCAGGAAAATGGTCGTTAAGCCAGTTTTGACTTATTCTGGCATTGTGGGCTGGATATAAATATATATATATATATATATATATATATATTTGGTGATATATATATCTGCCCTGATAGGAAAAATAACATATCCAAAATATATATATATATATATATATATATATATATATATATATATATATATATATATATATATATATATATATATATATATATATATATATATATATATATATATATATATATATATATATATATATATATATATATATATAATATATATATATATATATATATATATATATATATATATATATATATATATATATATATAATATATATATATATATATATATATATATATATATATGAAAAAATATATATATAAATATATTTTATATATATATGACAAATTTTCAAAATCACCCTGTAACACGGAAACTAAAATGGTTAGGGCAAATCTGTTTGCGGCCTCTTTAGTTTCATCGAAAAGTAGCACGGTGTCGCGAAAACCGCATCTCTATCTCTACTCATAAGCTGGAAACCCCGTAAAACCTACGAAAATTATACTTCAAAAAATGCATAGACAATTATCACGGCAAAGTTATGATAGTCTGACAGTTGACTGCTCATATATATATATATATATATATATATATATATATATATATATATATATATATATATATATATATATATATATATATATATATATATATATATATATATATATATATATATATATATATATATATATATATATATATATATATATATATATATATATAAATATATAATATATATATATATATATATATATATATATATATATATATATATATATATATATATCAAATTCAGAATACTTATGATATTAATATCATTGGTTGTTGGGATTAGGCCTCAGTCATTTCTACTGATTTTGGTTTTAAATATTTACGTGCTTGGCGCGTCAGTGGTTTTTATATTAATTTAATTAATTATGAGCGGTGCAAAGCAAATTTGAAGGACACGCGACGATGCTGCTTGATAGATTACTTACATTATAGATGCAAAAAAAAGCGTCCAGATCCATGAAAAAAAAATGCGCAATGGTCACAAAGTTAAGATAAAATTAGTTAAAACATTACAAAATCTTTGTGTCGCAGCATCGAAAAGGAAACATTCAGAAGAACAAATCAACTAAAGCAAAATTAAGTGTATTTACAAATTTACCTTAAAAACCTTTTTTCTTATCATTACTTGAGTAAAATATTGCAATTTTGGCAAATTGCAAGGCTTATACAGCTGTATATTATCTGTATTTCAGGAGAAATACAGATAATATACAGGAGAAATACAGATAATATACAGGGTCGCTGATACGTATGGTCGATTATTTTTAAAAGTAAGCGAGCTAGCAAAACATTTTATATAAACTTAAAGGTGTCAAACCTGGTACAATTATAATCAGAACAAAGAGACCCATATGGGGAATATATACTTTTAGAAATAATTGCCCGTTTCCGGACATACCAGAGACTCTGTATATAAATCTTGGGAAATTTACGACTAAAATTTTAGATGTGTAAACTTATCTATTATTTTATCATACGCCTTGGCTACTGTTAGGAAATTACTAGCTTAGGTAAAAAGCACTCTTTTTTTATGTAAACTAGTGATATTAAAGTTTCGGATAATTCTTAATATATTAAATAAAAAAAAATATAAATAATATCTTCCACGGATAACCAGATTTCACTACTAAAATTTAATATATGTATAGCAAAGCTTAAACAGTTGTATTTCACGGGAAATACGGAGAATATATATAAATCTTGGGAAATGTACAACTACGAAATGTAAATATGCATTTCTAGGTCTGATCAATACGATTTAATAAATCAAAGTCGCGCCCATCGCAGAGAAATACACGACATTCTATCATATTTCAAAAATATCCAGCCATTATTCTAATTACTTCGGAATGGATATGGATGATTTTAATAATATCAACGCTCGGCGGGGTCTTTCGTTCCTTTAATTCTAATAGAATTAAAATTAGACAGTTGTATTGTTGATCGGCAACGTTCAGATAAATGATTTAAGAAGAGTTTCCACTAAAAAAAAACTGTGAATGTATACATTTTACTGATATACATATAAACCAGGGTATACGCAGTGTCGTGACGTATACCCCAGCAACCTCTGCATTGCGGGAGGGGGAAGAGGCAGCTCTAATTAATTTTCAACGTAGTAACTATGTGGGTGGCCAATAAGTGTGCCCAGAAAGATGTTGAAAAGCTTAAAGGTGAAATGCAGAAAAAAACTTTATATTTATTTACAGCTTCTTAAAGAAGTTTAAGAGAAACAAGGTAGCTTACCGGAAATTATACAGGCAGTGGAGTAATTTAACTAATTGAAACATTTGCTTGAATAAGGTTTTACTTACGATTTCTACAAGATTTGCCTATATTTCTAGAGAATGTTCGTCTTGACATTCAATCAAATTTTTGTTTTATGCATGATGGGGCACCCGTTCACTTCGGCCGCGATGTACAACACTTTTTAAAAAAATTGGATTGGTGGAGGCGAGCCGACTACTGGTCTCCACGATCTCCTGTCCTAAATCCCTGTGATTTCTGTTTGTGGAAGCTCTTAAAATATATAGAGTATAGTAAAACTATAGCGTCCTTTATTTCGAAAATTTAAAATTTGATTTTCGGGCTTAGGACAATAAATAAACGCTCCTTTAACTATGAAGTTGCCTACGATTCGACCCTATATTTGGTCTTTTTCAAGGCTATTCCAAACGATAAGGAACCTTGGGTCAACAACTAAACTAAAATCATGTTCCGAAATAGTAATGTAAATTAATGTCAATATTATTTTAAGTGTTTCGAGGGAAAAGTTTGCACTCAAATTTTATTATGTATCATATATTGGAGAACGATTTTATTTTAGTTTTTGACACAAGGTCCCTTATCGTTTGAAGCAGCCTTGAAAAAGACCAAAGGGTCGAAACGTCGGCGACTTCATAGTTAAAGTAGCTTTTATTTATTATCCTAAACCCGAAAATCACATTTTAAAGTATATAAAGTATTCCACACGCAAATAGAAAATGAAGATATCATATTAGTGGAACAAGTCATGAATGCTTGGAAGACAGAAGAAATACGCGAAGATGCCGAGCACAAGGCAGCTAGTTTCAACAACTCTGAACAACGGTAATTGCTAATATTTAAATAGTCCATTTTTCGAATCCCAATTTACACTTTTTCAAGCACTGGAAAGAGAAGAAAAATAAATCATTGATAAATTTAACATTAAAAACATACCTGAATTGGAGTATCATTGTGTCTGGTATTTACCCATTATTCCTAGGTTGTTGTGTAAAGGAAAACATTTCATAACAAACCAAAACACACACACGAGAAAACAGATTTTACTCAAACCATCGCTACGTGTGGCCAATGAAGTACTGATATGTGTGTGCTGCATTGAATAATTTTTTTCCTCGTTTGTTTTTACGTTTATGTTAAGAAAAACTAACTAGAAAGTACAATGTTTGACTGTTCTGAAAAATTATAAAGAAAAGGCCAATCTTCGGTGACCTTTATAAGAGAAAACCATCGTTTTACTGAAAGTCAAGAAAGAAGCATGAATATTCACAACTCCACTCCACCTAATATATGGTTTAAGAAAACCACATAAGTAACACTTTAGGCTAAGACCCATCATGAGTTGCACATACTTTACTATAAGCTTCCTGAATTCTGATCTTAGTCCAATAAATATTATTTGATGAACGATTTGAAAACAACCGTTTTAGACAAGCTACCGTGTTTTTTGCCGTTTTTTTTTTACCTCTACGTTGATAGCAGCTACACCGATAAAACACCATAATACTATTCCTCAATTTTTTAATAGTTATCGCCCAAAAATACAATTCACAATTGAAAATAAAATACACAAAAAATATTATTTCTAGACAATGAAGTGACAGAGACGAAATAAAGGCCAACTGGTCTGTGAAGCGAACAAGTCCAGGAAAAATGCTTAACTTTTATTCTAATAATCCAAATTCTCAAAATCTACTATTAGTAGACTGCTCCATAAACCTAAAATCTTAGAGACCATAACTTCTATGATACAAATACCAAAAAGATCAAGAATATTTCGAGTGAGAATTATCAGGTTGGGTTCGTAATTTGTATCAATCGTTTCGACAATAAAATGAAAACAAATGTTATAACAACACAAAATAACAAACCAGATGTTAAATATTATAAATGCCATTTCATCAGTAGCTTGTCATACAAAATAAGTCAATGTTTTGATCGACATATTTCTAAATTAGTCTTCTATAACATAAAATCGACAAACACCTTATTTATTATTAAAGACACAACTCCCATGGAAAAACAATAAAATGTTATTTATGTAGTACTCCGTCTTCTTGTGGCAAATTGTATGCCGACCAGGATGCATTTGAGTAATAGGATATATCAACAACAATATGACTATCACAATCATAACTATACCAAAAAGGAAAAAAACTGTTTCGTCAACTCATAATTTTGAGACAGCCCACTTCTATTTATCTTAACTAATTTAAAATTGTGGATTGGTAGACCAAGTGGTACAAACGCGTGTGAAATGAATCACATTAGTTTATCAAACACTATAAACCTCAGGACCGACTCGCAAGGACTTGCAATTATATACAAACATTAAACAAAATGGAAAAAAAAACACAGAAATTAGGTAATAGGGCAATAAGGACATATATCTCAAGTTTTTTATAATTTTAACTACATTTAATTCTGTAATTACGCAATAGGCAAAACTATTTAGTATAGTTTCAATATTTTTGTCCTCCCTGTTATAGATATGAAAGTGTAATTGTGCCTGAACTTTTACCGCTTCAATATAGAACAGTCAAACATTGTAATTTCTAGCCAGAACTCTTAACATCAACGTAAAACCAAATGAGGAAAAAAAACTGAAAATAAACAACTGCCCTGACTTTTTTCAACGGAACACACGTATCCTAGGGTTTGAGTAAAATCTGTTTTCTCGTGTGTGTGTTTTTGTTTGTTGTTAAAATCTGTTCTGAAATATTTTTCTTTACATATAAAAACCTAGAAATAATGGGCAAATACCAGTCACAACTACACTAGCAATTCAGGAATGCTTTTTATGTTAAATTTATTTTTTAATTTTTAATTTACACTGTGTGTATTCAGTGCTTGAAAAGTAACAATAAAGATATGACACGTCGCACAGAAATTAATTAGTGTGTTTTTTTGAGCCTTCTTTTAGCATACGAATTAAAAAACGATATAAATCGAAATAAATTATAAACTGTGTAATAAAACGTATTTACCTCATTGGTTTCTGTCGTCCTATAAAAGAATAACTTATTTTTTTTCCTGACATATCGGACGAAGATTATTAATATAATGAAAAATAATGTAAATGTAAAACATTTCAGTAAGTTTTGACATGCTATTACGTACGTCACTGGATAACATAAAATTTTAATTTTTACTTATGAAAAAAAAAATTAATACAGTTATGCTGCATACTAATTTTCAATGAAATATCACGAAACGTTGTCCAAAATATTAAAAAAATCCACCATCATCCTGTAACTCGAGAATGAAGCGTTTTTTTGTATTTTCTGCTCTATATTACACCTTCAATTTAATGTCATGTATAATTATGTATAAAGTTAAGAAAATATCAAATTGAATACTAATTAGGCCATCTAATTGTAACACGAGAGAAGTGCCATTTGGCTTTATAATGTAAAATTTTGTTACTAAGTCTTGTCAACATTGACGACTTTTTGCTGGGGCTTCTTAAAGTCTTAGCAAATCGCTGCTATTAATTACATCCCACAGCTTTTAACTATAATTGTGGGTGTTTTCTTTAAGATTTGTGCCATTGCTGCAACTGACAATAGATTAGTCCAAAAATCTTTAGCTTCGTCATTTGTACCGTTTGTTGCTTTTTATTACTAGTGTCGTTTAACACTGTTGGTTATTTCTTTATTATTTTTGCATACACACATTCTACAGGAAATGTGTCTTCAGTCAGTTCATGGTGATTCTTTTAAATTAATTTTCTATACAATTTATTCGGAAGTCTGGGTGATCAATGTATACCATATATTTTTGAAATATAACGACTATATCTTTAACATTCTCGGGCTACTTCCACCGCCGTGCCGCCTCGTTTTCCACGCTATCGGCCGCGG
The DNA here is from genome assembly GCA_030620095.1 of Kuschelorhynchus macadamiae. Lineage (NCBI taxonomy): Eukaryota > Metazoa > Arthropoda > Insecta > Coleoptera > Curculionidae > Kuschelorhynchus > Kuschelorhynchus macadamiae. The sequence continues at coordinate 2,338,774 of JAUTXW010001380.1, forward strand.
CGGCGGAAGGAATTTAAAATGAACAAACAATATTAAAGGCCATAAACAAAAATTATAACTCACAACCAAATGTTGGCGGAATTTTCTGCCGCTTTTCGCGCGCCTATAGCATTAACATTTCAAGTCACCGAGAATTTATAACCACCTCGTACTATATTAAAATTAATTATTTAATATTAAACCCCGTATATTTTTTGTTGAGAGCGTGGCCCGGGTGAGGCAACAATATTTTATAGATTTTTATGTTCCTCTGTTAATAAAACACGAAACAAGTATGCATATAGTTAAAAACCCATTCTATAACTATCGACTTTTAATTATTGAAACAGTCTTTCAGATTCTATTAAAAAAAATCGGTAAACTCCCTTTACCCGACACTTTCTTCGTAACAGATTCCACTACACATATACAGCGTGTAACAAAAGTAAGGAAACGGCGAAATATCTCAGGTACCGCTTATCTGAATTTAAAGAAAATATGTACACCTAGGTATGACATTATGCATCCAGTGGCGATTTTCGCATTTCTGCCAAGTTTACCGTTTTTTTTTGTTATCCATTTACTTCCTGACAGTAGGCCAAATACTGTGGGAAAAGATTCAATACATTAAAAATAATGCCAACTTCCCCGATTCGTCTACATTCGATTTCTATTTGCTCCTTTAAATTATCGCGGTCATTGGGCTTAGTCTTATACACCACATTTTTAAGGTAACCCCACAAAAAGTAGTCGAGGAGCCTCAAGTCCGGAGACCGAGGTGTCGACTTTATTGTACCAAAGTTTACGGAATAAATATCCGTAAACTCTGATTCTACCCCAACGTCAATTCGATGTTCCAAAAGATCATTATCTAAATATTCCGAGCGAAATCCGGTGGAGCACCACCCTGCTGAAACCATATTTCATAATTTGGTACACCATTACCTAAAAAAAATCAAGTTTAAGTACTGAATACAGCAGGTAAAGTAAAGAACCTACGGTTATTTCGAAATAGTTCTGCAAAAGCTGGGACAATTTCGGTCTTTAAAAGATTTAAATGTCTTTATCCAGTTAATGTGTCTTCCATAAAGAAGGGACTAATTATTTTTGCACCCTTTATACCACACCACCAAGCCAAGGCGACCTGGTTGCTGATATTGTCGGAATACTGACCGATCACTGCAGACTTAATAGATATCTAGAAGAAGGAAAACTTTCACCCTAGTAGGAGTTATGGGCTTTTGTATGACAAAGATAAGTTTGAGGGCTGACTTAAATAGAGTGCAAAAGGTTATCCGGGGTGAGAAGCCCTTCACCGTTACCACTACTTCTAATAGCTGGAGAGCTCATGAATCCTCTGGTCAATGGTATTTCTGTAAGAATAAAAATGTTTACATGATTCAATTCATTAATTTTAAAGTATAAATCCAGGAGATTTAGATGAATTGAATCGAAAGGTGCGCATTATAGGAAGCCAAATTTTTTGACCTTGAGCATTTTTTTTCGAAACTCAATTTCTATTTTACGAGATTTATAGGTGTCATTAACCCCCCCAACGACCCATGTGGTGGCTTTTTGTTTTTTAGTTAGAGTAAATAGTTGTTTTCATTTCAACGTTTTTGCAATTTTCTAGAAAATTATTTGTTTTCCTCACTTTTTACTTCCCCCGTAAAAGGGAAGAATTATAATCGTAAAAAAATCACCCTCCGAGATTTTTTCAGATCTTTACATCAGGGTCTCTAGATGTCGGAAAACATGTTTTCTCAATTACGCCGGTCTGTTTGTTTGTCGTCTGTTCGCGGCATAGCTAAAAAATTGCTTCCCGATTGGCTTCAAATCTTGATCAAAAATTAAGGGTCATATGGGGATAATCTGGTAACATTTTGGTAAAAATCCAATTTGGCAAAACCAAATGACGGCCTAGTGATACGTTAAAAAAATTATTACTAAAACACTATTTATTCAATTTATCTCAAATTTTGAGCAAAAATCAAGTATTATGTAGGAATCAACTAGCGAAATTTTGGTACGAATCCAAGATGGCGTAACAAAATGGCGGCTAGAATAGAATATTTAAAAATTCAGCCTAAACAACTACTTTTCAAAGGGTGTGCCATACCTAATCGACGAATAGAGTATAGAGACGAACTAGTAAAGCTGTGGTACAATTTCAAGATGACGGAACAATATGGTGGCATTTCTCATCGTGAAAAGTCATCCTCTGAGGTTTTACATACCTTTAAATTTTTAAAATATGTTCTATCAATTCCGTCGGTCCATCTGTCGGTTTGTCTGTCAGTTCGTGGCATAGTTTAAAAACTATTAAAACTATTAAATTCCACAAAAATTACGTATTACTGTTACTTAGGAATGTGCTACTAATATTTCGATATGAATAGAATATAGCAAAACAAAATGGCGGCCTAATAAAATACTTAAAAAATCAGTCTGATAAAACTACTTATTAGATTAATTTTAAATTTTGTGCAAGCATTAAGTGTTATATAGAGATAAGCTGGTTGTGATACGAATTCAAGATGGCGGAATAAAATAGCGGAAAAACATTCTTTTAAATTCAAGGTAAAAAAATCCTATTTAATTGACTTAATTGACTGACTATTAATGAAAACTTATAGTTTTGCAAAAAAATAAAATGTGAATATAGGGATAAACTGGTACGAATTCAATATGACGTAACAAAATGGCGGTGTATGTGTCATTGTAAAAACTACTTATAGAAATTATGCCAAAAAAATCAAGTGTGGCATAGCTAGAAACTGGTAAAATATTGATAGGAATCCGATATGATGGAACAAATGAAGCCAAAAAAAATGTTTAAAAAGACAGTATATACGTGTTACTAAATGACTATGTACTGAACTGAACTGGGTCACACTTGACTATTCCCAATAAAAAGAAAAATTCATAACGAGGGAAGTTCCGGGTAAAGGAAATTTACCGGTTTTTTGTAATGTAATTAAATAACTTGATAAGGCTAAATTTTTTATTTGAAACTTTTTTGTATCTTTAAGGTTGGAATAAGAGCGAGAAAGAACAAAATGGAATACGGATTCGGGTTCAAGGGGTAGCCAGACGGTACTTTTTATTATGTTTTTTTTCGCCATTTTCCCCCAATAACGAGTCGATTTTTTTTTCGCTTTTAGAAAAAAAAAATAGTTTCGGACGTATTTTTGGAAGATGGCTATGGGGCTGACAGAAAGGCCGTTACCGAGAAGGTTCACGACTTCTTGGATTATAAGGCGAAAGTTGACAATTTCAACAAAAATTAAAATTATTTTCAATTCGTACCAAATCAATTATTTAGTTACTAAAAAACTAAAAACTAAAAATAAAATCCACCTTATCAAGTTGACTCAATAAAAAAAGTCTTATCTGGAAAATTGATACGCCATTGAAAATAGAATTTCAAGCTCTACCTACTGTGCAAAAAAATGTAAAGGGTTTCATTTAAATTTCTTGACCTAATCCTACTCTAGAAAAAAACAAGCGATATCATAAATCCAAAATTCAGTTCCGATCTCAAAATGTTAACGACGCTGTGAATAACGATCTAATTATCACTCGGTATATTATTTTAAAAATTTCGTGCCTTGCAAACAGATCAAAATTAAACATTTAGTAAGCCTTCAGAAACTACGGCACCATAATTAATATTGCAGATGAAACATAATATCTGGACTGATAAATATTCAGCCAATGTTATGGGCAGTGTAATTTACGTTTTCCTTTAAGCCCGAATTCACAGCGCACAATCTAGCTCTAATTGCAAACTACGTCCTACATAAATAATAGAATTAATAATTAAATGTCCCCTTTGTATGATGTCTATTAATTTCATGAATATTTATTAAACTATCGTATTTACTGACTGAAACGCGCATTATGTATGTGGTACATGGCGGCGCGGTGTTGTAGTACATAGGGCCCTTAATCAAGAACGCCACGATTATCGATACCAATTTCATAAATCGTCAATATTTTAGTGTTCTAGTATGACTACAATGTTAATAACAACTTAATAATACCGTGTGGTGTTGTTAGATTTTCTTTGTAACGGGAAAACAATCCGCAGAGCGTATACAAATTGGCAGAAACAGAACGGTTTTCCATTTCAGGAGTAATTTCACAGCAAAGAAACAAATATACTCGCAAATATAACTTTCATTCATATACAAACATATTAGATGCTAATAGCCTACCACCTTGCATCTATACAGCAAAAGCAATTCTTTTAATACCGAGCTAATGTACATTAAAAGAACTTTCCAGGGAGATTCTCTTAGTAGACCAGTAAAACTAGGTGGACGACCCTGAACAAATTCGCTACAAGCTAATTTTCGCGCTATTGTATTTTTTTTGAGGTTTTATATAACTGATTAAAAATCCCAAAAAATCCGATAAGGGGCGCAACCCCAAAATCACCCTCGCAGGTACATTTTAAAAGTTTTTTGCAATGTTATCAAATATTTAATTGTATTATTTGTGTAACTAAAAGTTCAGGTGATTCTAAAGAAATGCTTTAAATATGAGCTTTCACAGTATCCTACCAGTACTTTTGATAGTATGTCTTTCCGAAAAAATACGACGTCATCACTTTTTACATTTTTTGATAGTAAAAAGGTTGCATCAAGGAATTTACCAGAGGGTGAAAATGATTACGTTATTGTATTTCTTTTGAGGTTTTATATAACTGATTCAAAATCCCAAAAAATCCGATAAGGGGCGCAACCTCAAAATCACCCCCGCAGGTACATTTTAAAAGTTTTTTGCAATGTTATCAATTATTTAATTGTATTATTTGTGTAACTAAAAGTTCAGGTGATTCTAAAGAAATGCTTTAAATATGAGCTTTCACAGTATCCTACCAGTATTTTTGATAGTATGTCTTTCCGAAAAAATACGACGTCATCACTTTTTACATTTTTTGATAGTAAAAAGGTTGCATCAAGGAATTTACCAGAGGGTGAAAATGATTACGTTATTGATGCTGCAATTTTTTAAAATTTAACCTAAATTTAAAGGGCTATAACGTGTAAACAAATTGGTTTTTTACATTTTCTAGGCTTATGTTTTGTTAATATTTTTGTGGTATGTGTGTTTTAAGGGTTACTTTGGTCTGGTATATACGAGGGATTTACACGATTTTTACACGAACTTTGGCAAGAGCGCGAGAATTTGCAAAACTGAAATTATTTTGATTTTATATATATGTTCTCAATAAATGGGTTCTCAGGATAAAACTGATTTCTCAAAATTTTGATATCGGATTTATTTCTTTTTAAATAACTTTTTTCTTATATTACGAATTTTTTTCAACATTTTTCTCCCTAATTAAACACTCTTATTAAAAAGAGAATTCTTTTAATCGATTTTTATTCTCCAGGGACGTTTTGAAAAAAAGTAAATACAATGTTGCCTTTCCGAGTGTTAATGTTACTACAGGGCATACTAATTAATTTTTTCAGACCGTTATATATCTTTCGGAATACGGAAATTATTAAAAAATTATTGCATTTAGATATAGAGAACCCTAAATTGCTATTTCTTAAAATTCAACTTTAATTTAAATGCTTTCTTTGTAAACGCTTTTTTACATTGCACGTTATGTTTTATTACCTTTTTGTGGGATCTGAATTACTTATTGTATATACGAGGGATAGAACAAAAGTTTGTCAATAGCGAGAATTTTTTTATTCTAATTTTCCAATATTTTAATAAACTCAGTTATGTCAATGCATACATTTTTTTAAATTTAAAATTTTATAGGGTTGTATAAAAATTATTTAAATAACATAAACTTTATGCTTGGTTGTTGCAAACTCGATTCTCATGCTCATTGGGATCTCGCAGGTAAAGAAAAGATTTAATAGCGACAAAGTTACGCATTGTAAAACTTACTTTTTTAAGACTGTCAAAAACAAAAAACTGAAATATTTTAATTGATTTTCATTTTTTACTCACTATACTTGAGGCGTTGCATAATTAACATTTTCATTGCAAATTTTGTCCATTACAAAATGGAATTTTTTAACTTTCTAATCCGACGGTTCGGTTCCAATCACCAAGCACATGAATTTAAACATGATACTGTATGTTATTCGACTGAATAAATGGCACTGAGCTAACGACTGCAGATATCAATGCAATAAGTACTGCATTACATAAAAATGTATTCAAAACATTAGATCTCACAACAAATTTAATAAAACATAAGCCTCCAATGTGTAAAACAGCGTTTACAAGCAAACGATTTAAACTAAAGATGAATTTTAAGAAATTACACTTTTAATTGTAATTTAGGGTTCCGTAGTTACATCTAAATCCAATAGTTTTTAAATCATTTCCGTATTTTTTAGTAAGTGTAGTTATGCCGTTATTAGGTATAGGCAACCTTTAATTAATTTAAATTTAACCCTACTTTTATTGGGGAATTCAAATATACAATAAAATACACTGTAATACATGAAAAAAATGTAACTTTAATATGCCACGTATTTTTGACGTAGTTAGAGATGGACGGATAAGTTGTGCCCCACCCTGTATAAAGGTTTTAATAATTAAATATTTAGAAGAAAATATACTCAATTAGGTGAAACTTTAATTAAAAAGTGCCTAGAATTGTTAATTTAAAAGAAAGCAGTTTTTATGTTAAAAAAATTAATTTTAAAAAATAATCAAAATTACTCAGTCTACGGGTAATAATTCTATGAAACTAAAAGCCGTCCCGAGGTTTGAAGTCACTCTTATTAAAATTAATAAGAAAAAGTAAAAACACCCTTTACGGAATTAGGAGACATAGTCTAATTTAAGAAAATATGAAACATATATAACGGTCTGAAAAAATTAATTAGTACGCTCCTGAAGTAAAATTAACATTCGGAAAGGCAAAATTGTATTTACTTTTTTTCAGAACGTCCTTGGAGAAGCCACAACCACTAAAAGAATACTCTTTTTAATAAGAGTCTAATTTAGTGAAAATAATGTTAAAAAAAATGTGTATTATAAGAAAAAAGGAAAGAAAGAAAGAAAAGAAAAAGAAATTCAAAAATAAATAAATCAGATATCAAAATTTTGAGAAATTAGTTTTTTCCTAAGAACTCATTTATTGAGTACGTACATATAAAATCAAAATAATTTCAGATTTGCAAATTCTCGCTCTTGAGAAAGTTCGTGTAAAAAACTACTTTTGTCTTATCCCTCGTATATACCAGACCAAAGCAACCTTTAAAACACACATACCATAAAAATATTAACAAAACATAAGCCATCAAAATGTAAAAAACCGTTTGTAAACAAACCATTTCGTTTACAAATTATAGCCATCTAAATGTATGTTAAATTTTAAAATATTGCACTTCAATTGCACAATAGTGTAGTTTTTGATAGATACTTTAGTGACAACTTGTCGACTAAATTTGCTGAACATCAGTTAAGAATTAGAAATACAACCGGCCAAGAAATTAACTTTACACCTGAAACTTCCACCCATATAAGTCAAAGTAGTTTTTTAGCAGTATCAAGAAAGAAGGAACAGCTTATTGATTTCTTGCAAATAAATTTCCAAAATGCAGGTATCTCTGTAACACGAGCAACTAACTAACTAATGCAGACTAGACGATCGTAGCAACAGCTGTAAAGTGCGCTACAGAAACCAGCAAAACTGTGATTGTTGTTGGACAAGAAACAGACTTGATAGTGTGGCCTATTGAACATTGCACCACGGAAAACTTATATATGTTGGGACCTTGGTATCTCGGGGAAATCAGATGCCAGATAGGCTGACAAACATCCATAAATTGCAATATACGTTGGAAAAATCTGTACTGGACAATATATTATTTCTTCACACAATGTCTGGCTGTGATACTACGTCGGCGTTTTTTGAAAAAAAAGGCAAAAAGACAGCATTATGTGCTTGAAAAAATAATGAAGCACTGTCTAAAATACTTCTTATGTTTTAAAGTGATAATCCGGATTTAATTTCTTTAATAAACATAGGCGAAAGCTTCATTTTAAAGTGGTACGGTAGTCGCAGAAGCCAAAATTTGAACGAGTACGGGTATTTTAAATATAACAAACTAACCGCACGATAAAATTTATTTCAAAATTTTGCACTAGCAACTTTGCCTCCTACATCTGAGACTGCAGAGCTTCACACGAAGAGAGTCAGGTACGGTTGTGGATAGGCATAGAATTGAACCCAGAAGATTGGGGATGGGTAAAAGTTGCCAACGCCCTACTGCCTCAAAAAAAAAATAAAAAGATATTGCACTTCATTTTATTTTAAAATTTTTGTTTTGTGGATGTAAGTTGAATTGCACAAAATCTTGCACGGATGTGTGTTTATCTCAAGAAGTTAGTTTTTATTTTAAATTAAGATTTTCTGTTTTCTACGATAATGCTTTGGTTATAGTTTAGTTTTAGTTATAGTTTTCAATAGGATTATCAAGATATATACAAATTTTGATCTCATATTTTCATATATTTATGGTTATAGACGGTATCCCATTTAAGAATGCACACTACAGGGATCTCGTCAACCAGAAGAGATTTTAATTTTTTTCTGACTCTTTTTGAAAAGATATGACAATACAAATTACACATTCCCACTGCTACTTTTCCTGCTCTACAAGTCGATGTTATTAAATTTTCAATCTGACGTTCCGTTTCTTAGCAACCATCATCAATTTTGTTTTTAAAATAGTCAACAAAATTTGTTTTACTCCTAAAAAACTCATCTAAATCATGACGATCTGTCAGTATTGCCTGATAAATCAAAATTTTACGTAAGGAAGTATATTTAGTTCGAAAATTACAGATTAAATTTAAACTTGTTTTTGTCTTGTGATAGTGTGGATGCTTTTTAATGATGGCACATTTTTCAAATAAAGAAAAATTGGACATGTTATATTGTTATATTGAAAGCCATAAAAATTGTATCGAGGCTGAAAGGCAATATTTTCAACCTAATAGATCCATTCCATTCAAAAAGCTTCTCACAAATCTAAAGGGACATGGCACATTTTTCAAAAAACAGTGTTGCATAAAGTAAAGACGAACAATCCAGAAGAAACATTAAACGTTTTGCTGGCTGTACAGGAAGAGGATACTGTATGATTAAGGTCAATCGAAAAAGAGCACAATGTTCCTAAGTCCAATGCTCAAAAGATACTTCACAAGGAAGGTTATCATCCATTTAGATTTCGAATTTGTCATAGTTTAGTTCCTGGTGATCAACAGTGCAGAATGATTTTTTGCAAGTGGCTGACAAGATTGTGTGATGAAAATCGTCAATTTCGAAATACTATTCTTTGGTGGGATGAAAGTTATTTTCCTAATAATGGAATATTTAATCGACATTATTGGTCAACAAAAAATGAATATCGTATTTTAGGAACATGGATTATCGGACCAATAATTTATGAAGGTGTTTTAAATTCAGAAAGATATTACCATTTCTTGAATAATGATATAGAAGATATTCTTGACAACATTCCTCTGGCGGAAAACAACAATATCTGGTTCCAGCCTCCCCATAATTCTTGGAACAACACGGAATATCTAACCGAACGTTTCCAGAATAAATTCATCGCCACTAATGGCCCCATAAAATGGCTCTGGATACGTCTTTGAATTCAGGGCAATTAAAATGTGCTAAAATAAAAGTCGGATTATTTAAAAAAAGTTGATGATGGTCGAGAAAAGCGAGAACGTAGAATCAAAAATTGAATGACGCCATCTTGCAAACTAGGAGTTCTTGAAATTTTAAATATACATTTTCGCAATTATTTTTTTTTTATTTTAAGATAAGAAGATGGATCAAAATAAAACTAGCATTCCTATGCAATTTTTCTATCCTACGTGATGTCATAATTAGATTTTTGATCAGACGTTTTGTTCCTTCGTAATCAGCATCAAATAACATTGATGATGGATTTTTCTTCCGAAACGTCGGATAAATGTAAGGAGCGATATGTCGCTGGATTTAGAATTGAAATTAGAGTTTTTTAGGAATAAAACAATTTTTTCGACTATTAAAAAAAAAAGAAAATTGATGATGGTTGCAAAGAAACGAAACGTCAAATTGAAAATCTAATAACATCAGCTTGTAAAGCAGGAAATGTAGCAATAAGAATGTGAAATTTATATTTTCATATTTTGTCAAATAGAGTCAGAAAAAAATAAAAACAATATCGAGAAAATTCGGTTTTTTCAAAATATCTTGGGAAGTAATCGGATTTTTTTAGATTTCGAAACATGACATCGTAGAGTTCAGCAAGGAGCAACTTCTCTCTAGTTTATTCGTCTTTGCAACTCTTCTGGTTTACGAGATCCCTGTAGTGTGCATTCTTATATGGGACACCGTGTATATTAGGTCTTAAACACATTTTAAATAATAAAGTATGTTATACCACGAGAAATTTTATGCTCTACAAAAATGTATATTGTAAATTTTTCGAAAAATTGATCGGTTTAGAGAAAATTTTGAAAAACCAAAAAATGTACCTGTGCGGGTGATTTTGGGGTTGCGCCTCTTATCGGATTTTTTGGGATATATATATATATATATATATATATATATATATATATATATATATATATATATATATATATATATATATATATATATATATATATATATATATATATATATATATATATATATATGGCTAGCCTGGAACAGAAGTGATCCAACAAACATTTTTATTAAAATATAGTTAGCATTATTTCTGTATTCTTAAATATGATATTTATCAGGTGAAAAAGTGATCCAAGTGATGATTTTAAGTAATGCAACTGTCTCAATACCCCTTCTGCTCTTTGGCAATTTAAAAATATTTGGCAGTAGAAGTAGTCCATTTGTCCAACTGCTACATAGATCACTTTGATATTCTGAGGAAGTGAGTGCAGAAATGATCTAATTGAATTTACTGTTAGTTGGATCCATTTCTCTCTGTATATAATATAAAAGAATTATTACCATTGTAAATACGAATTATAACTATAACAAATATAAATAATTATTATTTATAATAATAACACGAATAATCTTCATACTGATTTTGGAACGGACTCATTTAAATATTAAAGTAATTTTCTGAACGTACTACAAGAGTAGTTGTCTAAAAGAGTTGTCATTGTGTGTCAGTCTACGCGCCGATCGTGATTGAATGTGGTGAGAAAAATGTCTCGTGGTAAAAAATGTGTACAAGCAGCATTGGCGCTGATTATTAAAGAGAATAACAAAGAAAATGACCTCGTGGATAATAGGACAGGTGAGTTTATTTTATATATCTTTCAGAATATAAAACATTCTTTAAAGAACATGACAATACTTGACATTTTTTTTTCCGAGAATGAGAGAAGGCTGATTTATAAACTATTACGTTCGCGTTCGAGTTCGCGTCCGGGGGTTCCCAAAAGATAAGGTTATGTGAAATAATAGAACCGTTTATTATAAATTTCGCCCACGTTTATAATGTTTACCGGTTACCAGCGTAAGTTTATAAATCGGCCTTGAGGCTTGGATAACTTCTGTTCTTACTAGAATCACATGTTTTAATAAAATTAGTAGGGGTCAAATAACAGGGTTATCAAAAAAACGGTTACTTGGATCACTTTTGTTCTGGGTTAATATAAGATTATTGTGTTAACCGTATTAATATTGATTATAATTACCAACACAACCCGATTTTGGTCATAAATTTATTGCAATATAATAGTAGTCGTTGTAACCGTTGGTATTATTAATTCCAGACATACCAACGACTGAAGGAGAAGATAACGTCGTAAATACTTTAGCTCATGGTTCTGGCGATGCATATGCCCAACCTGAACAAGACGCATTTTCCGAAGCCGCATCTGATCCTTATGCTGATAGTGGTGACTCTTGTCACCCTTCAGAAGAGGACCCGGACGATTTGAGCAGCGACGAAAGAGAAAGTGATGAAAACGACTTTGAACCGGGAGAAGATGCAGATGCCACAGTGCAGAATATGGGTCAAACGAGGAATATTAGCAAACGGAAACGACGGGATGAAGGTAACTGGAAAAGAAACCTTATTAAGGCTAAAAGAAATCGGGGCGAACAGTACGTTAACTATAAGGGAAAAACCGTGGCTGCCAAAATATTTGCACCAGTTCTGTGTAACTGTCGAAGAAAATGCAGTGAAATGGTTACACCTGAAATACAAAACAGCATTCATGCACAGTTTTAGGCATTGGATTGGAATGGTCAAACGGCATGGCTATGTACAACAATAAAAATATCAACACCAAAAAGACCAAAAAAGAGGAGAAATCATTTACCAAGTCATAAACAACATAGCCGAAATTTCTTTCTTAACAGTAACCAGGTCTGTAAATCTTTTTTCCTCAAAATTCTTCAGATATCAAATAAAAGATTAGATTATGCTTTAAACAAGAAGAGGGACCCAGATACTTGTATGCCATTGCCAGATAAAAGAGGGAAAGGTCCATCAGGAAATAAAATAAAAGTTGAAGTTGTGGATTTCATTAAAAATCATTTAGAGAGTTTTCCACGTTATACGAGTCATTATGGGGAACGCACGTCGTCCCGCCAATATTTACCACCTGGCTTAAATTTGCAAAAGCTATATACACTTTATACGGAAAAATGTCAAGTACACGGTAAAAATCCGGCCAAAAGAAGTTTTTATGAGTCAGTTTTTCGGACGTACAATTTACACTTTTATATCCCAAAGAAGGATACTTGTAAGACGTGCGACATCTTCAATGTACAAATTAAAAATGCAACCAACGTTGATCAAGAACTGGAGATTAAACAACAACAAAAAAGTCATCATCTTTTGGCAGCTACAGCTAGAGATTTATTAAACCAGTACAAACAAAACTCTCTCTTAGAAAATAGCACCTCTTGTTTAATTACTTTTGATTTAGAACGTACGCTGCCAACTCCAATGATACAAACTGGCGAAGTTTACTATCTACGACAGCTTCAAACCTTGAATTTTGGTACTCATCTTTATTCGTCAGCTGGTGAAATCATTACTATGAATATGTGGTATGAAACTACTGGAGGTAGGGGATCACAAGAAGTTTTATCGTGTCTCTATTACAATATAAAAAATTCTGTTCCTGAATACGTCAATACTCTTTATACTTTCAGCGAATGTACTGGCCAAAACCGGAATTGGATAATGTTTCATTTCATGATGTATATTGTGAATTCTATTCCAAATTTATCAGAAATAATAGTTTGTTATCTTGTCAGCGGACACTCCTTTTTACCCAATGATTCCGATTTCTCCGATATTTCAAAAGCACAAAAGAAAAAAGAATTTATTTATATTCCAGAACAATGGATGACACTTGTAGAACAATGTAGAAAAAAAACCCATACATTGTAAACAAAATGGTTGGAAAATTTATTGATTTTACAGATCTTTCCAAATTAATGCCTAAAGCTGGACAAAGCTTTAATAGAAGCCGGGTGTTAATTTCAAAAATGCGAAAAATTCGTTTTTTAAAAGGCGACTCTAAAATGTACTTTAATAGTGATTACTCCAATACATACGACACTTTTGACCTAAACAAATATATATATATATATATATATATACGCAAAAATGCAGGATATATATATATATATATATATATATATATATGCCTGTATATATATATATATATATATATATATATATATATATATATATATATATATATATATATATATATATATATATATATATATATATATATATATATCAAAAAACATAATAAGACAAAGTAAAATATTCCTTGTTGCTAATATCCTAAAAGTATATATATATATATATATATATAGCCATATATATATATATATATATATATATATATATATATATATATAAAACCCCAAAAAAACACAATGAAGCAAAAATTAGCTTGTAGCGAATTTGTCCGAGGTTTGGGTCAAAATACGCCTAGTTTTACTGGCCTATAGTTTGTTATATAGTTTTGTCTTACTATGAACTCTCTCATCAACGCACAATTCGGGTTTAAAATCAAAGCCAATAGACGCACAATACACACGATTTCGCACCTCGGGCAACCTACAAATTACAAGTAAATTGAACAAGAGTTCTCAGAACGGCCCTTTAAATTGGATCTAGGTCAATAGCGCTTTGGTATAATTCCAGTAACCTTTATATAAATAAATGTCTTGAAAGTAACTAGGGGGGCCCAATTTTGTATAAATAAAATAAAATCCTAGACATCTGATTAACATGTCACCGAATATTGTGTTAGTAAAAAGTCGGCCCGGGCTTTAAATACTCTTACTCCGCCAATGAATTTATCATAGCCAGGATGGGCAAAATTAATGAAATCTACAAAGACCCTGACAAATTGAAACCTGTATGGTCAATGTGGTAGGAGAGCCGCAGAACGTTCCACTTTTTTTTCCAATTCTCTTTGGTGATATAAGAGATGGAACACATTTAGAGGCATTATGAATTTATTTATATTATAGAACAGTGGTCGCCAGCCTTTTCAAGGTGTTGAGCTACTTTGATAATGTAGAAATAAACCGTGAGCTACGTTAACCAGCATTTAAGCCAGCCTACACGAATAAATGCACAGTTGTATTTGACATACATGTTTTATGTAATTAATAAGTTCTTAACTAATACTAATACACACTTACCAACAGTAGGGGTTTAACAAATAAACAAAATTTTCGTATAGCCATAATAGCATGTCAATACGACTTAACAAAAGTAAACAAAACATTATAATTAAAATTTTAAACAAAAACATGTAATAAAAAATGCGTCGTTCAATGAAAAGGTTGGCACTCGGACTCGATCGATAATTTTTTTGATGTTTGCAGTGTAAGTTGATACAGCCATTCGAACTCAATTATCCAAATGTTTATCTGTAAGACGATTGCAGTATTTGTTCTTAATAAACTTCATATTGGAGAAAGAAGATTCGCACAAATAGATTGAAGTAAATAAAGCTTTAAGACAACACGACATAGAACTAAATATTTGTCTTTACTTACTATAGGCCAGATACATTTTCTACTTGAAACTAACGATTTCAGTGCTAAATTACTTTGAAATGCAAAATGCTTGACATCACGGTTGATTAGGGTTGGTTCTCAAAACTCAAGCTTTTTTATGAATGCATTTATATCGGAAATCATTTCCGCCAGTTCTTTAACTCTTTCCTGAAGTTGCAAATTGAGTTCATTAATCTCGTCTGTAACGGCCACAAGAAACCCAAAATCTTTCTCGTGTTAACACTCGCCCTCTACTTAACCATCGCACTTCAGAGTGAAGAAGTAGATATATTGATACTGACAATCAATCGGCTAAGATTTTGCATAAGCTTCCTCGTAACGCGTGAGCTCTAATCTTGTTTACAATTTTTACTACCAATTTCATGAAGTTGTTTAGTTCTAAAAAATTTCCACATAATGTTTGCTGATGGATAATGCACTGCTAATACAGAAATTGTGGAAAGCGTTCATCTTTACGACAAAATGCTACCAGATCCTTATCACAACCCACCATAGCTGGAGCCCCGTCAGTTGTCAAGCCTACCAATTTTTAAATTGGAATTTTCTTAGAAGATATAAAATCGTTTAAATGAGAAAACAATTCCTGACTAGTCATATATCCTTTCAGTGGAATAAACTTTAAAAGATCTTCTTTAATCATAAAATCACTAAAAACCATCCTGATGAACACGGCAGTCTGGGAGATGTCAACCACGTCTGTTGATTCATCCAGTTGAAGAGAGAAATAAACACAGCTATCTAAGTCAGTTTTTAACTGTGAAAAAATATCCTTGCTCATTACTTCCACTCGTCTCATCACTAGATTAGCAGAAAGTAGCATATATTTTATTGCTGAAACTATCTCGTCTTTATTTTTATAGTTGGAAAATAAGGAATCTGCAGCTTCTAAAAACTCCTGTTTTATCATAAGTCTTCATAAGGTTTTTTTTGTGCTATTATTTGGGAAACACGGTATGATGCTTCTGTTGCAGACTTATTTTTGTCAATTGCTTTTAAAAATATTGCCTGTTGCCCAATTAACTGGTTCTTTAATTGTTTCACATTTTCTTTTCTGCTGCCAGCATGTAATGGGAAATATCTTTCAAAATTCGGATGTACACTTTTATGATGCGTCTCAATATTTCCTTATTTAGCAACAGATGCATTACATAATAAATATACATTTTTTTACCTTTAACTTCCGTAAAAAAATACTGTTCTTCCCATTCCGAATGAACTTGAAAAATTACTGCTTGCCATAATCTTTTTTACTGCTCACTCTGTGTACTAACATGTCGACTTGCCTTTCTTGTTTTAAACTGAACGCGTTGTATCCCCGACATGTACATTTATGGCGTTCAAAGCAATCTAGATCGTTCTCGTGTTCTAAAACATTCACGCGATGCTGGCGCTCTGGTCAATTCTGGCCACTTCTTGTTTTCATATTGTGATTTTTTTTTTCAAAATTTATGGACGCTTCTATGATTTTTGCAAGATATGTTGTGAGCTACCAGAAATGTCTTCCTTCGCGAGCTACCGGTAGCTCGCGATCGATGGGTTGGCGACTACTGGTATAGAACATACAAAGTAAAGTGTGGGTATGTTTGTCCGTAAAAGAAACTCGACTTCTAGAAGAGGTATAAAGTTGACATGTGGCTCGACAATGGTACCAGTATATAAGAAAAAATATTTAGTTGGCTAATTCTCCCAATGGGGCACGTTTTGGTGCATATTCCATAAATTCTGAACCATATGGAGAAGGCAGGAACATATTACTATCAGGCTCTAGATGTCCGCCCACGGCACTATAATGTTATGGCTTATCCATAACGACAAGCAAACTCTATCCATTCTATGTCGTCTGTTCTAGTGTTACCGAAAGAAATAGTTAATGTATTTTGGCGCGAAAATGTTAGATTAAAAATGTTGTTTATAAGAAAAAGCATTAATTTGAATAATTTGGAGTTTTGCATATCTCTATTATCATATTTAGTATAGTTATTAGTTATTTACACTCCATTTGTAGACTTCAAACAGTAATTTTAACCAATAAAATATTTTGCCATAATTAAATAAAAAATTCGTGAACATTACCTTGATTTGAGTTTTTAATATTTACAAATTTTGGCAAATTTTAACAAAACGATATTGTAAAAACATAATATTTCACATTATTTTATACTTATTATTTTGGATCGAAATAAGTTAATTAAATTAATGAACATATTTGTTATTCTACGAACCACATTTACATGCAGAGGTTAATACCATTTATGTCAATACATTTTATTCATTATTGTTTTAACTCGATATTTAGATACATTTATGTATATAGGCAGTATTCGATTATTTTAAAAATGTGAATAGGTTACGAACTTATGCATGACACTTATAAATAACTGTGTTGTATGTCAAGATGATTTGGAAAGAAATAAAGTGCCTATTTTTCTACAACCGTGCAGTGATGTATACAAATTAGTCCACTATTTTTAGTTCGCGCTAGTCTAGCGCTATAATTTTATCTATTACAAAATCTAAAAAGGCCTTTAGATGTAACTTTCTCTGAAGAATTGGATATTAATAAAAAATCAACTGAACTGAAAACAAATGAACTATAATATAAACAGTATTTTTTAAATGGAATGCCCTATTTTTTATTTAAAATTGTTTTTTTACTTATATCTTGATATATTTTTTTTAAATAGTATTGAACCTAATTAATTTTTTTAGAAATATTAGCCCTTCTACTTTTCAATTGTATAATAAATATTTTGATATGAAATACTCGCTGGAAGAGAGGTTCGGAATTTTGTTTATTAGGTTATTAATGATCATTTCGCGATTTTTAAATAACTGACCTGCATTCATACATAAGTAATGCATTTGACAATTAAAAGAAAACACTGAAGTCTGTCCATAAATGACTTACCAGTAAACCAGTTCAAGTAACGAGTGTGTAATACTTGCTTTAATTTTGTATTATCAAAGACGGAATACTTTGAATAGAGGATCCATCTAATGTAACATAAGGTAACTCCTAAATGGATCCTTTCTTTGTATTGTATTCCGTATAGTTGGATCCATCGAGAGATTTCCGCATACCACAACGCCCGGTGCCGACCCTGTTGGCCTCACACTCTAAACGAATAGACACTTCTGGCAACATCAAACGAAATATTTTTGCGTACGTTTTAATTAAACTGCGACACGATCAGTTAGTTAATGCGGTTAATTTATTTGTACCTGATGTCTATTAGAAGTATAATCGGTGTTTGGTATTACCTATTTAATCATAAGTAATCGTCTTAAAAATATTTTTGTTCCAAACGTAAGACATTTACAAGCTTAATGTCGCAACAGATGTAAAAAAAATGTGGGGATTCCAAAAATTAAATAAAAAATTGTATCTTCCATTTAAAAATTACTAGGTTTATGTCATAGCTGATTGGATTCTAGTTTAATTGCTTTTAATTAGCATCTTCACATTCTGCAGAGAAAAGTACATGGATATTTTAGTTTTTTTAATGGGTAAGATTATAGCTAAAAAGTCTGTTCAGTCCTGCTTAGGGACGCGAATTTTTTCGATATATCGAGAAAAGTACATGGAATATTTTAGATAATTATCGATTTTTTAATGGATATTTTAGTAAGATTATAGCTAAAAAGTCTGTTCAGTCCTGCTTAGGGACGCGAATTTTTTCGATATATCGATAACAATAGGTAATGACATCGATAGTTATCGACATACTTCGATAGTTACTGATATCCGGATAGTTATTGGTATATAGTTATCGACATTTCGATAATTATCGATTTATTAGTCACAACAAAAATTTCGATTACTAGTATCTATCGGCAATTTTAAATGCTGAATTAAATTCCCTAAATGCTATTAAAGTTCTTTTTTAAAATTTTCGAGGGACCGTTTATGGTTTTCCGGCTTTACTTGCCGCATTAGTCTGTAATAGTTTGTACAAGTGATAAGTATACACGGTGTTTCAGAAATAAGGACCTTAAATCCCACGGTAGATATAGAAAAATGAAACAAGTTAAATGGAATATAAAAGATACAGTGTGTTAAATTAGATTTTTGTTTTAATTCTTTTCATGCCTCTCGTACATTTGAAGGCATATTTCATTTAAATTTGGCACTCTGTATACTAAGACCAATGTCCTCGAAATGGCTTTAACAGATTTTAGAAAAATTTACAGGATGTTACTTTTTCCGGGTCGTGACCTCTTTTACCCCCTCCGAACGTTTCAATGCGATGTTACTGGCTCTTTTCACTTCAAAAATCATAATCCCCATTTTATTCTTTAACTTTTTAATCTCTCACTATAATTCGATATGTTATAGCATTCAAAAGTTATTTGAATGCCTTTTTTTATACAACTGAAGCATTTTTAAGGTCAAATTTGCTATGCGCCTATGGACATTTTGCAAAATAACTTTTAAATAGTACAACATATCTAATTATAGTAAGATAGCAAAAAGATAAAGAATGAAATGGGTTTTTTTAAGTAAAAAGAGCCAGTGACGTAGCATTAAAAAATTCGCGGTGGTAAAATGGGTCACGACCAGGAGAAAGTAACACCCTGTACATTTTTCTAAAATCTGTTACAGCCATTTCCAAGACATTGGTATCAGTTCACAGTGCGCCAAATGTAAATGAAAAATCTCTTGAAATATAAGAGGGACATGAAAAAAAAATTCAATTTAACATCTTGTATCTCTTAAAATGTGCGACTTAGAGAGAAATTCTATTTAATCTTTTTTAATATTTCATCAATATTTAAGGTACTTATTTCTGATACACCTTGTATATATACTTTACCGAACAAATATTATGGACTATGGATTCAATGTTTAGCCTTCAAAAATAATAAACAGTGAACCACGACAAATTACTGTTAATTTTTCACCGACTTATGTATTTATGTATGAACATCGAGTATTCAATGACTCTTTGACCAATTTGGTTTAATTTTTTTAGGAAGTATTTAGGGTGGTGCCGGGGGAATAGCGCCATTTTGAATAATTTTCTGCAGGAGAGTTTTCGCTTTAACATATTGTCTTAACATTTGGTGTATAAAGTATAATTAACCAAAAAAGTAATTACTGGGCGTATTAAGGTAAACCCCAGGACCCAAGAAGTGGATATCTAATTTCTTGTAAAGTTATTACAGTTATTATAAATCTTATTGGTTCCTGGAAATACTAAATAACTTTATTTTTAGCACAAGAATGTCAATAAGTTAAGTGTATGGGGGGAGTGTAGGAGGAAAAAAGAAGGTTATCTAAAAATATCGAGTTTTGTATGTTTCTTAGAGACAAGAACTTCTTTTTTATTAATTTTTGACAATTTTTGGCAGATGGCGCTCAAATATAATATTAGTTACCGTGGTTCTACGTACAATGTATATTGAATCCGAGGAAGTTTAACCAATTTAGATCAATTTTTCAAAAAGTATTTATGGCAGCGCTTGAGTTATCGTCATCATCTTATAGCAAACATATTCAAACAAATGAAAACAGCGAAATGACGTCATATTTATTTTTTTTCAGCGAGATAGTTACATGATAAATTAAAAATGTTTTGCTATATTGCTTTGAAATTTGGTATATGTGTAAATAACCAAAAAAAGTAAAACATCCCTGATTAGTGGGGGACAAACTTTATATCTTGTCAGGTTATTTCAGTAGGTAGCCGAACGAAAGCTTTCACGGCTTTAGTCAATTAAGAAATCATGGTTCTTGGGATTAAACCGTGTCCAATTAAAATTACTATCCGACGTTTCGCATTCGGTTGCACGTGGCATCTTCAGGGATTTTTACTCCACTGAATGAGCTCGGAGAGATTTATGCGGGCTTTTACACCCGAATTCTGCTCACCGAACCGTGACCCTTTTTTGTTTATAAATTTATAATAAAGCCAGTGGTATGCTGGTGTTCATCTACAACAGATTGAACAATTTGTTTATTTTTAATGCATCGTTCATGTTCCTTAAGTCTAGTTTATTGACGCTCAATATCGTCCTATTTCTCCCACATACATTTCTCCACAGGAGCAAGGAATTTTATATACTCCTTCTGTTTGAAAAGGTACAATATCTTTTGGTGATCGCAAGAAGATTGTACGTATGTTGGACCGCCGAAGTAATCGTCCTATTTTGTCTATTGTGCCATGTATATAGGGAAGAACAACACGATCTAACGGTGACTCCTTGTCATTCTCCTTTCGCGGAGTTAAATTACTGTATCTGTTAATTGAACGCGATGTTAGAGAATCTTGATCAGGAATCGAAATGGCTCTAAATACTAAAGAGTTAATAACCGATTTCTTTTGTGCAAAAGTATCACCTAAATATCTGAACCAGTGTTTTGGTTTTAGAAATATGGACCATGAGGCCAAACAACAAAAGTATCACCTAAATATCTGAACCAGTGTTTTGGTTTTAGTGGACCGGATGTGAGCAATATCCCAAAGGCTTCCATAAGGATATAAAATGGGTAGATGCAAGACAAACTTCCAGTAAGTCTATTAAGTTCGTATCAAGGTTATTATGATCCAATATGTCTGACATAATGGGCATTAAGTCGTTAACAGGAACATGTGTATAATGATTCTACATTGAAACTGACTAAAATAGATTATCAGTGGAGCAAACCGATGAAGTCAGATATGAGACAGCGAAGATCATTATAAATTCAAAACCATTACGGCCTAAAATGAAGATGCAAACATTCTGATCCTTCCAGCAGATAAGGCAACGCTACAGTGGCCATGGACAGAACGAAATACGTGGAAAAGATAACTCAACTTTTAGACAACAACACCTATGCATCCTGCAAGTAGATTAGAAAGACGCATCAGCAACTATCACCAGCGGAGAAGAAATCATTAAAATCAAGCAGCTCCAAATTCCCAGGTTCTACGGTCTTCCCAATATACACAAGAACAACGTACCACTTCGACCGATCATCAGTGCAATAGACTCGCACTTATACAAACTAGGCAAATTTTCTTAATCCATTTACTGGAAAAGTATTTTGGTCACTTTCAATGCAGAATCACTATACACACACAAATATACATATGGGATCATAAGAATCTTGATAAGAACTTAAAATAGGTACCTAGTTATAAGCTTGTCTTACATCTACTTATCTCATTTTTTAAGGAACCTTTTATGAACAAACTTCAGGGACAACTATGGGATCTCGTCTACCACCTGTAACCTTCGAGGATATTGCTCTAACATTCGCGCCATTAAAATCAAAATACAGATTATACTTTTGTAGTTTAGCCTCATATTTCTGGACCACCTTAATCAACAACAGCATCATATCAAGTTCACAATGGAAATTGAATTTAATGAAACGGTTCCCTTTCTAGATGTATGTGTTCAAAGGAAGGAAAATGGTATATCAGGACATTCTGTGTATAGAAAACCGATGCATACAAATATATACTTAAATGCAAATGCACCACCCAGCACAAACGAAATCGGTTATTAACTCAATAGTATTTAGAGCCATTTCGATTTCTGATCAAGATTATCTAACATAGGAAACATGAACCATAAAGCTCTCTGAGAGGGAATGGCTATTGCACTGAAGATGTTACACGTTCAATTAAAAGATATAGTAATCCAACTTCGCGAAAGGGGAATGATAAGGAGCCACCGTTAGGTAGTGTTGTTCTTTCCTACATACATGGCACTAGACAAAATAGGACGATTACTTCGGCGGTCCCACATAGGTACAAACTTTAATACACATAAGAAGATTGGACAATGCTTGCGATCCCCAAAAGGTATTGTACCTTTTCAAATAGAAGGAGTATATAAAATTCTTTGCTCCTGTGGAGAAGTGTATGTGGGGGAAATAGGACGCTCAATATCAACTAGACTTAAGGAACATGAACGATGTATTAAAAATAAACAAATTGTTCAATCAAAAAATTAGAGTATCTATTGAAATTTTTAAACATACAAAAAATTTCATATTTCTATTTCTAATACGGGTTACGGTCTACATCACACCTGGAAACCGATATTAACACAGGGTCACGGTTCGGCGAGCACAAGTCGGGTATGAAAGTCCGCCTGAACCTCTCCGACCTCATTCAGTGTTAAGATATCGTAGAGTAAAGACCCCTGAAGATGCCTCGTGCAATCGAAGGCGAAACGTCGGATAGTAATACATTAAAAGATTTTATTCTCGACACAAAACATTTGATGTGTCAGTAACCGAGGTAAAATCGAAAGAAAATATCGTTTTTCATATAGTATTTCAGGTTTTTAGGGACAAAAAGTAATCATTTTGCTTTTTATATGATAACTATACTACCGTGTTCTAGCAAAATTGTAAGTGGAACGAATCCCAGTACCGGTTCATTTTATTACTTTAAATTATGTTTTCAGTATTAACATATACCCATCACAATAATCACTATGATGTCTAGATATTTAAATATGCAATGTTTTTACTCAATCCGTAAACATATTAATGCCAATGCGTCCTGCAAGATTATGGTTTAAGAACGTTTAGGTACATTAGGTATGTTTGTGCACAATTCATCAATAATAATAATAATAATTCCTATTTAGTAAGAGTTATCCAAGACCTAATATACAATGCAGAATAAACACTTCTTTTTCTTACATCTGGCCTTACATACATCAAACCAAAAAATGAAGATATGCATAGGTCAGAAAATTATAGACCAATCACATGTCTATACACCCTGTATAAATTCAAAACATCAATCATAACATTACTTATTAGCCAACACACGAACACATGGGAAATAATAACAGAGCAACAGAAAGGATGCAGGGAAGGAAGCAGGGGATGCAAGTAACAATTAATTATAGACCGAGTTATAGACAGAAGAGATCTGTATTAAACGCGGAATATTTCAGGAAAACAGCCTTAGCGCTCTGTAGTTTTGTCTATGTTGGAATCCACTTACCAATATTCTGAACAGTACCAGATATGGATTCGACTTAAAACACAGAAACAGAGCGCTTCACACAATAATCCACCTCTTCTGCATGGATACTATCAAACTATATGTCAGAGGCAATAGACAACTAGAACATTTTATAAAATTAACAGAAAGCATTAGAAAAGATATCCACCTGACTTTCGCCTTAGAAAAATGTAACACGATACACATAGAGCGCTGTAAGTTGAGAAACGAAGAAAATATTAAAATAAACAGGTGAAATAATAGGAAACCTCGCAGCCCTTGAAACCTACAAATATCTCGGGATAAAACAAAATAATAAAGTCATGAATAAAGATATAAAAGAACAACTCAAACAAACATAACCCACACGCACTACAAAAGCCATAAATACTTTTGCAATCCCTGTGCTAACATATTCATTCGGGATAATAACCTGGAATGATATAGATCTGGATGGCCTCAACCGAATTACCAGAACTCTAATGACCAAATATGATAAATATTTTACCAATAGTGCCATCGACAGGATAAATATACCACGAAAACAGGAAGCTAGAGGTATAATAAACATAAAGGAAGCCTAAAGCCTACAAAAGTCAAATAAGCAAACTGAAAGCATACTTCCATTCAAGAAACGATAGTCCCCTCCATAATGCAATAAACGCAATAGACCAAACACACACCATTGAAACTAGCAAAAGTATTCCAAGAAACATATTCTAAGGATGAACATAAAAAGAAAAAAAAACAGAGCAATGGCTTGTAAAAGAATTACATGGAAAACCCCCAAACTTAATGAAACAACAACAGATTCATAAAGAAAAATCACATGAATGTGAAGTGAAACAATCGATTGCATTATATCCGGGTGGCCGTTTCTAGCTGCAAGAGAATATACAGAAAGACACGATGATATGGCCAAAAGCATCCATAGCCAACTAGCTATATTGTACAATATTATGGCAGAAAACCAACTTTATTATAAATACAAACCACCAATTGCTATGGAAAATGAAACAAATAAGCTCTACTATAACAATCCCATTCTTACCGATAAAATCGTTCATGCGAATCGCTCTGATATTACACTTCTAAATAAAATAAACAAAACTGCTTACTTTATGGAAATATCACAACCTCATACGAAAATATCAAGAAAAAGTCGGTAAATATCCTTTACCCGGAACTTCCCTCATTTTTCCTTTTATTGCGAATAGTGAAGTATAACCCAATTTAGGTCAGTACATAGTCATTTAGTAACACATATACTGTCTTTTTAAATATTTTTTGGGCCCTATTTTGTTCCATCATATTGGATTCCTCCCAATATTTCACCAGTTTCTACCTCTTGTAAACTAGATTTTTGGGCATAATTTAAAATACATTGAATAAGTAGTTTTTAAAATGACGCACGCCGTCATTTCGTTACGTCATATTGAATTCGCACTAGTTTATCCCTATTTACATTTAATTTTTCTGCAAATCAATTAAATAAGATTTTTTGCGTGATTTAAAAAAAAATTGCCGCCATTTTTCTCCGCCACCTGCATTCGTACCACAATTTTACCAGTTTATCTCTTATCACACTTAACGCTTGCACAAGATTTGAAATTAATCTAATAAGTAGGTTTTTCAGGATAATCCTCAAAAATATCTTAACAGGCCGCCATTTTGTTTTGCTACCTTATATTCATACCAAGATGTTACCAGTTCATTCCTGTGTAACATTTGATTTTTGTCCAAAATTTGAGGTCAATTGGATAATTAGTTTTATTAGAAATAATTTTTTTAACGTTTCACTAGCTGTTAAGGGATGCTAAAACTTAAAAATATGTAAAACCTCAAAGGGTGATTTTTTTAATATTACACACATTTTATTCGGCCGCCATTTTGAATTAGTACAGTTTTACTAGTTCATCTCTATTCCGCAATTAGCTGTGGCAAACAGTTTTAAATCAGTTCATTAAGTAGTTCTTCAGGATACATTTTAAAATATTCTATTAAGCCGCCATTTTGTTCTGCCATCTTGGATTCGTACTAAAATAGCACCAGTCGATTCCTGCATAATACCTAATTTTTACTCAAAATTTGAGATAAATTGGATAATCAGTTTTATAGTCATAAGAAACATTTCACTAAACCGCCATTTTGTTTTGACATATTTGATTTTTACCAAAATATTACCAGGTCATCCATATAGGACCCTTAATTTTTGATAAACTATATCGCGAACAAACAGACAGACAGTCCGACGGAATTGAGAAAACATTTTTTTCAGCATCTAAGGATCCTGAACGTAAAGATCTGAAAAAATCTCGGAGGAAGAGTATTTTACGATTACAATACTTCTCTTTTACGAGAGAAGTAAAAATCAAAGTATCTCCAATTAGCAGCAGAAATAAAAAGGATATGAAAACTTGGGAAGGTAGAAATCATTCTTATCATCCTTTTAGTGACCAGGATCATTCCAAAAACCCTTACTCAAAACATACAAAGATTTAACAACAATATGTACTACACCACATCCAAAAGGCCACCATTCTCAAGACATACAACATAGTACGAAGCTTCCTAAACGTGGAATAACAGCAATAACCTGTTCAACTTGGCTTAGCGCGACGAACAGGAAACAATAGCAGCAAACCTAAGTGAAACTGAATAATAATGGGAATAATAATAATAATGATCTATTAAATTTAGAACAAACCTTAATGTATCTAAATGTTTAAAACATAATATTTTAGAAATAATTAATATTGATTAAACACAATATAATGTTTTTAAACAAATTCATAATCATTCGACTATACAAACACGCGTATTCTAGGCAGTAAAAAAACGTCGAAAGAATTTATGTAATAGCGCATGTTGATATTATATTATGTTATGTTAACTATTGTACGAGGAAAGAAACTATGCAACGAATGGACTACTTTAAAATGTCTACTGCGTGACTATAGCCGCACCGAAAACAACATATTTCGTAACTTTGTAGCCAAATGTTAAACCTCGAATTCCAACCCGCCGTCTTGCAGATACTTTTTCGATAACCAATAGAGAAATGAAAAATACTAGACTAATAACTGGCCAATAAATATCAAAAACTATAGATACTTATCGGTATGTCGATAACTGTCGTTATATTGATACTTATTGATATATCTATAGTTGATACTATAGACTATCTATAGTTATCGATATGTTGACATCTATATGCGCGCCATCCCTTTAACGGCAAATATCTTGTTTTGTAACAACGGAAAAGTATCTGAAATCGTGGTATGTTGTCAAGAATTACCTAGAATGTTTTGCATTATTTAAATAATTATTTGGTCGCCGTTTTCACCTCCATAATAACTCAGGCATGTTTTAAATTTAAATATGGACATTCCTAAGTGTTAAAATTATCCCTCTATAAATTATAATATAATGCTTTAAATTTTAGAATCATACCGTCTGTTAAAAAAGTCGATCGAGATAAACTGTCTCGATCGAGAGAAGAGCATTCTCGACGAGACAAGAGGAGATGTCTCTCTCGTTTCAGCAAAACGATACGAGAGAAGGTCTTATCTCGCATCGTTTAGAAGTTATTAATCAAATTATCTATTGTTTGACATGAATAAGTAGCCAAAAATCGATTTACACAATTTATCTTAGACAGATAAGCAGGCAAATAAAGTTAAATAAAAACACTCTTTGCATAGGTTACAAAACAATTTCAACTTTGAAGCATTTTAAATCGTTCGTTGTTAATAAAATACACTCCCTATTGGCGCGAGCGGTTCGACCAATAATTGCGTCGACCTAGAAAAACCAGGGCAAATAATACAATATAATTTTATGTAATAAACAGTGCGAACGGAAAAGTGGAAAAACATTCAATATTTGTAAATATTAATTGGCTGGTACGGATCGACCATGGGTGGATACGATCGCAAATAACCACGCCTTTATTTGGCTTGTCAAGACCACCCAAGGGTTTTTTGTTTGTTTAGCGCTTTAAGAAAAATATACACCTCTTAATAAGACAGGTTCCCTGTTCTGACCTTATAATATATACAGTTAGTTTAATTTATCTACCTTGCCGTGTCCATGTTGCCTTATTTCACGTTATTCTGTTAAGATCCGATTTCCCTATACAATACAGGATCAGTCCGAATTTCGGGCTCTGAAAAAATACAAAATAGGGGTGCATTTGGAGTACCGCGTTGCCCGTAATGCCATTCAGGGTGATCATGCAGAGATATGCAAAGTCTCGTAAATTTGAAAGTGATTATGACACCTGCAATTTCGTCACCATGGCACCGCCGGGTATATTTGTATTTTTTGAATTTGAAGTCTTTAATCGCGTGGGAGTTAAAATTATATATAAATAATAGTATAAACAGATGGGTCACTGGCTGCCTATTATCCGGATCGACTTTCTCGAACGACATGCCCCTTTGTTTGTTTCAGTATTTAGGTAATTCGGTTTTAATACTGATGCCTCCCAAGAAAACTGCCTGATGAGCCGGGGCTGAAACCACAGTCGCAGAATTGACTCCTTGTTTATGAAACAAAGGGAACGTTATGTTTTGATCGTTTCTTGACACATTGGTGAAGGAGTAGTCCCATGAGTTCTTTCGTATAACCTATTACCACCAAGAACCGCACAAAAATTTATATTTTTGTCATCTTTATACACACACACATATATATATATATATATATATATATATATATATATATATATATATATATATATATATATATATATATATATATATATATATATATACAGTGACCGGCAATGAGTTTGCAACAAATGGGAATTTTTTTGATTGATTTCTCAGATAATTTTGTTCTGCTTCCTGTCGGATGTTCAGGGTGTTCAAAAATCAAAAAAAAAATCACTACAGCAGAGTTATAGAACACAGAAAGTTATAAATAAAATTTAAGTAAAGTTTTTGTATATCTAGTATAGTTAAAGAGAAAATTAGACAAAAAAATTGAAAAAGCAAGCATACTTTTAGAGTACAAATTTTCTCTTTAACTACACTAGATATAAAAAAACTTTACTTTATTTTTATTCATAACTTTGTGTCCCTATAACTTCGCTTTAGTGAATTTTTTATTTTTTTAAACTTTACGAAATTGTCAAATTAGTTTTTCTTTAAGCACCAACTTTTATCAAGAATAAAATTTTATGAGAAATTAATAATAAAATAATAATTAAAATTCTCATTTTTTGCGAACTCTTTACCGGTCACTGTATATATATATATATATATATATATATATATATATATATATATATATATATATATATATATATGTATATATACATATATATAAATATAAATATATATATATATATATATATATATATATATATATATACATATATATAAATATAAATATATATATATATATATATATATATATATATATATATATATATGTATATATACATATATATAAATATAAATATATATATATATATATATATATATATATATATATATATATGTATATATACATATATATAAATATATATATATGTATATATACATATATCTAAATATAAATATATATATATATATATATATATATATATATATATATATATATATATATATATATATATATATATAAATATATATATATATATATATATATATATATATATATATATATATAATATATATATATATATATATATATATATATGGGACACCTTATCCGTGTTATTATAATAACCTTCATCGTTCTCACGTAGGCAAGCCAACCTTGAACCAGGGAACAAGCAACATCAGCGTTTTCCGTCGCCGAGATGCTTTTTTGCGTGTGAACCAAGTAGTTTAGTTTAGAATCAGATCTTGAACTGAAAAGACCAATCGAAAATTCGAACATTTTTTTTTATACCATCGCGGTGTATAAAAAAACTCTCTAAGTCGTGATATAAGTGTCCAGCTAGGCGAAAGGGATAAGTAACCTAGTGAGAAGAGTTCCTGAAGGAAAATCAGTGCTCTTGGATTATTTCATGGAGATTTTGATGCTAACGCTGTAAGTGCTCTTTATGTCTTATAGAGGCCCCCGTAGTAAATCTAGTAGTACATCTAATTCTGATTCTGACTCACCCCTCTTGAATCGTTCAAGAAAAAGTAGATCACGTTCGAGATCTCCAATTACAAAAAATTTTGAAGAAAATAAATTTCATAAAGAATTAAATTTTATTGAAACTTCTTTAAGCCAAATTAGAATAAAAATTGCACCCCCAACATTAAAATCTGAATATTTAAATATGATCCCAGATTTTTGTGGTGAAGCAGAGCTTCTCCCTAGATTTTTAGAGATTTGTCAAAAATTAGTAACGAAATTTTACGATACTGAGGATGAGGATAATTTTCAAAATGAATATCTCATGTCTAGTATAATTTCAAAAATTAAAGGTGAAGCTGCCATTAATATTTCTTCTTGTGTCATACGAAAATTCGATGACCTAAAAACATCTCTTATTCACGCATATGCGGATAAAAGAGATTTATTCACTTTAGCTCTTGAATTGGCAGACTATAAGCAACAACAAAACGAATCTCCTTTCGAGTTTTATTCAAGAATTCAACAAATACTTAATTTAATTTGTTCTTATATTACAACACACAGCGCAAACAATGCATGTTTGATACTTAAAGAATATCAAAATGCGTTAGCTTTAAGAGTATTACTTAGAGGCCTCAAAGATCCCATTGGCTCCTTAATGAGAACCAAAAATCCGCATAATTTGAATGAAGCTCTTGGCATGTTAACGAATGATTTTCAATTAGAATCATGTCAAAATAAAAATAAAGCGCCAAATAAACCATCTACAAGTTTTCAAAATAAGAATAATAATAATTCCCACACACAAATTGTGCGAAGGAATTATCCGTTTCAATTAGCTCATTTTAACAATCAAGGCAATGTTGCTCATTTCAATCGCAATAACCAAAACTTATTTACAAGTCAAAATAATTTTACCCCTAGACCAGGTCCAAGTGTGCCTGTTAACAATCAAAATGTTTTCGGTGGAAACCAAAATAAAAATTTAAATTTACCTAAACCAACACCCATGAGCATTTCAACAGTAAATACTTTCAGGCCAAATCAAAGCAATCAAAATTTTAGACAACCCAATCATAATTTTAGAACAAATTCCCAAAATTTTAGGCAAACAAATTCAAGGCCTAATTACGTAGTAGAAGAATTGTATAATATCGAAGACCAACCAGCGGAATATTCAGAAGAGTATTTAGAGGATGAAAATACTGAACTAATTGATCAGTTTTTTCACCCATCAGCCTCGGAAACAAATATACCGGAAATAACGGAAATTGTGGAGAACCACAACCCCCAAAATTCGAACTAATGAACCTGTATATAAACGATAGCAAACTACCGTTTATTATTTTCCCAGAAAACAACTTAAAAGTTTTAATCGATACGGGAAGTACAAAATCTTTTATACGACCTGAAATTGCTCAAAAATATTATAAAAATTCAATAAAAAAGGATCCATTTAAAATTTTTACAGCACACGGTACATTTATAGAAAACTTTAGCGCTGTTATACCTTGTCCAAAAATATTCGGGAAAAACAAAAAGTGTTTAAAATTCTATCTGTTTAATTTTCATAGCCAATTCGATTGTCTATTAGGAATAGATAATTTAAAATTATTAAATGCTAATATTATTCTCGATAAAAATATACTAGTTACACCTGAAAGTCAGGCAAATATATTGTACCACGAAAGTAGGAACGTTGTCTCTAATAACATCATATTACAACCTCGCTGTGAGCAAGTAGTTAAAATATTGAAAACGGTGACGTTATTATACCATATATGAAAACATGTGGAGTGGAAATACCGGAATGTGTGACGCGTGTAAATAAATACGAGGCAATATGTACTATTTTAAATCCCTCGGAAAATTCAAAAAAACTCGAAGTTTTAGAACCAATCGATGTTATTGATTTTAATCAATTTGAATGTAGGGACCAGATTAGTTCTAATTTAAATCAATATTACACGGAAAAATTTAGGTTCGATATTTCAAAAGTTAGGACTGAACATATGAATCCTGAAGAGCGTTCAGCTATCTTAAACCTAGTTAAGGAATATTCTGATATCTTTCATATCGAAGGAAATCAATTGACCTTTACTAACGAAGTCAAACATTCTATTAAGACTAAAGACGAAATACCGGTGTATACAAAGTCGTACAGGTACCCTGAAATACACAAAAAAGAAGTGCATAAACAAATTCAAGATATGTTAGACCAAAATATCATAAGACCTTCTAGTTCACCCTGGTCTTCACCGATCTGGGTAGTTCCCAAAAAAATGGATGCATCAGGAAATCGGAAATGGCGAATTGTGGTAGATTATCGTAAATTGAACGATAAAACGATAGGAGATCGATATCCGCTACCAAATAATGCCGATTTACTCGATAAATTAGGCAGATGCCAATATTTTTCAACCCTGGACCTAGCGTCGGGATTCCATCAAATAGAAATGGCCGAAGAAGACATACAAAAGACAGCGTTCAATACTGAGCAAGGCCATTATGAATATCTGCGTATGCCTTTTGGCTTAAGAAATGCACCAGCAACTTTCCAAAGGGTAATGGACAATATCTTGAGAGGTGTTCAAAATGAAAGATGTTTAGTATATCTTGATGATATTATAATATTCTCTACAAGCTTACAAGAACACATACTAAGGCTTAGAGAGGTATTTGAACGCCTAAGAACTGCAAACTTTAAGATACAGCTAGACAAGTCAGAATTTCTTAGAAAGGAAGTGGCATATTTGGGACACATCGTAACACCGGAAGGAATAAAACCAAATCCCGATAAAATACGCGCTATACAAAAATACCCAATTCCTAAAAATCCTAAAGAATTAAAAGGCTTTCTTGGTCTATTAGGCTACTACAGAAAATTCGTCAAAGACTTCGCAAAACTCACTAAACCATTAACAAAACGGTTAAAGAAGGACGCTATTACCAATGTAAAAGACCCCGATTATATCAGCTGTTTTGAATTATGTAAACAACTATTATCTAATGAACCCATATTAAAATATCCTAATTTCGAAGAATTGTTTATACTGACAACAGACGCAAGTAATTTTGCGTTAGGAGCCGTATTGTCACAAGGAAAAATTGGGTCAGATTTACCAGTGGCGTACGCTAGCAGAACACTTAGTGAATCGGAAATAAATTATTCAACGATCGAAAAAGAATTATTAGCAATAGTGTGGGCGACAAAATATTTCCGACCATACTTATTCGGACGAAAATTTAAAATCGTTACAGACCACAAACCACTACAATGGCTGTTTTCTCTGAAAGAACCAAATTCCAAGTTGGTCAGGTGGAGATTAAAACTTGAAGAGTTTGACTATGAGATTATATACAAAAAAGGTAGCCTGAACAAAAACGCAGATGCCCTATCTCGTATAGAACTCAACCTAAACGAAACAGGACCATCGAAACTAATACAAGACATTTTCGGATATACGGAGAATTTTCATAGGGAATTGGAAAATGAAAATGCTGAGTCAGTAATTGCAGAAGCGGGAGACTTAGACAATCAATTGAACGCCGTAGAAGACGACGCCACGGTACACTCTAGTCACGAAAACCCACTTATCGGTATTCCAATCGTGGATTGCCCAGTAAATTATGGGAAAAATCAAATCATAATTTCTCTGGTAAACTTTAACCCCGCAGAACCGTCTGTTATAAAACTATTCAAAACAAAACAACGCACTCTCATTCAACTTTCCCAAAATAATTTAGAACAAGATATTGTTAAATTTTTAAAAGAACGCTTAGTTCCTCATACTAAATATTATGTATATTTTGAAGACCCTATATACGAAACATTTAGCAATGTCCTTCAACAATACTTTAAAAATTGGCAAATAAAACTAATAAAGTGTACGAAGAAATTGATTGACGTCACAATCGAAGAGGAAATAGACCAAATTATACGAAACCATCATGAAGGAAAGACTAACCACAGAGGAATAGAAGAAACTGAGAAAAGAATAAAATCAACTTACTACTGGCCAAACCAGCAAAGAACTATCCAAAATTTCATAAATAATTGCGAACTTTGTTTAATTACAAAATACGACCGCAGACCCATAAGAGTCGAATACAACATTACGCCTACAGCCACTAGACCATTCCAAATAGTACATGTAGACACTATTTCTCTTGAAAATTGCAAATTTCTTACAATAATTGATTCCTTTTTAAAATATGCACAAGCATATAAACTTGACTCTGCGCAAGGCATCGAAGTGTCTAATAAGCTCGTTAAATATTTCACACACCACTGCATACCCGACCAAATCATTTCAGATAACGGGAACGAATTTAAAAATACTGTAGCCCAAGAACTACTTAAAACACATAAAATAAAAGTTCATTTTATCAGTAGTCAACATCCTGAATCTAACGGAGTAATCGAACGTTTCCACTCAACTTTGATCGAACACGTGAGATTACTAAATAATCAGAGCGAATACAAATCGGAACCTATCGAAATAAAGGTAAACTATGCCCTTTTGGCATATAATAACACTATTCATTCTGTTACGAACTTGAAACCATATGAAATTATAACTGGGCATTTAAACACCGAATCCCCTTTTAACATTGACTTAGAAAATCAGCTAGTTAATAACTATGTCGAAAATCATAAAGAAAAAGTTAGACTATTATACCAAAAAATTAACGAGGACATTCAAAACAAAAAAATTAGCTCGATAAACAAAGTTAACGAAAATCGCGAGAAACTTCCAGAAATCCCCGAAAAAGTATTTGTTAAAAATACCCAAAAACAAAGTAAAACAAAAAACAAATACAAACCCGAAAATATTGTTTCAGTAGATCCAAATACTAAAACTGCCAAAATTGCACCTACTCAAGGCAATAAAACATTAAAAATTCACGCTTCAAATATTAAAAAACCAAAAAAGAAGAAAGCTCATTCTTCCCAAATTATTTCAGGTTCCTCGCCCTCGGACAAGGGACAGAAATCCGAAACGTAACCGAAAACCTAGGCGTACTTCCCATAGACTTGGGCCCTGCACGTCTTCAGAGAAGCGAACACACTTTTGTACATTATTATAATCTCCAACCATTATACGAGGAGTATGATAAGTTAAATATGCAGTATGATAATCTTAGATTTAGTTATATTAATGATAGCATGTTAAGTAAAGAATTAGAAAACTACGATAAGATAATTATGTATAGTAAAATATTAATTTTAGAAAAACTAAATAACATTAGAATTCACGGAAAAAATAAGATCTCGAAAAGAGGTTTAATCGATGGATTTGGTTCTATAATTAAGAGCATCACAGGGAATCTAGACGCCTCTGACGGTGAAAAAATATACAAAATTTTAAATCATCTCGAGAAAAACGAAAATAACTTACAAAGTCAATTAAAATATCAATACTCTGTAAACAAACAAATAATTGATAATTTTAATTCGACAGTACAAAATATCCAACATAACGAAATACTTCTTAAATCACGAATAATACAACTTCACCAAATTGTTAAAGAGAATTCTAAAAATACCTAATAACATTTTACTTGCAAAGGACTTGTTTAACCAGCTAAACATCCTGTATAACGCAATATTTAACACACTCCAAGATATCGAAAATTCAATAACATTTTGTAAATTAAACACCTTACATCCTAGTATAATAAACTCTCAAGAACTTTTCCATGAAATTGCAAGAATCGCATTTCACTACAAAAATTCTTTACCTTACGACCTAAGATACGAAAACATCTTAAATTTCGAATCCCTTCTAAAAATCAATTGCAAAATAGACTTTAATCAAATTACTTATTTCTTGTCCATTCCTATCGATTTTGATAATGAATTTAACTTATTCTATATACTGCCTATTCCTTCAAAACAGGACTCAGAATTTTTCACAATAGTACCAAATACTAATTATATACTCCAAAACAAAAACGACGGTTCAATAAAGCCTCTATTCGACAAGTGCACTAAAGGTAAATGGTATCATTGTCCAAAAAATAACATGGCTAATTACAGAGCACTTTGCGAAGAAAATATTCTAGTCAATCAAAATTCGAGTAATTGCGTTTTTGCCAAACTCAAAATACCCGAAAATCACATTGAACAAATTTTTGAAATAAACCAGTATCTTGCAGTCTTTCCAATAGAGGAAAAAATCGAAGTCGAATGCGAAAAGTCGATAGACACATATTCGCTTAAAGGGATTTTCCTTATCAAAAAAGACGTTTGCAAAATATCGTTTAGGAGCAAAGAAATTTGATTTCAAGAAGCAAGTCACGGAAAACCTTTAATTATCGACTTTAACCTGCAATTAGGGAAACAAAAACATGGTAGCCCAAAATTTGAAATAGACCTTAAAAAATTAGATTTTAAGGGTATACCTGCAAATACCATTATACCAATTGCGGATGAAGAACCGGTCCAACTTCACATTCCTAGCATCTGGACAATCATCCTGTATGTTTCCATAATAGCCACTATTATATACTTGGTACTAAAATGGAAGAAAAGAAGAAACCCAGCCGTGGTGCAAGAAGCCAAGTCAGAAGAAGTAGCGAAGAAAATCAGCCTCCCAGGGGATGCTTCCTTCTAAGGGTGGAGGAGTTATGGGACACCTTATCCGTGTTATTATAATAACCTTCATCGTTCTCACGTAGGCAAGCCAACCTTGAACCAGGGAACAAGCAACATCAGCATTTTCCGTCACCGAGATGCTTTTTGCGTGTGAACCAAGTAGTTTAGTTTAGAATCAGATCTTAAACTGTTAAGATTAATTTTGGAAATAAAAATTGTTTTTAAAAACGGGTTTTACAGAGTTTAACATTTAAGTATATATATATATATATATATATATATATATATAAACATATATATATATACATATATATATATATATATATAATGTGTTTTCATTCCGGGTGTACATCCGTTCACTACTGTCGTTCTGAAAAGAACAGTTTTGCTGACGTTTCGCCAAAATCACATTTGGCATTTTCGAAGCTTTCTTTCTCGCGTCCGAATAGAGACTGAAGTGTTGGTGACTGCGACGCTTCCTTTTATACCCCCAGGGGGGGGCCGAAGGTTATATCTACGCAGGCGTTGTTCGTTATTTATGTTTTCCGGATGGTGCTGTTGTTGCGCTAATTGCGCTTGAGTTTTTGCGATTTTAGATTTGTCTATTATTGTCTTCCATACTGTTGGTAGTTTTAATGATTCGTCCCTTTTATTTAAATCACCTTGCTTTTCAATTTCTATGGCTTCTCGGATTATTCTGGTCTTATAATGTTCTATATTGGCAATCTCCCTACACCCATCGAAATTTATTTTATGGTCGGTTTCCTGATGATGTAGGAATAAAGCTGAGGTTGTTTGTTTATTTCTGATGCTGAGTTTATGCTCTTCCACTCTTGCTGATATTCGCCTGTTAGTTTGCCCTACGTACAACTTTTCACAGTCCTGGCACGGAATACTGTACACTCCGTGGTTTTCCAGTTTGATTTTATCTTTTGGGTTTCCGAGTAGTTTACCTATAGTTGTTTGTGGCTTGTGTATTGTTTGTATGTTGTGTTTCCTCAGAATTCTTCCGATTCTGTCTGTTGTGCCTTTTACATATGGTAAGACTACTCGTTGCTTTCCCGGTTCATATTTTTTTGTTGTTTGTTGTTCGGGAAACTTGTGCATTAATAGCTTTCTCTATGGTGCGATTTGTGTAGCCATTTTTCTTTAAAGCACTAAATATTACCTTAAGTTCGTTTTGTCTCGTCTGTGTTTCAGTTAGTCGCACGGATCTAGATATTAGAGTATTTGCCACAGCTTGAATTTGTGCTGGGTGATGATGTGATTTTGCATTTAAATATCTGTCTGTATGTGTTGGTTTTCTATACACGGTGTATTCGAAATGTCCGTTATGTAGTTTTATGATAAAGGAAACGCAACTGTGGTTATGAATACTCAAGATTACGTACAAAAAATGCAGGATATCCTACAAGACAATTGTTATAGGCCTGTTCCAAGGGACCCGACAACGTACCTAGAAAAAACAACTAAAAATAAAATAAAAAGTTCACCAATAAACCCCGAAATTCAACAAAAAATCATACCACGGGAAAAGTCGAGCAGATGTCCTAAACTCTATGGTTTACCAAAAATACACAAACCAGGCGCGCCTATCAGACCTATTGTTAGTGCTGTTAATTCGCCGCTACAAAAACTGGAGAAATACCTTTCTGAAATTATGCAACCAACTGTAGAAAAAGCTGATTCATTTGTAAAAAACTCGGAGCATTTCACTCGAATTATACGAGATATCGTCCTTGAAAAAAACGACATCATAGCAAGCCTAGATGTCAAATCGTTATATACCAGTATTCCCATCGACGAAGCATTGGACAAGATTGCTATGAACGAGGATTTCCAGGCACATATAATAGAACTCTCGGAGCATTGCCTCAAAAATACTTATTTTCCTTTCAACGGGCAAATGTATAAACAAATGGATGGTGCTCCAATGGGGTCCTCGCTATCACCAGTAGTCGCGAATTTATTTATGATATACTTCGAGAAAGAAGCTCTTGAGAAAGCAAGTTTAAAACCCAAATTATGGATTAGTTATGTGGATGACATATTTATTATATGGCAACATGGTCATGCAGAGCTCGAAAAATTTCTGACTCACGTAAATTCAATCCACCCCAGAATACAATTTACTCTAGAGTTAGAGGAAAACAACAAACTACCATTTTTAGATGTTTTGGTCACAAAACTACATAACGGACATTTCGAATACACCGTGTATAGAAAACCAACACGTACAGACAGATATTTAAATGCAAAATCACATCATCACCCAGCACAAATTCAAGCTGTGGCAAATACTCTAATATCTAGATCCGTGCGACTAACTGAAACACAGACGAGACAAAACGAACTTAAGGTAATATCTAGTGCTTTAAAGAAAAATGGCTACACAAATCGCACCATAGAGAAAGCTATTAATGCACAAGTTTCCAGAACAACAAACAACAAAAAATATGAACCGGGAAAGCAACGAGTAGTCTTACCATATGTAAAAGGCACAACAGACAGAATCGGAAGAATTCTGAGGAAACACAACATACAAACAATACACAAGCCACAAACAACTATAGGTAAACTACTCGGAAACCCAAAAGATAAAATCAAACTGGAAAACCACGGAGTGTACAGTATTCCGTGCCAGGACTGTGAAAAGTTGTACGTAGGGCAAACTAACAGGCGAATATCAGCAAGAGTGGAAGAGCATAAACTCAGCATCAGAAATAAACAAACAACCTCAGCTTTATTCCTACATCATCAGGAAACCGGCCATAAAATAAATTTCGATGGGTGTAGGGAGATTGCCAATATAGAACATTATAAGACCAGAATAATCCGAGAAGCCATAGAAATTGAAAAGCAAGGTGATTTAAATAAAAGGGACGAATCATTAAAACTACCAACAGTATGGAAGACAATAATAGACAAATCTAAAATCGCAAAAACTCAAGCGCAATTAGCGCAACAACAACAGCACCATCCGGAAAACATAAATAACGACCAACGCCTGCGCAGATATAACCTTCGGCCCCGAGTGGGGGTATAAAAGGAGGCGTCGCAGTCACCAACACTTCAGTCTCTATTCGGACGCGAGAAAGAAAGCTTCGAAAATGCCAAATGTGTTTTTGGCGAAACGTCAGCAAAACTGTTCTTTTCAGAACGACAGTAGTGAACGGATGTACACCCGGAATGAAAACACATTGTATTTTTCCATCCGTGAAGGAGTAAAAATCAACATATATATATATATATATATATATATATATATATATATATATATATATATATATATATATATATATATATATATATATATATATATATATATATATATATATATATATATATATATATATATATATATATATATATATATATATATATATATATATATATATATATATATATATATATATATATATATATATATATATATATATATATATATATATATATATATATATATATATATATATATATATATATATATATATATATATATATATATATATATATATATATATATATATATATATATATATATATATATATATATATATATATATATATATATATATATATATATATATATATATATATATATATATATATATATATATATATATATATATATATATATATATATATATATATATATATATATATATATATATATATATATATATAATCTTTGACTTTCGTTTTGCTTGGGAGACGGGAATGCATGTATACAAATGGTAACCCCTGGCACGGCTGACTCCAAAACAGGCCATGAAGTAGTAAATCCGGTAA
Organism: Kuschelorhynchus macadamiae; assembly: GCA_030620095.1. Taxonomy (NCBI): domain Eukaryota; kingdom Metazoa; phylum Arthropoda; class Insecta; order Coleoptera; family Curculionidae; genus Kuschelorhynchus; species Kuschelorhynchus macadamiae. Next base: position 2,379,254 of record JAUTXW010001380.1, read on the forward strand.
CGACGCTTACGTGTTTGGAAGCAGAATGTAAAATAGCGGTTCTAGCGATTGACTACTTATACGCAGTAAAATAGAATAAATTACATTTTTTGTGTATATATTTTCGTATGTGCAAAAAACTGTGCCAAGTATCGATACAAAGACCACTTTAAGTGTTAACGATAATGGTTTTATGGAACATTTCTTTTTAAATGGTAGAATAGAGACTTTGTATTTCGTGCAAATATTTATTAAACAAAATCATAACAAAGCTCTTTCGGCTTTCGCCATCATCAGTGCTACCTGAAAGCAAGGAAATATCTCTCTCTTAGAGAATTCAAATGAAAGAATGATAAAAAATTAAATGTTGATCAATTTGATAAAACCGAAGTAACTTTAGAATTATAAATCTATGAAAAATATATATGAAATTTAGCAAAACATATGTAAAAAAACTAAGAAGTTTGTATAATTTACTTTATCTTTTGATGTAAATGAAATTTGTATTGTATAATTTTAATAGAATATTTGACTGTAATAAATAAAAGTAACAAATTTTGTCATCTACTTACATTACAAAAAGGGAGCATACATGGGCAAGAACAACAGTATAAACATTTAAAAATGTATGTCACATCACAATATTTAAATACATTGAGACCCTAAAAGGGGGGTTGTTTTTCAATCCTTTTACGCGATCTAGCCAAACATGGTTAATTTGAAAAACGTGCTAGATATCAAATGACAGTTGACAAAGGTGTGATAGAAGTTAGTTTTGTGAAGTTGGTGTTATGCTATAATTCCTTTCTTGTTTGACCATTTTTTTTTAAATCTTGGCTAGATGTGAAATCCATTTTTAAATGTAACCTGTGCTTCTCTGACAGGTAACTAGATGAAGAAATTTTATACTTTTATATATTTTAAACAGATATTTGTTTAAAACAACGTGACAGGTTCCATTACACAGTAGTTTCTTCGGACGTTATATCTAACTACCTGTAATACATTACTTTTTCAATAATATAAAAATGTGGACATTTTACGGACTAGCTACAAAATCAAACGTAATTTTGTATCTTAAATAACTACGGTTACCGATGTTAAGTTGCATTGGGTTCCAAATAACAGTACTTGCACAAAAGTGTCAAATTTAACGATAAGAGAAATGTGGTAAAAAATCCATTGCAAGATTGCAAAGAGAGAAATACACAGGTAAGTGAAGCTAATATAACTCTGACAAAAACAAGTACTGGGTATCTAAAATAAGATGACCTATCCCATTATCTGGATCACATAAAACATAATCTTTCAATAAGATTTTTTACGTGGATTTTTAAAAAAATTATTTGACCGCCATTTTGTTTCGCCATCCATTCCTACCACATCTTTACCGGTTTCTCTCTATATCACACTTAATGCTTGCACAAAATTTGCAATTAATCTAATAAATAGTTTTTCAGGCTGATTTAAATATTTTATTAGGCCGCCATTTTGTTTTGCTATATACTAAATATAAAATAGCAATATCCCCATATGATCCTTAATTTTTGACTAAAATTTTAAGTCAATCTGATAGGTAGTTTTTAAGCTATGCCGCGAACAGATAGACAAACTGAAGACAGACCGACGGCATTGATAAAACATATTTTTTGACGGAAGACGTTAAAACGTAAAGAAATGGAAAACCTGAGAAGATCATTGCTTTCATGATTACCAATCATTTTATTTGGCCGCCATTTTGTTCCGTAATCTTCAATCAGTTCCACAGTTTTAATGGTTTACCTCTGTAATACAATTAGTTATGGTACACAATTTGAAATCAGTTCAAAGTTTTTCAAGCTGTGTTTTTAAATATTTTATTAAGCCGCCATCTTGGATTCACGCCTAAGTTTTATCAGTTGATTTGTACATAATACTTGATTTTTTGTACAAAATTTGAGATAAATTGGATAGGTAGTTTTTTGGTAATAATTTTATTAACATTTCACTAGGTTGTCAATTTGGTTTGTCGTATTGGATTTTTACCAAAATGTCATCCTCGTATGCCCCTCATTATTTCACCATATTTTGAAATCAGGTAAGCAGTTTGGTAGCTATGCCGCGAACAGACAGACAGACCGACAGAAGTGAGAATACATGTTTTTCGGCATCTAGGGACCTTGAAACGTAAATATTTGAAAAAGCTGGGAGGGTGATTTTTTCACTATAAGAATACTTAAAATAGGTAAAAATGTACATTATGAATATGATCGTTAATAAGTTTAAAAAGAAGAGATAGACCCATATATATCTTTGAAATTGTAATTTAATGTTCTATTTAAATTTAATATAATATAAAGGGGGTTGCATTTAAAAAATTACGCAACGGGAAAAATGCAAAGTTGCAACTTTTTTTAAGTTTTAAAACTTGAGTAATAGACTGTGGATAGAATGAACTACTAACTTTTTTTGGCTCTAGCAAATTTTAAAAAACTTCCATCCGACACGTTGCATTGCAGACCCATACTCAAATATTCGTCCAACCCGTCTTTAGACGCGCTCATAATCATCATAATATGAAAAAATATAAAGAGTGTCCTATTTAGAATAAGAAAGTTCTTATCAGCCCAGGAAAAATGCAACACCCTATATAAAAAAGGCAAAATAAATTAAAACTTGAAGAGAAACGAAGGAATATTTGTCTGTAAAATGTTCCCCTATCTTTTATAGTTCTCCAGATAAGAGGATATGTCATCTTATTTTATACACTCTGTATATTTTGTTTTTGATAAAAATCTGTTTACTAATCAGGGTCAGTCTGAAAGTAGAATATAAATTGCTGTACAGATATTACCCTGGATTTTGCTTTGACGAATTATGACCATTATGCCTTCCTTACTCATGCCTGTCAGAATAACACGAGCATCGACTCGCATTTATCAGGCATTCCTTTACCGTCAAACTACAAAGACTAAGAATTTTCCAGTTTATTTGCTCCTTTATTCCCCTAGAGTCGCGATTACGGAATCTGGTACCAGTAAAGGTATTTCCCTCTTTCCCTCATCTGCAACTCTATAAATTCCAATATTTCGATCTCTTCCCTTCCTTAAATCAATCATGCCACATTAAACCTGAAATGGTGAACTCGTGGACGGCCTAAATTTACAATAACTTCACCGAACATTATTATTTTTTATGTTTAAAGAATTATTTTGAGAGGCGAAATCCCTGGCTAAAATGAAAGATAATTATTCACTTTGGCGGTATTTTATTATCTTTCTTAGAAGACATGGAGCAATAGGTAGTATTGTAATGAAAACGTCGCTTTGTTTATGTGACAAATATAATCATTACCCCTTACCATTCCAGTATTTTAGTACATTCCCGGATTTTTCCAAACTCTCATGATCAATCGCAAATAAGTTTTTCGTTTTTACTTCCCTCGTAAAAGGGAAGTTTCGTAATCGTGAAAAAATTACCTTCCAAGATGTTTTCAGATATTTACGTTTCAAGGAGCCCAGATGTTGAAAAACATGTCTTCTCGATTCCGTCGAACTGCCTGTCGCTCCGTCTGTCTATTCGCGGTCCAACTTGGAATAACTAAAACTTTAGCTACTCTATATGAAAGTGAGGACGTACTCTTAGGCCGTCACTGAGCATAGCTAAAAGACTATTTACCCTATTGATGATAATTTCAGGGTCACATGAAAATAACCTAGTAACATTGTAGTAAAAATCCAATACGGCGAAATAAAATGCAGGCATAGTGAAATGTTAAAAAAAATATTACCAAAAACTTATTTACCTCAAACTCTGCACAAAAATCAAGTGTTACATGATAATAATAAACTGGTAACATTTTGGTACGAATCCAAGATAACAAAACCAAATGGCGGCCTAATAAAACATTTAAAAAAAAATCAGCCTGAAAAACTACTTATTAGATTAATTTCAAATTTTGTGCAAGCATTAAGTGTGGCAGTGAGTTTAAAACGGTAAAATTGTAGTACTAATTCAAGATGGCGAAACAAAATGGGCCAAACAAATTGTTAAAAAAATCAACTATATATTAATCAAATATCTTCTTATTCAATTAACTTCAAATTTTGCAAAATAAGTTAAATATAATATGGGGATAAATTGGTACGAATTCCTATGACGGAACAAAATGGCGGCCTTAAAAATATCAGTTTAAAAACTACTTATTCAGTTTATTTCAAAATTAATTTAAAATCAAGTGTGACATAGCTAGAAATATTGGTACGAATCCAATATGGTAGGACAAATTGGCGACCAATAAAAATATTTGAAAAGACAGCATATACTGGTGTGCGTGAATTTAGGTATCATATAAAAAAAATAAGTTTGCCCAAAAAACACGCAAAAGTAAGAATATAAGTAATCAAAAATATTGGGAAATCAAACTTTTTAAGATAGCCAAATTGGAGAACATAAAATATGAGATAACATTAATTTAAAGTTTTTTTTACAAGGTGTAGTTTTTAGGTAATTTAATGGTCAATAAGTTGAGAATGAGTTACATATGGACAACATTTTGATTTGCGATTTTAGACGAAAAAGTTTTGCTTATCTAAAAAATAAGACTGATTTAAAAAAATGGGGAACTAATTTGGGCCAAACTTCCAAAAAAAAAAGAGGAAAAATTCATAACGAGGGAAGTTCCGGGTAAAAAAAATTTACCGATTTTTTACTTCCCTCGTAAAAAGGAAGTACCGTAATTGTGAAACAATCACCCTCCGATATTTTTGATTTTTCTTAGAAGTGTTCCAGTTTTTGAGAACTTTAAGTATCCTTCACGAATATCAAAATCTAGCTTTTTCTTTAAATCGTTTCTTTTAATAACGTTATTTTTTCCAGGAATGAAATCAAAGAGAAATTTACTTCCTTTAAATTTCTTGTACTCAGCATAGTTTTTTGTATACGTCGAGAAAAGAAATCAACTTCTAAATTCAGTAAAAATTGATATCACAGAAAACAATTCAGCAGCTGCCGCCTTGCATAAAAACAAATTATCACATATTGTTGTAGCCACGGATTTTTCTTTGAAATTCGCTTTTAAACATAAAAAAATAACTAATATTTAGTAACACACTGGGCGACATTTTATGCCACCACCATACTTGACTTTTGGGTATAATTTAAAATAAATTGATTAATTTTGTTCGGTCATGTTCAATTCGTACTGAATTTTTACAAGTGTATCATATTTAATTGTTGTGCAAAGTCAATTGTATAACAAGTTTTTTGCGCTAATTTTTAAAACATTTTATTCAAGCGCCATTTTGTTCCGCCACCTTGAATTCGTACTAAAATTTTAATATTTAATATATTAATTAAATTAATATATTAAATATTAATATATTTATTTTAATATTTTGTTAGGCCACCATTTTGTTTTGCCATTCTGGATTCGAATCAAAATGTTTCCAGTTCATTCCTGAGTATCACTCGATTTTTGTGCAAAATTTGAGGTCAACCGGATAATTAATTTTGAATTTGAAGTAAGCCGTGAACATACAAAATGTGATACAGACCGACAGACATACCGACGAAATGGAGAAAACACGTCTTTTGACATCTAAAGACCCTAAAACGTGAAAATCTATAAAATACTGGAAGGGTGATTTTTCACGATTATAAACATTTTATTCGGCCACCATGTTGTATCACACTTAATTCTTTCAGCAAATTTAAAATCAATGGAATATGTACATTTTTCAGACTGATTTTTTAAAAATTTTATTAAGCCACAATTTTATTTCGCCATCTTAAATTCGTACCAAAATTGTACCAGTTTATTTCTACGTAGTACTTGACTTTGGTGCAACATTTGAGGTAAATTACACAAATAGTTTTAAGCAATCATTTTTCTAACATTTCATTAGGCCGCCATTTTGTCTCGCCGTATTGGATCTTTACCAAAATGCTATCATTTTATCCTCAAATGAACCTTAGTTTTTGACCAAAATTTGAAGTCAATCGGATAGGTAGTTTTTTAGCTAGACACCGATGGAATTGAGAACACAGGTTTTTTTCGGCATTTAGAGACTCCGCAACATGAAGATTTACAAATTACAATCCCTCTTGGGCAAGGAATAAAAAGGAGGCTTTTCAAAAAGAAATCATTATAATTCTTGATTCGCAATATTCCCATTACAATTTATTAGAGACGGTTTAAATAATTTATCCCACCGTTCAAGTACACATCCGCCAACAACACAGCACGTTTAATAAACATAATGACGGGAATTAAGTGTATTACGATAAAACTGTAACAAGATTACTAATTTAGTAAATTATAACATAAAAAGAGGCTCATTACGTCTATATACTTCCCGCCGATAATAGAACATTTTAACAAACAAAATAAAAACTAGGAAATATATATTTCCTACTTATTGTTATAAATAATAAGGTCGCCTGTCAACATGTCACTCGTTCGCGGATCAACTTTGTGATTAATTATATTACTAACGAATAAAAGAAAAACGTTGTTATACTAATTGAATTTTATTTTATAGGTAGAGTAAACAAAGCACTAGTTATTTAAGTAATACATTTTTAATTAATTTTGTTTTTTTTAATAAATTGACGGCCATGATTAATTCAAGTTAAACTAATGAGGACGATCATAAATAATACAGATCAACAAGAACAGGTCCAATTGGTTGTCAAAAAAATTATAGTTTGCTAAGCTACTACTCAAGAAGAAAGCTACATTTTAACATAGAACAGAAGGTTTCACAGCTTTGATCAATTAAGAAGTCATTGTTTCCGAAATCAGACCGTGACAAAATAGAATCATTTTCTGAAGTTGCGCGAGGCATCGATGTCAGTCATCGTAACAACACTGTATAAATTCAGAGATATTTAAGCCGGTCTGTTATATAGACCGACACACGATAAATGGTCATGAAGTTGCCGGGCTCATAACGATCAGGTGCATTTTTACCCCCAATAAAGCAATTGGATTGCAAGCGTTTCTCAGTACATGTCTTTATTTTATTTTTATTATTAAATCATTTGAACTGTGGCATTAGCGGTGTTCAGTGGTGTTATTTATTTTTAGAGTAACCATTTTTCTGTGAGGTGTTATTTTTTAGTAATTTTTAAAAAGTTTAGTCAGTGGGTTGAAAACTGTGATTCCGATGATGGAATTGAAGAGATAAAGGAGCAAAAAACAAAATGCCATTTACCGATCTGCTGCAAGAGAATCGTTTGACGAGTATATCAAGGTAAAATTTATATATATTTTTTGATTCTTAAATGTATCTAATAAAACAATCACTCTAATTCATTCGGTCAAACACATTAAATGGGTAGTTTTAAAAATTTCTGAATCTCCAAATAAAAAATTATTATTTTGTTTAAAGACTCAAATTACTGTTATTTGAATAGAAGCTAAACAGTTTTTTAAACATTTTATCTGCAGTATAAAGCGGAAAAACGGTTCTACTTAAAAACGATTTTTACGCTATAACAATATCAATAAGAAGCAACATTTTTCTTTTTTTAAAAATGTAAAAAAAAAACTGAATTTGAAACATTAAATTATTACAAATAATACCCATTCTTATATTTTATTAGTAATAATTATGTATTCTAAATGCTCAAAATATGCGAAGGAACATTCCTCGGAACATTCACTAAAAAGAGGTAAAATAAAAATATTAACAGATCGCTGCTCCATACAATTCAGTTTTGGAATGTACTACAAAAATATACCTAACCCTTTTTTTAAATACTTGGAAGTCAGCTGTTGGCCGGCGGCCATTCTGATTATTTTAAAAATATTTTTGTTGTCTCTGTGTGTTTTCTTCAATTGTATTCATACGGTGACGTCTTTTGCGACTCCTTATAGTTTCTTTGACTATAGCACATCCGCCAACAATAACTCACATACTAATGTATGTGAGTACAGTAAAATCAAGAAACGTTCAGTAACATTCAAATATTTGTCTGCAGGAGTTTTAAAAGCATCAGAGGGCATACAAGCTACCATTAAGAGGACAGTGGAGTTAACCGGCATACCAAGGTCTACCTTGCGTCGATTCCTTGACCAAGACAATTCACTGGAGATGAAGAGCAGATCTGACAAAGGCACAATGAAAGTGTTTGGAAATGGTGATGCAGAATTAATTCGCAGAGAAGTGTATGAGATGTATGAGCTTAAGCAGATTCCGTCACTTGATTCTTTGCGAGAAAAGTTATTAGCAAATGGTCAATTCACTGCTAGTCGCGAAACGTTGCGCCGATTCCTGCATAAAATTGGATTTCCATTTAAAAAAAATGACAAGCATATTTGCATTAGAGAAATCCAACGACTAGTGGAATGGAGATAAAAACATTTAATCCAAATTCATCAGTTCCGCGCAGAAACCCGAAATATTTACTATTTAGATGAGACTTGGTTCGACACTCATGACACCACAATTAAAGGTTGGCAAGATTCTTCACCAATTTTAGATGTACCTGCTTCTCGAGGAAAGAGAATATTCATTTTACACTGTGGATCGGTGGATGGCTGGGTGCCTAACGCTTTGCTACTTTCAGTAAAAAACATCAAGAACTGCACTTAGACTATTATCAGGACATGACAAGTGAGCTTTTTGAAAATTGTACCAAAAAAGTACCAACCATAAGCAGCAAACAAGAGGTGCTGCAAGAGTTCCTTAGCCAACATGACTTCTATTTTGAACAAAATTATACACAAAAATAACTAGTTGAGGTACTAAAAACTAAATCGTATGATAAAACATATTGCCTAGATGAGGCTATAAAAGCCTCCGGTAATATACCACTTAGATTGCCCCCCTACCACTACGATTTGAATTCTATAGAAATAATATGGTCTGAATTAAAAAACAAAGTTAGACGCAATAATGTAAACCCAAAAATGTCCGCTAATGTAATTGCAATAATTAAAACTCGATGAAAATCATGTACTTAAAGTCGAAAATAAGTATAAAAAATATTGGGAAACGTAAAACCTTTAATTAAATCAGTGGATGATAGTGATAGTACAGATTCAGATTATTGAGATTAGTTATTAAATCATTGATTGAGATGATCCGTTTTACTCATACGTTCGTTCCACTCCTTTTTATTTTCTTTAGTTTTTTCGCATATCAATAATTTATATATATAATCACTGTTTCAATCTTCCTACTACCACCCTGGACCGAAATGATTTATTAGCCAAGATGCACAAGCAGGTATAAAGTTTAAAGTTATTAGTTAGTCATGACCATTTATCGTGTGTCGGACTATACCTGACCTGTCTTCACCGAACCGTAACCCGGTGTAACGATCGGTTTCCACGTGTGATGTTGATGTGGACCGTATCCCTAATGAATTTATTACGATGGTTAGAAATTTTATTATAATCTCTAATTTTCCGATGACAGAAGCCCAAAACCGTCGCAGGAACTCTGGAACAATTGGTATTTAGCTACATGAGAATGTACAATTTGTTTCTTTCTAATACATGTTCCTTAATAATTGCACATACTTTTTAACCGACTTCAAAAAAAGAGAAGGTTCTCAATTCGACCTGTATGTATTTTTTTATGTTAGTTCACGCATATTTTCTAAACGGCTTGGCAGATTCTGATGAGTCAAACGCCAAATTGTAGAGGACGTTTCTCTGGCAGTCCCATATATTTTTATTTCAAATCCGTTCACCCGTTGTTTTGTAATAATAATATAAAAAAGTTACTTAACCCATTTGACTTCAAATTTTGGTCAAAAATTAAGGGTCATATGGGCATAATTTGGTAACATCAAATATGGCGAAACAAAATGGCGGCCTAGTAAAATGTTAAAAAAATTATTATTAAAAAACTACTGATCCAATTTATCTTAAATTTTGCAGAAACATTAAGTATTATGTTGGAACCAACTGATAACATTTTGGTACGAATGCAAGATGGCGATAAAAAAGGCCGCTTGATAAAATATTTAAAAATTCAGCTTGAAAAAACGGCTTAATGCTTTGATTTTAAATTGTACGCCATAATAATTGTGGTATAGGGTTCAACTAGTAAAATAGTGATACTAAATCAAGAAGTCGAACAAAATGGCGGCCAAATAAAATATTTGCAATCGTGAAAAAATTATCCTCTCAGGTTTTACACATCTTTAGGTTTTAGCGTCGCTAGACTAGAGAGACTAGAAATATGTTTTATCAACTCCGTCGGTCCGTCTGTCGGTCTGCCTGTCTGTGCGTTCGAGGCATAGCTTAAAGACTACTTACCCGATTCACTTCAAATTTTGATCAAAAATTAAAGGTCATATGGGAAGACCTGGTAATATTTTGGTAAAAATCCAATATGGTGAAACAAAATGGCAACATGGCGAAATGTTGAAAAAGTAATATTAAAAACTACTCATCCAATTTATCTCAAATTTTGCAAAAACATCAAGTATTATGTTGGAATCAACTAGTATCATTTTGATACGAATCCCAGATGGGGGAACAAAATAGCAGCTTAATAAAATATTTAAAAATTCAGCCTAAAAAACTACTTAATGGTATAATTTCAAATTGTGTGCCATAACTATTGGTGGTATGGCGATCAACTGGTAAAATAGCGGTACTAATTCAAGATGGCCGAACAAAATGGCCGCCAAATAAAATGTTTATAATCGTGAAAAGATCAGCCTCTCAAGTTTTAAACATCTTTACGTTTTCGAGTCCTTAGATGCCAAAAAAATATGTTTTCGCGTCCCTAGATGCCAAAAAATATGTTTTATTAATTTATAGTGGTGTATTATTTGGGGTTAAGATTCAGCACAAAAAAAACAGTCTTTTTTAAAATGTCGACGTTTCGCAACTTTATTATTGTATTCTCAGGACACATATATAGATTGTATATCCTTCATGAAACCCATATTATCAGTCTTTACCTACTCCGTTGGTTCGCAGATATATCCCAGATATTAAGTTTCTAGTGGTATATTATTTGGGTTAAATTGGGCCACACCTCACTATTTCTAACAAATGGAAAAAAATCATAACGAGGGAAGTTCCTGGTAAAGGAAATTTAACGATTTGATACGTAATTTTATTAATTTGAAAGTCTTGAGTTGAATTTTTCAAATTAATAAATTAGTATTTGGTGAATACGAGTTAAATTAAGTTTAGGTACATACATATTATTATCATTATCATAATAGTTAATGAAAACTAAAATATCTCGAAAGTATTAAATTGTTTAACTCAAAAAACGCAACTGTCAAAAAAATTTACTTTTAGTTATTTTTCTTAAGGATTATTTTATAAAATCTAATTTTAATAGTGTCGTTTATTTCTCTATTAGTCACTTTCTGTATATATATATATATATATATATATATATATATATATATATATATATATATATATATATATATATATATATATATATATATATATATATATATATATATTTATATATCTATATATATATATATATATATATATATATATATATATATATATATATATATATATATATATATATAGGTGTATTTTCTAAAATACGGCCGTCAATAAAATCATCATGCACTAACCTGGCCAACAGTTGTAATGCCCCCCAAAATATTTCTGCGCTTGTGTCGAAATCCTGATTCGTTATTTTCTGTTTGGACATTTATAAATGTCCTGTAGGAAGTCAATATTGCCATTTGACTTTGGGCTCGAGACTGGATGGAAATAGTAGTTTGCGCTGGCTGAGAGCAAGTGATTCGGGCATCAGTTTTAAAAGATATAAGGCTGGCTAAATATTTGGTTTGTATGTAATGTAATATAAAATACATCAACTATATTTTGTAATGGCTGGGTGAGGCTGCTTTGGGCGTCGACTTCAAAATGTCTATATTTAAGGAATACATATTACATTATTTTTGACTTTTTAGCGATTTTTTTTTGAAGTCGGTTCTATTTTTTTAAAAATATTTTATTCCATTTGGAAAGGCATGATGCAAAAACTAAAAACGTTTTAACGTTCCCTATTTCTTCAATAATTTTTTTCACATTGCATAATATTGTATAAGTTTTAAAGCTTGGGTTGTCTCCTTGGAAGGCGACTGGAAAATGCTTTTTTGAAAGGAATATTAGCAGTTAGCACTTTGTTCTCGTTTAAAAATAGCAGCGCATATGAGATAAACAATCTTTTTAATAAGCTTTTTTGTTTGAACAAAAAATGAAATAAAACTAATCAGCGCCTGTACTGAATGTTTTTAAAGGCATAGGACCAGAAAATTTTGTTTTTTGAAAATAACTCTATTTGCAGATTTAATAAAAGCCAGGCATCTTTTTGTTTCCCTTATGTACCTAATATTCTTACGCGAAGTTACGTAGACAAAACGTTATGTAAGATCGAATTTTAATAATTTAAACATAAAATCCATGTGTTGATTCTTAGTCTTTCACGGATGGAGAAATACGATGTGTTTTCATTCCGAGTGTACATCCGTTCATTAACAGTTTGTCTGACGTGTCACCAAAATCACATTTGGCATTCTCGAAGCTTTGTTTTTCTAGTCCGAATAGAGACTAAAGTGTTAGTGAGTGCAAAGCTTCCTTTTATACCCCCACCCGGGACCGAAAGTTATATCTGAGGGACTGTTGGTCATTATTTATGTTTTCCGGATGTTGCTGTTCTTGTTGCGCTAACTCTGCTTGATTTATTGTGATTATAGATTTATTGATTATTTCTTCCATACTGTTGGTAGTTTTAATGACGTTCTTTTTATTTAAATCACCTTGTTTTTCAATTTCTATGCCCTATTGGCAATCCCCCTACACCACATGAAATTTATTTTGTGGCCGGTTTCATGATGAGTAGGAAAAGAGCCGAGGTTGTTTGGTTGTTTATGTTCTTCTACTCTTCTTGATGTTAAATCTGTTAGTTTGCCCCACGTACAGCTTTTCACAGTTCAGGCACGTGGTTTTCCAATTTGATTTTGTCTTTTGGGTTTCCAAATAGTTTACTTATGGTAGTTTGTGGCTTGCGTAATGTTTGTTGTGCCCTTTACATACGGCAAGACTACTTGTTTCCTTTTCGGTTCATAATTTTTGGTGTTGGATATTCGCGAACCCTGTGCATTAATAGCTTTCACTATAGTGCGATTTGTGCAGCCATTTTTCTCAAGCACCAGATATTATATATATATATATATATATATATATATATATATATATATATATATACAGTTAAGAATGTTAGTGTTTAATAACAAAAAAAATTGGGAGAGGCTTACCGTTTCAACTTCAGTAATATTTGATTGATTTTTTTTAGGTTTTTAGTTATCCAAACAGTACAACTCTTGTCCTGCATTGGTTTTTATTATCGTTATACTATAAGTTATCATTTAAAAACATTTTTATATAGAAAAACATTAATTTTTTTGTGACAAGTTGAAACACTAGGGCTCCTGTTATACCTCCATACTTTTATTGTTTAAGGTAGCACTCTACCTAATCATATATTATTTTTTTGAGCATCTTACGACCCGTGTTATCCTGTCGCCGTCGCTCGGACTAATAGAAGTAAAATAAGAATGAAAAGATAAGTAAAAACACAATCACTTTAAAAACAAAAACTGTTAAAGAAGCGAATAAAATATGTTTGAATGTATGCCTAGTTCATATACCCCGGCAATTTGTATCAGTTTTTTGTACCAAAAAATTGGCGTATCTAGTGATTTAACTGGGTTTTTTAAACAAATATTTCTAAAAATTAGGAGAACCAACTGAAACCTAAAATTCCATATGTTCAGCATATACATTTTACGTTAAGACCACTTTTGTTGTAATATAAATTATTTCCCATTAGGTGAACATTTCTTTTGACACACTTACAATAACATCACCTATCATAACCCTTTTGAAACAATAAATATAAATCTTTATGGGTGTAATGATTAAAATGCGAAATGTATTTTTAAAATTGTATGTGCGTACATCATATACATGAAGGGCGCCTATCTCTAACATAAATTATTATGGATCCAAAAAATAAACATATGGAGCGGAGAGCCCGCAGCATTATCCGCGTGACACAAATAACAACCACCAAAGACCCCTACGCGAAACAGTTTCCACAAACAAGCCCCAATTCGCCGATTTGCCATAAATACAAATTTCCAGGCATCAGAGTGGCGAACTGAAGACCCACTGCCCTGACCCCAACATCGATAATTGGGCTCTTTTTACCACCCTATCCAGCTTATCGCGACCCTTGCTCTCGCGACACCCAAAGTTTTGGCTTTTAACGGAGAATTATTACGAATTTATTGTACATTTTCTCGTACATTTATTATCATCGAGCCCTTGATGTTGCCGATCGTTGTTGCTCCAAGTACTCCAGTTTTGCACCACTTGCATCGTACATCCAATATGTAATTTATTGTTATCTTTTAATGCAATCGGCCCATATTGTTAGTGGTCGTCCTTTTTCCTTACGCATCTATACTCTAATTTTGATTTTCTATAGATTGCAGTGTTAGAAAAGCGTAGCGTTATTTCCAACCTAACGATTTTTAATCGCTATTTGAGCTACTTGCAATTTTATAACGGTTGCTGTTGTTAATATAGAGTTAGAGAAACTGCTCCAAAATTTACAACAGTAATATCCCGATGGCGAAGATATCTTATCGATTATTTCCTTCCTATCAATTTTGACCAATCACTGACAAGAATTCGTACGTCATATTTAATTTTTAAGTGGAAAATTTGTCTGACATAACTGTCAGCAGTGTTTCTGCAAAAAAAATCATTCAAGTTGGATAAGGTAAGCTAAACTGAGTGTGAAGTAATTTGATGAAACAAAAAGGTCTGTCTGTATAACGTTTATAATATTCAACTCCAAAATCATAGCAGAGTACTTTCGACTAACTACTCATCATTAATGCTACCTAGAAATAAGTACATCGAATAATAAAACCCTTCAATTATAAAGATGGTGGTCAAGGCCAAATTCCTGAAAAGAAAAGAAAAAGGTTGAACATAATGATGTACTTACTCTAGGCAGGAAGATACATGCCACTAAATCAATGTACTAAAACCTTTTTAGATGTAACAAAGACAAAACAAAAGTTCACAAACACCAAATTATATTTAATTTTTTTTAAAATGTATTGCTTAAAAAGCAGCCATTGCTAATGTAGGCATGATGAAACAGAGAAATGTGAGAATCTCTTTAACAGAAAGCAAAAAGAAAATTGACAGTCGACGGAGTTGCCAAATTTATATGGAATTAAAACAACTACAACTGTCAATAAAAATTATGATAATATTGAAATTCTTATGTAAAATAGATGAATTACTAAAATTTAGTTATCTTAATGAGTATAACCAGAATAGAAATTAAAATATAGAAAAAGTTGTAAACTGGTGACAACAGAAAAAGAACCAATAGGAATTGACTATAAATATTCTGATTGGTGTGACGTCATAGTGACAAAAAGAAACTCTTCAAAGACAATCGGCTAACCTTGGTTAAAGAGGTCTGTTAAGTAATAATAAGTATACACATTGGAGATAATGGATTGAAAAGTTGCAAAAACTTGTGTAATGTCAATAAACTATACCCATTTGTGAGAAACAACATACATGTTTGGATGTGATACGAAATTAAGACTAATAGATGTCTTTTACCATTTAAGCAAAAAAGACACTAATAACGGGTTTAGATCAAAGACTGTGTGGGTAAATTGAGACAGCCGAGAAATTTAACAATAAAAAGGAGCTTTCAAACAATTCCAGGAAGTTATTGTATGCCTATATAAATTAATAGAGGTCAATACAATATTTTGAAACGATGTTGGCTAGTAAATTGTGATCAAAAGGCTTGAAAATTACAGACAAAAATGTGTGGTGATGTGTGAAATTAACGGACAAGGACAACCTATGGTCAATAACTAATAAATATAATAGTAGAAATCTTTAAATAAAAAGGAAGGGGGGACTCAGTAATCTTTGTAAAAACTGACTAATTATATTTGTTTTAAATAAAAATATTGCTATATTAAATATTATTTATTAAACTCAGGAAATAATCTTAACAAATATCCCTCGAACTTACGATAATACCACAGATTTTAATCAAAAACGATTTGAAAAAAATTCTCCAAAATATAATTTTTGTGTAAAATATGAAAACATTACCTTAAGAGCACTTATAATCCATTATAAACGAAAATTATCGAGTAATTTTTTTTTCGGAAATTACAATTTTCCGAATAATATTAATAATAATTATTATTTTTATTAGTGATAGAATCTATAAATATAAACTTATTCTTTCAATTTAGGCAGAGCGGTGATGTTGCAAGGTTCTAGATCAAATTTATGTAATAATTGTTATTTTGAACCCAGTTGGTTTTCATCAGGGCAAGATTAAGGCCCTATATGTGTATATGCAATCCTGCAAGTTTGAGATTTTTAATTTTCAAACTGACTGAGATTGGAGCACGACCTAAGGTAGCAGTTATTTTTTAATCGGCACAAAAACTTCTGGAGTACTAATGTATGATGTTTCCTGGTTTTTTTAACATAATTTAACAATCTTTTGTTGGGAATTAATGTTTAATGCGATATTGTACAGGGGCAAGTACAAGTAGTAACCGTACAACAACCCTTCAAAATATCGCGCCTCAGGGGTGTAGTTGGAAAGTGGGAGAAATCGCGAGGGGCAACAGCAAGCTTGTTTGTAAAAATTGTCATTTCTATAATAACAATGAGATTAAAAAGATTACTTTACGTCACACTGGATGGCTCGAATTAATCAGGCGAACGTTTTTTGGGGCATTTTAATTTATTTCACATTTTATCTCCCAAAACTCGTAAAGCGACGGTAACAACGCGAGGTGTTTCTTTATCGAAACAGATTATCAGATAATTGCAGCATTATACAGTCTTTAGATTTATATTTTAAATATAATATCTAATATAACATGGTGAATAAGATCATTTGAAAACCGACTTCGAGAAAATACAGAAAAGTGTAAAAACTGATACCTAATTATTAAGTATATCATAAAACACACGTTTATCAACTGAATGTTGTGGCTATATGTATTTGACATTAACCAGTTAATTGTTTAAAATGTAATTTTTTACATTTCTATGTTTTTTTATTCGGTTTTGTCTTATTTTACAAACGCTTTTTCCTTGCCTATATTTATAAAGTCAGCTTGAACGTTATGAAGCCTAAACTTACAGAAATTAAGAAATATGAGTAATTAATTGTTTCCCTATTTAGTAGGGGTAGAGGGCTATTTCAAATTCTTCCAATTTTTTTTGTTATTTATATCCCAGAAACTCACTTACAAAAAGATTCAAAATGCCGACAATACCCTAAATAATTCCTGAGAAAAATCATCCAAATTGGTCATACTATTTCATTCCATAGAAATCAGTTTAGATAATAAAAAGATACTCGAGTTGAGAACCCCTTGTTTTTAAATTGTGTTAAAAAAACATGAAATGCAGAATAAATGCCCCAAAAACGCAAGTTAGTCGATCACATGAAAAACGGTATGTTATTCGGACAAAAACAGAGAAAGAGAGTGTACAAGGAATTTAATAGGGGGTAGGAGTGGAGTACGGGAGATAGTATCCTCAAATCACGTGTAAGCGGTATTTAGAATGAGAATAATCAATCAAAAACCTGAATTACCGCTGATATCCATAATTTGACTAATATTAAGATTAAAAAAAAATAAGACAAATCAAAGAAGTCAATCATGAAAAGTGGGTATTGTATTCTGGAATCTGTAAGATGAAAGGGAGGCCTCGGTCCCCTTGTAAGTTCAACTTACGCTCAACCTAAGCCAACCATGCAGTATATATAAGTGTTTTAAAATATCCATAGTAAAATATTAAAACTCGGTAACTAGTGATAACTCCCAACTTAAAGTCTCTTTTATTTTTACCTTCCTAAATGAGATTTGATTTAAAGTAAGTTACTTTGAAATCCATAATATATTAAATTTTATGAATTATAAAGAACATTTATATACACATACATTCCTCAAAAAATAAATATATATACAGTGTGACCCATTTAAAAGCGGACCCTAATATCTCAGGAATTAACTTTTATTTAAAATATGACTATTTTGACATATTCAACTCTGACATCGCTCACTGGCCTGCGAGCCTAGAGGGGGTAAATGGTACGATTTTTAAGAAAAAGATATTAACGATTTTTTTAAAGAAATTTTGACTCTCAATTCTTACTTAGCATCATCAAGAACAGCAAATTTCAACAAAATAAGTCACTAGCTTTGGGAAATACGAGCTTTCAAAAATCGCATTTTGTTTCCATTTCAAAGGCAGAAATCTCTTAAACCATTGTCTTGATGAAAAAACACTATTCTACATTTTTTTATTATTTTGACCATTTTTATCGAATTTAGAGAACAACCTCTAAAACGAATTGTAAAATACGTTCCAGTTATTCAGCTCTGCATTGTGTTCCTTAATTATTTTCATAAAATTATAAAAATTTAAAAAAAATGTCATAAAGCAATTTTTTTACTAAAATTCGATATTGTTAAACAATAAAAAACTGTAATATAGTGACAATGGTTTAACAGATTTCTGCCTTTGAAATTTAGTATAAGGGGGTTCTTGATAATGCTTAGTAAGAATCGAGAATAAAAAAAAAATCGATGGGACAAAATCAAAAACATCTTTCAAAGTAGAAAAGTTTTACGAGCTAAGCACAATACTTAGCGCCACCTATTGGGGCTCTGGAGAGTTCCGGCTGCAACCCATAGGATTTAGGTGAAATCATGTAATATGCGGGGGTAAAACAAATAAAAATGTGCTGTCACACACCTTTATTCAGATCTTTTGTCCGGAAAACGATATTATATATATATATATATATATATATATATATATATATATATATATATATATATATATATATATATATATATATATGTATATATATATATATATATATATATATATATATATATATATATATATATATATATATATATATATATATATATATATATATATATATATATATATATATATATATATATATATATATATATATATATATATATATATATATATATTTTTTTTTTTTTTTTTTTCAAAATTCGACAATTATGATTAGATGGTCTATTGCAGGGCCTATGCTGAGCTTATAATAATTCACTTACAGAAATGTCAACAAAAATAAACAGCATTCATTTCTACCTATTATTTATTCCTACAGTTATTTGCTCATATAGTAAATTTTTGTTAATTGACCCGATTCTGTTCTGCATTTCTCCACGACAAACCCGCAGACGGGTCTTGTGTCGTTAACGAACCCACGCATTTGTCGTTTTTTTTTTTTAATTTTAAATGAAGTTTGCCTATGGTGTATATACTAGATTAAAAAGAACACTTGTAATGTTTTCCACTTTTTTCCGGGAAAAATATGGAAAAAAATTCGCAAATGTCACTACTTTTACGTACATTGGACAAAATCAAGAAACAAAGTTATTTGTAGTATTGCCAAACTCACACTTTTGTGGAAATATATACTACAGACTAATAATGGTTTTATTGACGAACCTGGGCCAACTTAACGCTAACGAGACAGATTCACCTACCATAGGTTTTGTTAAAAAAATCCTTGTTTTAATGTAGATCCGAAATTTTGTTGACGCGCTTTCTTTACAGCAAACCTAACCAATTATAGCCAAGCAAAATAAAGCGAGTTTTTAAAAATCTGCTTGCTACACGGCAACACTGTCAACACATGTCTCATTTGACGTTAAGACATGACAATTCCTTTCTATATTATGTGAAACAAATTACTGTTATTTTTAAATTTAATAAGTTATTTATGTTTTATTGGTAATGAAAGTTAGTGAAAACTGTTTTTCAGTCATTTGTAACGGTACACAAGCATAAAACGTCCTCAAACTATGGTAAATTTTAAATAAATAGGATCGGAAGAATAAGAATAAAACAATTCTTTTTGGAGATTATTAGTTAGAAAAAGTGAGAAATCTTACGAGTTTTCACTTTTAATCTACACTATACACCATAGGTTATCATTTAAAATTTTCTTAAAGTAAAAAGTGGCCAAGAAAAAACTATTTTTAACTTTCCAAGTCAGCCGCTAGAGGGCGTAATACGCGTAGTCAATTAGAGGAAGCAAATTTTTTCAGAAATTCACCCAGTGAAGGTATATCAAAATTGACTTTATATTAATCTCTGCTAAATTACTTTTTATTAAGGGTTTTTTCTCTAGCTGTCCAAATAAAGAGAGGGTGAAAGGGCAAATGTTTGTTTTTTAAAATGGACGTAACTTAAATAATAATTAACGGATCTAAGGGCATTTATTAGGCGTTCACATGACGTATGAATTATATTATTTTAAGTTTTGTTCCGATCGCCGGATGGCGCTTTCTGAAAATTTCTTAAATTTAACATATTTTCGTAAAAATTTCAAACGGATTGATATATTTATGATAGGCCAGTGTTACGAAGCACAAAACAAAATCAAGAAGACGGCGCAAAAAGCAAGTTGAAATCTTTTTTATTTACGGAGATATAAGCAAAAGAGAATATTACTTTACCCTCTTACAGGAAACTCAAGCATTTCTAAACGAATTTTTACGTGGTATCTAATTATTGCCTCTATCGAAGGCAAAGAAGAGGCCATACAGAAGCAAACATTATAAATGTGTTGGCGTATATTGTAATTAACACACATGTCAGTATTAGAGCTACATCTAGAGATTTAGGTATAGCTCATGGAACTGCGCAAAATATATTAGAATAGTACAGGTAAGTGTAACTGAAAAAAAAATCAAGAATTTGAGCAATGTTATTTTTTAATAACAATGTAGTTTCGCAGAAATGCGTAATCCTTGAAGTAACCCAGTCGTCTTAAACACTAGATCGGCTGATATTTTTAGTTTCCCATAAATTAAAAATACACTATATAGAGCAAGTATTGAAAATACAAACATTTTCGAAAAATATAAGTTGAGATTTTGCATAAAAAATAGTGTAGCGTATCGTGGCGTAATATCTTCGATATTTTTTAGACGTAAAAATCATATTTTTAGTACCTACTCACAAACCTATAATAGCCAAATTGAAAACAGAAGTAATCGGTGTAAATTTAGCCCCAGAAAATACTAGAAGTCATGAACCTACATATTTGATTTTTTCGAACAACAAAACTGGCTAAATTTATTTTTTCATATAAAATTTTTTTTTCCACTATACGCACTAAAAATTCAAATGTTTTTATTTGTTTTTATTTTGTTGTTTTTTTATCTTGACTCGTGACAACACTGTTCAACTTTAATTAGTGGCAAACAGTGATCCAATCATTTATTTTTTAATTAAATTTAATTTTGTGGACCGATGAAGCGACGTTTCGTTCCGATGGTGGTTTAATTTACATAACTTACATTATTGGTCGGGACATAATCTTCATTGGATGCAAGAAGTTCAGATTCAAAGCCGCTGGAGCATCAAAGTTTGGTGTGGCATAATAGGTGGTAGAATTTTAGTTCCAATAATTTTCGATAAACCTTTAAATGGGAGAATTTAATTAGACTTTTTCCAAAATCAGCTACCAGATTTACCAGAAGACATTGATATACAGACGAGACAGAACATGATTTAACAATCAATGTCAGACAGTTCCTAGACGATCGGTTTCCAGGGAGGTGGATAGGTAGACGTAGTTTATTCCCCTAGCCCCCACGTTCCCCAGATTCAACTTGTCTGGATTTTTATTTGTGGGGACGAGTAAAAGAAAATGGTGTTTAAATCAGACCAACAACGAGGGAGAACCTTATCAACCGAATTCAAAACGATATCGAGATTATTCCTGCGTTGGAAATAGAAGCAGAAGTTCAATCTATCGCAGAAAGGCTCCTTTTGTGCATTCAAAATGACGGCAGGCACTTTGAGCAGTTCACTAGACACTAATTATTAGTTAGCATAATACTTTTGATCAGTTCTCGCTATTTCTTTTACAACCTTTTCAGCTTCATATTATTTCTCAGAAAAATTCATTGTTATATTTTCATTTATTAGTTTTTTGCCATTTTGGTTTCTTCGTTAGTTATCTAAGGGCAAAATAAAAAAAACAATATGCCACATCTTTTGTTAATCTACACTTATTTAATGCGTCTGCTCCGAAATTAGACTAAAAAATTACAATTTTCTTCATATCTCCGTTAAAAAAAAAGATATCAACTTGTTTTTGCGCCGTTTTCTTGATTTATTTGTGCTCCGTAACAATGGCATATAATAAATGTGTCAATCCACCCAACTGGGTAGACATTAAAACTTTAAATATCATTTCTGTCTACCCAAATGGGTGTACAACAACCGGTTTAACTATTTATTCATGGTAACGTCATCTATTGTCCAGGAGGCTAAAATATGATTCCTATTCTTAAGTAAGGTCTCTATACTGCACCCAGAATCATTTTATAGATGTAGAACCCGGTAATAAAATAAAATAAGTTTTTAAAAATCAGCTGATTAATGTCATTTTTGTCCACCCAAATGGGTTGACACTTAAATTTATGATTATGTTATTTGGCGAGTCGATTTTGCAAATATAATAAAAATTATACAATGAATAAAAGAAAGCGTCAAGTGAGCATTTTAGATTGCGAAAATCCAAAAAAAGTTTTGAGTCAACGGGAATTAGAAGAATTAGCATTGACCATCGGAGAGAGTTCGGATGAAGAGCCATTTCAGGATTCTGGGAGTGAGTACATAGCTAGTGAGTCCGACAATTCCAGTGAAGACGATCAAGGAGAAACAAGTGAAAATAATAACAGTGATGCAAATGAAAGTGATTTGTCTGAGGATAGTGACTCGAATAACGAGATTATAAATGACAATTCTGGTAATAATACAGTGTGGAATGACTGCAAAAATGCACAACCTACTTTTACTTTTATAAATCAAGGAAAAATAAATGTTTTCTTTGATCCAAAAAATGCCAAACCTATCGATTTTTATCAACTTTTTATATCAGATGAGGTAATTGAATTGATTGTTAGAGAAACAAATAAAAATGCAAACAGTTTTTTGGAAAATAATACTATTAGAAGAAGTAGTAGGTATAGACAATGGAAAGAAACGAACGTAAATGAAATGAAAACCTTTTTGGGCCTTAGAATATGGATGGGTCTGGTGCATATGCCATCTTTGGAGTCCTACTGGTCTGATAAAAGAACTATTTAACAATGAGATGTCCGCGTTTAAGACAAGAAATCGTTTTCAGCTACTACTGCGGTTTTGGCACTTTGGTGAAGATGTTGAAGGTGACAGACTCTGTAAAATACATCCACTGCTTGATCTTGTGCAAGCAAAATTTCAGCAAGTTAAAATACCAGATCAAAACTTAGTAATTGATGAATCGATGGTACCTTTTACTGGCAGGCTGAATTTTAAGCAATACATTCCTGGTAAATCACATAAGTACGGTGTAAAACTATTTAAATTGTGTGATCAAGTTGGATATACTTCCAAAATTATACCATATGCTGGGAAAAGAAATGAGCAAGAGAGCAGTCAAGGTCATGGAAGCCTTGCGACTAATGTTGTCATGTCCCTAATGAGCACATATCTGGGCCATGGAAGAATTTTATGCACTGACAATTTTTATAAGAGTATACCCCTTATAAATGAGTTGATCGACCAAAAACCCTATTTTGTAGGTACTTACCGCCAAAACCGAAAAGGATTTCCTAAAGAGGTTGTGACTGCCAAATTAATACGTGGAGAATGCAAGTCTCTTGAAAGTAACAGGGGAGTAACAGCCTTAAAATGGAAAGATAAACGGGATGTTTACTGTGTGTCTTCAAAATTTTTAGCCAATATGGCACCAACAGGTAAAAAAAATAAAAAGGATGAGGATGTTGTAAAGCCCGAAATGATCATCTAGTATAATTCAATGAAAAGCGGCATCGATATATCTGATCAACTTTCTTCTTATCACTCAGCCATAAGAAAATCAATTAGATGGTATCACAAAGTAGCTGATGACCTAATATTTGGAACATCAATTGTAAATGCTTTTCTCATCCGTGCTTCTTTACAAAAGGAACGAAGGAAAATGAAACTGGTCGAATTTAGAATGAAAATTGTTTGTTCTCTATTAGACATCCCTGAAGAAGAAAGAGCATTAACTCCAAGATTAGTAAAAGCCACGAATCATTACTTGCAAAAGACCGAGGTGTCTCAATGTGGCAAAACTAGAAGCTAGTTTACATTTTACTTATATTATTTTTTTATTCTATAAAAACACTTTTATTTCAGAGCTCCAAGGAAAAATTGCAAATATTGTTATCAAAAGCTTTCGGCCTGCACGGGCAAGAAGCTAAAAGTAAAGCTAAAAAAGTAAATACTTTTTGCGACACATGCGAGGATAAGCCTTTTTTATGTTTTGATTGTTTCCAAAAGGTTCACAACTCCACTAAATAGGTTACTAGTTATTACTAAATGCAGTTATTGCTGTTCATTTTTGATATACAAATGTACTTTTATTGGTTTTTGTCTTGTTTTGCATAGGTACTTTTAGTTATAACCCTAAGAAATTTTGTAACCATTTGTAATGTTTATAATCTAAGTTGGACAAAGTTCGTTAATAAATCGATATTTTTCACTTATTATTACACCAAACCTGGGTACCCACTTGGGTAGACACTGCCTTTATAAAGTATGAAAAATGAATACTGTCCACCCAAGTGAGTACCCAGATTTTATTGTCTTATTATATTGCTTATTGCCCCAGGAACCCAACGGTATCTATAAAATTATTATACAATAATAAATAAAAAAGTTATGGATCTGGCAGTCAGAAATAGTTCACATATTTTTTTCATGGCACCAGTGGTCAGGCATTAAGTCCACCCAATCGGGTGGACATGGGAGTCAACCTGTTAAGAAAACACGTTAAATTTAAGAAATTGCCAGAAAGCGCTGGCGATCGGAACGAAACTTAAAATAATATAATTCATACGTCAACAAGACCAAAATCATCAAAATCCATTACGTATTACCTAAGTTATGTCCCGTTTTAAAAAACAAACAAAGATCATGGGATAAACGGTTTCCGAGATACAGCCGGCCTCCTTTCTTAGTTGTAAAGTGCGGGACATGAAAGAAAACCGGGCGGAGTCAATCGGTTTAGGAAGGTCGGCCAAGAAATCTGTTTAAACCAGTGGTGTCCCGTCGTTCTTTAAATAATAACTCCTTTTTGACTATACGCACTTCAGATAATTAAAAAATGTAACTATGCTTAATGAACCTTTATCTATATTTGTCTGTTTTCTTACCGCACTTCTATATCTCTTTTGTGTTGCAAAAACGGCGAACTTCTCGAATTTTAAAAAGATTTAATTTAGATTTTTCTTGATAGATTTACCTATAAATATATTTTTTCTTGAGTTCTGTCATTAACGGTTCCCGGGCTACTGTCCACTATTATTGGACCACCTAGTATAGTGATACATGATTTACAAGTCCAAATTTTGCAAGGGCAGCCAATATCAGATCCAGTGAATGAGATTTATCAAAATTTTAATTTATGCAGTTCGACTTTGGGCTACTCGGGTATGCCAAAAGTGGCCGTCTGTCTCCGTTTGTCATATAACTTTATACAGGGGCTGTCATTGTGAAGTACTATACAGGGCGTTTCCTAATTGCGTGCTGATGTTAAAGGGGGTGTTTTTATGTCCTAAAAGTCTTAACTTTTGAGATACAGGATGTTAAAGTTTAAAAATAAAACATTTTTTTCATCCCAATTCCAATGCTATTGTAGATAACTGCATGAAATTTGATACACGTCTTTTATGCATTAATGATCATACGGAGTTCCCCAGGT
Source organism: Kuschelorhynchus macadamiae (assembly GCA_030620095.1). Classification (NCBI taxonomy): domain Eukaryota; kingdom Metazoa; phylum Arthropoda; class Insecta; order Coleoptera; family Curculionidae; genus Kuschelorhynchus; species Kuschelorhynchus macadamiae. Next base: position 2,405,110 of record JAUTXW010001380.1, read on the forward strand.
TAATTACATATGCACGCCACTGGTAGAAATTTCAAAAGTCGATTGTTAATAAAAAATGCCTTTTTATGCATAAATGACGTGTATCAAAGTTCACACAGTTATTTATCTATAATAGCATCAGCATTAGGATTTAAAAAAAAAATTTTTTAAAACCCTGTATCTTCAAAGTTATCACTTTTAGGTTCATATTAAACTTTTTTTCTTAAAAAGGTCCAAGAATCACCCCCCTTTAACATTAGTACGCAATTAGGAAACGCCCTGTATAGTACTTCACAATGACGCCCCCTGTACAAAATAATAAGACAGACGGAGACGAACGGTCAGTTTTGGGATACCCGAATAGCTCAAAGTCGAACTGCATAAGTTAAAATTTTGATAAATCTTGTTCACTGGAATCAGTGCTGGCTGCCCTACTATAACTACATTGATATATTAATTTTGGAAAAATATGAGTTCTGTAGTTTTTCAAATATTAATTGCAATATTAGATAATTTTTGACACCCGGTATTGAACAGAAAATTAATTATTTTAGAGCAGTTTATTGACAGCTACTGAATGAATAATTTTACAAAATATATGAAAAAAAACCTAAGCCATTTTTGAGGTTGACGGCTATGATTGTAATGGTTCGATTCCTTCTAAATCGTTGTCTTCCTCTGAAAATGATGAGGTTTCGTCGTCACTACTTGAAGATCCCAGTGTGATAACTAAATCATCAATAACCGTTCCAAATTTGCCATCTACTTCCCAGTATTTATCTTCAATAGAACGAACATGTTTAACATACGATTTCCAATTTTCAGCCGATATTGAGTCAATCGCTTCTAATGTTATTTTATTTAAATCTTTAATTGAAAGTTCACCGGTGATGCGCTCTCGAATATATTTTTTTACTCCTGTCCATGCAAGTTCAATAGGGTTGAGGTCGCACATGTACCACTTTTCAAAATTATCTCTATTCATCTGTCCATGATAGTCTCCATTTGTTAGTCCCGAGCGAAAAAATAAAGCAGCACCTGGAACAAATCCGGCTTCTGAACCAGCATGAACTATAATAAAGCGACTACTAGAGCGGATTCCCTGAACGACACTTTTACTTTGTCAGCATTTATTCACTGTCATATCATTATCTACCCAGGTTTCGTCTAGATACACAATATTGCGTCCTTCTTGCCTGTATTGCCTTACAGTTGATAGATATTTCACCCGCCAGTGAAAAATATTTGATTTCTCAATGACCAATTTTCGTTTATTTTGGCACTTGCGCCAAACAAAACCATTTGATCGTAAAAGCCGATTTAAGGTTTTATACCCGTACCGAAAATTTATTTTCTTCTTTACAGCACGAAGTAGGGGTTTGCAGGTCGGAATTTTCTTCAAGTTTATATAAAAATCCTCTATTGTTCGTCGAATTACTTGAAAATCACCATCGTCAATTTTATCTTTGTATGATAATCGGGGTCTTTTTTTACCAGTAGATTTTAAAGATGAAGTAGAACATGAGCGATCATTATGTTCTCTTTGAATTTTTCTTACACTACTTTCCGAAATACCGCCCGGTTCTCTTTCGTGTCCCGCACTTTACACCCGGCACATTGCCCATATTACGTTTAAGCACTCCACCATTGGTATCCCGTTGAGATTATGTTTTGGTACATTTTTTTACCCATCAACCAACTCCATTTGTCTAAAAAGTACCAGATCTAATTGCCAGGGCAATTAAAACTTTTAATTCGTCAGTTATATTTTGCTTATATTACTGCTATTTTGTAATTGTGATAATTGGGAATATTCCATTATTACACATCTCATCATAAACCTCTAAATGTCAAGTTAGACCTTATCTAAATTTAAAAGTCTTTAGTGAATACGTGTGTTGAATAGTCAGATCCCATAACCTATGCTTATTTCCCTGTGTACAGTTTCTTTGTTAAGAATTTCTTTTCCACGGTACATTCTAGTTCCGACAAAGACCAATAAATAAGTTGTATTTAATGGCATGAAAAACAAACATGGTCGTTATACTTGTGTTACATTTTAATTGCCACCACTCGTTAATCATACTATTGATATGCTCTATCTAAATAGAGCGAGCAAACACATTAGAGCCGAGCCTCATCAATAATTTCTTTTTGTTCTGTTTAATGTAGTTTATAATAAAAAAATATCTAAAAACATTTAAGTGCCCCGTCCTTATAAAGTTTAATAGTGCACTTCATCATTTTTATTAATAGCTTGACATATAAATAGGGATCGATCGAACAGTCTTTGTTAATTCGAAATTTATTTTTGGATAATGACTCGGGAATGTTGTGATTTGTATAAGTTTATTTTTTCTTCATTTTTTTATTATAGGGAAGGGAACTACCTCTTAAACTATTGTTAATTGCAGCAATGGCCATTAAAATAAATATCAACGATGAATATTTAAAAATTTCATATAGCTGCTAAACTGGTTCGCATAATAACTGCAAAATTATCAATTAGAAAACGCCACTAATTCTCAAAAGCTCTAAAACAATCACAGTATGTGTATAGCAATTTTATGAAAGACTAATAGATTTTACTAATGAATTTAAAAAGTGGGATAAAAAATATCTCCGAATTTTCTCCATAGATCCAAAGATACTCCAAAAACTAGACGACAAAGAGGTATCAGACGATGTCCAGAAAAATCTGGGATTTTCTGCTAAGGAAACATCTTCACTCTATGAAGAATCCCTGTTTGTGCAAGAAGGCAACTTTTACTTAATTTATTGTCTTACCATTTAGGGAATTCATTCTTGCGGAATAACTTACAGACCAAAAAAATCAAAATGTAATTACTTTCTCACGTGTCCTATTCGATAGCACAATGTATCTTCAGGGATATTTAATCTATAAGATCAAAATGTCAATAGTGGAGAAAATATCTGAATGGGACTAAAGCACCTGACGGAATTTATTTTGTTAAAAGAAAGCGATGTTACAAAGCATGTTAAAAGTCTGAAGAAACAGTATTTAACAGATGATATTGATCTAGACATTTTCAGTAAGTAAGGTTTCAATGATAACTCCAATCTTGAAAATTAGTAATACTAAAAACACTGAGGAATTTGCACCAATTAATATGATAATATTTTTATTAAGAATTTGTTAATAATACCGATATTGTAAATATTGTAAAAAATTTTCCAAACACTCATCTGGTTTCGATGAAATACCAGTGTCTTTTATTAAACTATTTAATGAAAATGTTTCTCACATATTAGTAAATCTAATTTATCTTTCAATCTGCCTAGGAAACTTTCCCAAGAAGAAGAAGAAACTTAAACTAAAAATGATGGGCCTATATATCATTAGTTACCTCTATATCTAAGATTTTTGGAAACATGGGTTTCGAAAAGGTTTCTGAAACTGGTTGCACAGATCTTATACAACACATCTGTTATAAACTTGATAACAGGGAAGTTGTGATTTCTTTAGCGTTTGACTTAACACGTGCATTTGATACAGTAGATAAAACATTTGTCTCAAAACAATTTTCTAACTCAAAATTGCGAAGAAACATTAACTTTATATCTCCATCTCTGCTAACTTTAACGAAAATATTGGCACTCCTCAAGAAAGTATTCTCGAACCTCTGAGATTTCTATTGTTTATTAACGACCTTCCGGATCATATAGGTTCAGGGCGAGTATTTCTTTATGCTGATGATCCAACTATCATTGTATCTGATACATGTCAAGATCAAGCAAGAAAGAAAGTAAACATTGTGCTTAATGAATTTTCTAGATGCTACTACTTAAATAAATTCATGGTCAATCATTCCAAAACTGAATGTATGAACATTAGAACTTTAAAAAAAGACCCCTGTGAACTTAATTTATACTTTGATTGACATAAACTTGAAGCAGCTTCATTTGTAAGGTATTCGGGAGTTACTGTCGACTGCCACTTAACTTGGAGCAATTATATTAAAAAGGTTTCTAAAAAGCTGTATAAAACTGCGTATGTGATTTGTAATCTTAAAAATAATGTTGATCATAACACTTTAATCAGTGTATATTATGCATTGGTTTACTCTGCAATTGCCTTTAATATAACAGTTTGGGACATTACCAGTGAGAGCTCGAGGGATTTTGTAGTGCAAAAGCTCATACTGAGAATAATTTTTAATTTTCCTTTTAGGGTTTCGTGTTGTGACACCTTCAGAAAAAATAAATTGATGACAGTATACTCTATTTACTTATATAAACTACTAATATTCATTTTTATAAATAGACATAACTCTCGACTTGACGGTTTTTATCATAATTAATAATAATAACCAGATGTAAAAACATTTCTTTACCAAACCACAATTTAAAGTTGTTCGAAAGATCGCCAGTTTATGCTGAAAGTAAAATTTTTAATATGCTGCCTACGGACATTAAAACATTAGATCACTTGCATATATTTAAAAACAAAATTAAAGCGCTACTTATGTCTGATGCTTTCTACAGTGTTGATGAATTTATTAATTTCTTAAGGAACCGGCCATAGTTATAAGAAGAAATAAAAAAATATGGTTGTTAGAAAGTATAACTTATTTTTAGATATCTTTGTGAAGTGTAATGTTTGTTTCTTGTGATATTTGTACTGTATCATTTACACTTAAAAATATCTTAAGACATTAATTGACTTGTATTATTGTTTATTTCTGACGTGTTTCAGTTTTGTATGGCTTGAAACTAAATAAAAATTTTAATATGTTGCCGTTAGAGGAAAAAATACTGAGTAACAACAAAATTCTTACAGACAATTGTTTTGTTTTGTTTTGTTTTGTTTTTTTGTTTTGTTTTGTTTGCTAATTTTGATGTTTGTAAACTATTTTTTTTTACAACAGCTTTGTCCACAAAATTGTAAAATTTTTTTGACAATAAAGCATTTATTTATTTATTTATAATGGGTTCAGGAACAAACATTCTTCTGAAACTTCCATTAATGTGTTGCCGGTAGTGGAAAAAATACTTGAAATGCACATTAAAGATCAGTTGTTGGAAGATCTGAGTAACAACAAAATTCTTAGAGACAGTGACAAACATTCTTGTAAAACTTCTCTGCAGTTAGTGATTTCAAAGTGGAAGGAATTGACAGACAAAGACGAAAGTGCAGTAACAGTGTTCTTAGACTTTAAACGAGTTTTCGAAACTGTCGATAGACAAATTTTGTTACAAAAAGTTGCATAATTTCTGGTAATGCTTGTAGGTGGTTTGAGAATTACCTTCATGAAAAGTATCGGCAGACTAGTGTCGACGACGTGCTTCCTAATAAGAAGCAAGTGCATTATGGAGTTCAGCAAGGAATAATACTTGGATCAGTATTGTTCCTGACTTATATAAATGACATACATGAGTATCTCTTGGGGAGTACTATGTTAAATTTGTTTGCGGACGATACATGTATCTCAGTAAATGATGTAGATGTGAATGCAGCAATTAATAAAATCGAGAATGAATTAAAAAACATTGAAAAATGGATAGTCGAAAATAAATCATTTGTTAATTTTTCAAAAAAACAAATGTCATGATTTTAAATAACAAAAAAAATTAAATTTATAAAAGACTCAAATTGTTCAATGAGGAGCTTCAGTATTGTAAGTTAAATTTCAATAGTCTTCTACATTATAAAATTTAAAAAATTAATAAAAAGATAGTTGTTTTAGGAGAGTATCCCAGTCATTGTCACTGCAGTCACGAATCATTGTATGTATATAAAACTATTATAAATCCACAGTTCAAATATTGTTCCACTATTTTGTCATATCTGAATCAGACTAAAAAATAGAAATTACAAATACTTCAAAATAAAGCTATGAGGATAATATTAACGGTTGATCGTTGTCTCTTATATGTTATTTACTTTAAATTTTATGTCAATTAATCAAAGATTAACTTTTTAAACATGTTATTTATTTATAAGATTGTTCATAGGATGCTACCAGAGTATATGTGTAATAAGATTAAGTTTATTAATGAAGTGAATCCTTTTAATATTCGGACAAGTGTAAATATTTATGTTTCGGTTGTCCGAAAGAGTGCAACATAGAACTTTTATTTTATAATATGGTAGCATATAATGCACTACCATTATATGTAAGAGCAGCAGTAACTATTAGAGAATTTAGGAAAATAAATATGGGTTTATAAAAGAAAACTACTAGTTTGTTTGCAAAATAAAGATCAGTTCTTGAAACATCTGAGTAACAACAAAATTTTACAGACAATAGGTTCAGGAACAAACATCCTTGTGAAACTTCTATTAATGTGTTGCCGTTAGTGGAAAAAATACTCGAAATGCACATTAAAGATCAGTTGTTGGAACATCTGAGTAACAACAAAATTCTTATAGACAGTGACAAACATTCTTGTGAAACTTCTCTGCTGTTAGTGATTTCAAAGTGGAAGGAATTGACAGACAAAGACGAAAGTGCAGTAACAGTGTTCTTAGACTTTAAACGGGTTTTCAAAACTGTCGATAGACAAATTTTGCTACAAAAAGTTGCATAATTTCTGGTAATGCTAGTAGCTGGTTTGAGAATTACCTTCATGAAAGGTATTGGCAGACTAGTGTCGACGGCGTGCTTTCTAATAAGAAGCAAGTGCATTATGGAGTTCAGCAAGGAATAATACTTGGATCAGTATTGTTCCTGACGTATATAAATGACATACATGAGTATCTCTTGGGGAGTACTATGCTAAATTTGTTTGCGGACGATACATGTATTTCAGTAAATGATGTAGATGTAAATGTAGCAATTAATAAAATCCAGAATGAATTAAAAAACATTGAAAAATAGATAGTCGAAAATAAATCATTTGTTAATGTTAAAAAAAAAACAAATGTCATGATTTTATAAAACAAAGTAAATTAAATTTATAAGCCTCAAATTGTTCAATGAGGAGCTTCAGTATTGCAATGAATGCAAATATTTATGCATAATTATAGATAGTAAGTTAAATTTCAATAGTCATGTACATTATAAAATTTAAAAAATTAATAAAAAGATAGTTGTTTTATAAGAGTATCCCAGTCATTGTCACTGCAATCACGAATCATTATATATAAAACTATTATAAATCCACACTTCAAATATTGTTCCACTATTTTGTCATATCTGAATCAGACTAAAAAATAAAAATTACAAATACTTCAAAATAAAGCTATGAGAATAATATTAAGGGTTGATCGTTGTCTCTTAGATGTTATTTACTTTAAATTTTATGTCAATTAATCAAAGATTAACTGTGTTAAATATGTTATTTATTTATAAGATTGTTCATAGGATGCTACCAGAGTATATGTGTAATAAGTTTAAGTTTATTAATGAAGTGAATTCTTTTAATACTCGGAGAAGTGTAAACATTTATGTTTCGGTTGTCCGAAAGAGTGCAACATAGAACTCTTTATTTAATAATACGGTAGCATATAATGCACTACCATTATATGTAAGAGCAGCAGTAACTATTAGAGAATTTAGGAAAATAAATTTGGGTTTATAAAAGAAAACTACTAGTTTGTTCCGAGTTTTTATTTTTATTTTTGTATTTATTTATGGTTTTTTTGCTATCTAAGCAGTCTTTTGCTAATAAAATTATTTCATTTCACATCATTTTAGAACAATGAACAAAGATTAACAGCTAAAATTAAAAACAAACAGATTATATGTCTTTTTCAATTGCATTATACTTGTATACATACCATGCACAGGAAGGGCATGTAAACAGCTTCTTATCCCTGAAATAAAAAAAAAAACAGATTTATAATGCGGGGAACTAAGGTATATGAAATAAGCTTAAGTAGTATATTTTGTCAAACACAGAATATACTCCGAATAGACAATACATCCAATGTAAAATAAAATACCCCCTAAATGGATCCCAACTTTGTATTGTATTCCACATAGGTTTCATCGAGAGATTTCCGCATAGCTGAATCCCCAGAGTTGCCAGTCCGCGAGGCACAATTTCGGATCTATTGGTTAAATTCGTTTTCACATCGGTTTTACGCTATTTTCTCTATTTGTCTCTTAAAGCATATTTTTTGTATCCTTTTCCTAAACAAACCGACCCTCGTGTAGATCTAAATCACCTTTCTAGCAACACCGAGTCAAATATTGTTACGTGCGGGCTAATTTACGATTAAAAGTCGACACGAGCGATTGATGTGGCAAATTTATAAAAGTGCGGAGTGCTTGATGGACTGTCTATTTGAAATATAATCAGTCTTTGCTTTTCTATAACAATGAGTTGAGTTACAAAGCACAAACCATTTGTGCCTTGTTTTCCCAACATTATTATCAGGTTGAATACAAAATCATACTTAAATACTTATACCTAACCTAACTTACTTATTTATTAAACATAATGCTAAATATAACTTAAAACTCGTAAAAACCTATTTATATTAATATAAGTAATCTAATAAATATATACACATACACAGTTTTCGTTGACTTTTTATGTACCTATTATGTACACTGATTACTCCGGGTTGCCTTCATAACTTTCCATCGTTCCATCGCAAGCATATTGAAAAAAAAAGATGGAATTTTCAATATTTTCCTACCCAAGGTTTTCGATAAAAATTTGACATGCTTTAATACATTGCTTTAAAATTTGGCATTTGAAGTGTAATTAATCAAAAAAGAAATTTCGCCGTACTCTGAGATACATACGGCCCTCAGGGGGTGATCTATTTTTCGTTATGATTATTATAAATCTTAATGAAAGTTGAAAATATAAAAGATCTTTATGCTTGACACAAAATATTTTTTGAGTCAATGAGTGAAGTGTCTAGAGGGGGAGGGCGAAACTAAGAGAAAAAATTTGTAGATTATAAAAATATCGTGTTTTAAATGGTTTTCGGGGTTTTTAATGGCACGAAAATCAAGTTTACCAATCATTTAAGTTTTGACAGTGTGTATTGATGATTTTCGATAAATATGCATAGATGGCGCTTTTTATATAATATTAATATCGTGATTCTATTCTGGTAAAATTGGATATGCGTTGGACCTAGTGGGTTATACTTGTTTATTTCATTAGGGACGTCCAGGTAATACAATGAATGAACCTTGAACCCTGGTCAACTTTACTGAATTTTTTAGATAAGTTAGTTGAAGGTATCTAATAACGACAAGTGGAAGTAAATTTTTTCTCAACCCCCGCTGCGCTAGAGGGGAAAAACTGTTTTTTTTTCAATATTATTCAGAAAGGATGAGAGCTAGAAGAAAAAGTTTCTAATCAAAAAATGTTTACGTATAAATGGTTTAAATACTGTTTTCTTACTATTAGAATTATTAGAGTTGAAAAATCAATGAATTTTCAATTTTTAATAGATCTATTACAATTTCAGAGAAAGGCATTTTTAAATTTGTAATTAAAAATGTATAACATTCTTTTTATTTTAAACGACCTAATAACCTTAAAAAAACTTTCTATAACAAAAAAAATTTAAAAGCTAGTTTTCAATATTTACAAAAATGTGTTAAATGTTATAAAAAAGAAAACATTTAACGATATTGAGTCGTTTAAATTGAAAATTAAAAAATAAAAATTGTTATAAATTTTTAATTAACAATAAAACAAATTCTCTAAAAAGAAAGTTTTTTAATAGACCAAAAAAAAATTAAAAATCATTAATTTTTTAGGCTATGATTTTTAAAATTTAAACTCATATCATCCTTTAGCTCCAAACTCGATTAATTTTAACAGTAACAAAAAAAACGTCCAGACCACCAACTAAAAATGTTATGCTTTAAAATTTTTATTCGAATTGACTGACTTAACACCAAATACAAACCCTTGTCATAAGCAGCTGCTTCAAGAAACCATTGATTTATTAGATTTTAATTAATTAATACATGAACTGTTTCTGCATGTTGTAAAATACTATTTAAACACTAGATATACTCTCTGGTCAAAATTATTTTCAGGAACTTACTGGGTTTCTCAAAGGATAGTGGTAGACAGAGGAGCGCATGGTATAAGAGTGTGTCCGTTAATATCATATCAGCGCCCGATAATCACTTAACGGACACATTCCCCCAACCTGCGCCCCGGTCTGTACACCATTATTCTCCAACGAACCCAATGAGAGTAATTTTGGTCACAGAGTATACAGGGTGATTTTTAAGTATATATATATATATATATATATATATATATATATATATATATATATATATATATATATATATATATATATATATATATATATATATATATATATATATATATATATATATATATATATATATATATATATATATATATATATATATATATATATAAATATATATATAAATAATATATAAAAATTATATATTTAGTATTTAGTTTTCTAAATTCGAAAATAAAAAACCTTCTTTAAGCTAAATATTAGAGAATATAGACAGAATAACATTGTTTATATTATGTATTGAAACATTCCATAGACAGACTAGTCTACATGTTGAGGTATGTAATTGTGTTAAATATTTGCTTCAATTAATAGATTAAATACTTTATTCAGTTGCGAAAAAGCCAAAAAAGATTTTTGTTTGCCCTATGTTATAGGAAAATGTTCAAATATACCCCAGAAGTTTAAAAGATGTACTTAAAATATTTCTTTGACTAAGTACACCTTCCAGCAAATATTTCAATGCTCTATATATACGTATATATATATATATATATATATATATATATATATATATATATATATATATATATATATATATATATATATATATATATATATATATATATATATATATATATATATATATATATATATATATATATATATATATATATATATATATATATATATATATATATATATATATATATATATATATATATATATATATATATATATATATATATATATATATGTGTTGATATTTGTTCTGAAAAGAACAGTTTTGCTGACGTTTCGCCAAAATCACATTTGGCATTTTCGAAGCTTTCTTTCTCGCGTCCGAATAGAGACTTCAGAACGACAGTAGTGAACGGATGTACACCCGGAATGAAAACACACATATATATATATATATATATATATATATATATATATATATATATATATTATTCTGTCTATATTCCCTAATAGTCAGCTTAAAAACGATTTTTTATTTTCGAATTTAGAAAACTAAATTCTAAATATATAATTTCTATTAAGTGATGAGTTTTGTCATTCAGTATAGGTATAACATGGCTCATATAGGGTTTAATGAACACAAGATACAATTGCTCACAATTTTTTGTAGACTAAAAAAATAAAATTATGTAAATGGTGTTCCATTGAAAACAAAACTTTGGTCTACCATAGTCTCTTAGGCCACCCTGTATACTTCAAAATACATTTAAATTGCACTTTTATGTCTTCTATAAATTTTATACCCAGTATTTAACAGTTTTTTGTAATTCTCTAAATAATTGAGAAATTTCCTCTTTTTGGTCTCACCCTGTACACTTACTAGTTAAAACACCCTGTACCAGATTTTAACTTTTTCAATTTTATCACAAGAATTGAATTTAGAAATCAATTTAAATTTAATTAGAAATTATGTTATTAGTTTTAGGTCGAGGTTTAAACATTTGATTTCTTCTTCAAACATTCTGAATTTTGAAAATGTTAATAGATATAAAAAGTAATTATTAGACTAGTTTTGCTTTTTACATCATATCCTCACTAGTTGATGTCAAGAATAACTAGGAGAAATGCGTAACAGATTTTTAAATCCCGATCTAACGTGAAATCTCCAATGGCCATCAGCTCGTTCCACTGTGCGGCATTGAATTTACTATTGAATGGCCTACAACTTTCCCCATTTCACCATCTTTCTATTCCTTATAGTTTGCAAGATCCCAATAGATTCCCTACCACAGACACACTGTATATGCAATTGTAATATTCAGTACGCAATTATTTTTTTAAAATTGTAATACTCAATAAAGGATCATTTTTTAAATATCTTGACAACTAAGCACCCATAGAGCTAAACGGATTTCATTTAGTAAGGTGTCAAAAGAATAGCCAGTGGCAGTAGATTTAAATAAATTTTAATCTGCCGGCAGCAATTTGCAGCAGCATGAAATGTAGTCTAATAATTTCACAATTTCAAAAACAGATCTGATGCCGAAGATAAACTGCTATAGAATAACTTGCTAAAAACACCATCTCTGATGCAAATCTCTATTGCTAGAAAAAAAATTAAAACAAGTAGAACAAAAAAAAAATAGAAAATGCTATCTATTTTATACCGTACGGTTTCAATATATTGTCAACAAAAATCTCTTAATAGTAGATTTATCAGTATAAAAGTCCCTCTACGGGAGGCCCCCCCAAGAAGACATATAAGCCATGACAACACGCCACAATATACATATTCATCCAATATACATTTGCAACCCGAAAAATGAAAAATCCGTTCTGCCGTTTCGATACCGAACGATCACGTTTATATGCGCGACATTTAAATTTTCATTGGAATACATTATTTCTAATCACGAAAATGATGTATATTTTTCATAAGTGTAACTCTCCATTGTTTTATTACTCGACTAAACGAGACCTCACGAGTCGGAACAGCTCATTGTCCTATGAATAATTTACAAATAGGTACATAATATTGTATATTGTGCTTAGAATAAGTAGCTAAGTTTTTTGTGTTGCATGTTCGAAGCCGTTACGTGTTATAAAAAGAAAAGTATTTTATTCGTTGTATACCTGCTAGAACTGCCGCAAAAAACACAATCTTGGATATCAAAATTCGCTTTTATTTTTGTTAAAATTATTCACAACTTTTCGATCAACAATGTATACAGGGTGTTTCCTAACTAGGGTACGTAACTCCAGAAGGTGATTCCGTGATCATTTTAGGAAAAAAGTTCCTATGAACATATGTCTGCAGTTGTTTTATAAATATCATAAATATCCTTAAGCCGATTTGGTTGAAATTTGGCAGTGTTATTTGTAGTACTAAGGCGCTGATTTAGCCCTAACTAGATTGTCGTTATTGGATCCAGTAGTGTCTAAAGGGGCACCGAAACCATCAATATTGAGAAAAAAGTAGGTATGCCACTGACCCTTTTTGCAGTTTTTATAGCTTTTTCAGTTCAATCAACTAAAAATACAACTTTTTGGTCTCTTGTGTTTTGTTCGCATCTAGCTTCGTTTTCGACAAAAAAAAATCACTTTAAACCACTCTAAATGTTTTTACACCTATGTGGGGGAGTTTACCTTACTGGTATCAGCATACAGTGATAGTACTGTCACTGACACCAGTAAATTTTAAAGTTGTCAATTAGCAGTGATTCCATTATGAATAATTTTAGTAATTCTGAAATGACTGACATGCACTTTATTTATGGATTAGCAAATTGGAAATTCGAAAGAGGCACGGAGAATTTACCAAGACAGATATCCTAACAGAGTAAATCCATGTACAAAAACATTTAGAACGATACATGCAAGATTAAGTCAAACTGGTAGTTTTAATAAAAATACAGGCGGTAGAAGACCAGAAACTACAACAACGCCTGAACTAGAACTACCAGGAAGATTGCACTGCAGTTTCAAGTCAGCCCAAAAACAGTTTCGAAAGTCTTAAAAAGAAATCTACTGTACCCATATCACATACAGCGGGTTCAAGCTTTACTGCCTCAGAATTTCATCCAAGTTTTGTGGTTTCATACGGTAGTATGAAATAGCTTCATATGGTGGCACACAATAACAATTTTTTACCAAACATTTTATTTACGGACGAGTCCTGATATGAATCCTCTAGATTTCTATTTATGAGGTCATCTGAAGGCTCTGGTTTATAAAACTCCTGTACTAGATGTAAACGACTTGAGAAATCGAATAATCGACAACTGTAATGTCAAAGAAATATTCCAGAGATTTTTGAACGTGTCAGACAACCAATTACCAAGCGATTGCAATCGTGTATTATATCATTTTGTTCATCTACTTTAAGGTCGAAATTGTTTATTTTTTATTTTTGTTTAATTTATGTATAGTAGCTAATACAAAACAGAAGAGGTAAAAAAGTTGTATTTTTACTTGATTAAACTGAAAAAACTATAAAAACTGCAAAAGGAGTCAGTCACGTACTTTTTTTCTTAATAATAATGGGGCACCTTGAGACGCCACTAGACTTAATAACTTCAATCTAGTTAGGACTGAATTAGCGCCTTAGTACTAAAAATGACACTGCCACATTTCAACCAAATCGGCTTAAGGATATTTATGATGTATATAAAAAACCGAATTTTTTATAAAACTTTAACACCCCGTATCTCAGAATCGACCTTCAGACACATGTTCATACGAACTTTTTTTCTTAAAATGACCTAAGGAATCACCTCCTGGAGTTACGTACCGTAATTAGGAAACACCCTGTATAAGTGATTGTTATTCAGTCTAAACTAAAAACTACTCCTAAAACGAGCTTATACAGGATGTAAATTAATGCATGACCAAAACAAGGGTCAGCACCGTCTTAGGATGTAATAATGTAATATTTTTTTAGTGTTTTTGATACACCTCGTATACTTCTAGAGAGTTTTAAATGAAACTTGGTACACGATATGTTATAGGACTAATCCCAATATAGCGCCTAAATATTATTTTTCTGGATTTGCTACCCCTTTAACCAGTGGGGGATCCTCCATTAGGTCATATGGTCATTGACCCCCCAATAAATATTTCCAAACAGAAAATAATAAATAATTTATATTTTTTAATTTATTTTTTAAATTTGGAAATTCCTTCTATTATTCTAAGCGTGTAAACTCGTTGAATATTCAGGTTGATTCCGCGGCAGTCGCACTATCGATGCCTCGCACAGCGATCTCCGAAGGGTTCGTTTCGTTGGACCACGAGGCTGGCGGTCCGCGATGTCCTCGTAGTTATAAACAGAGGCGAGTTTCTCCGGAATTTGTATAGGGGCGCATAGATAATATAAGGCTTACGTTTGCAAATTTTGGGTCAACAGCCGCGCCGAGGAGACTTACACATTTTTGTCAATTGGGGCGTTTAATGTGAATCGTTTGATACGTTGTGGTTACGACTGCGTATTTTTATAGAATTTATTTTATTTTCAAGACTTTGTGGTTTAAATTAATTGAAAAAGTAATGTTTTAAATAACAGTGGTTTAGAATCTTAAGACTTCAAAAGCCGCCAGTGAGCTGAACTTTGACAAATGTCTCGAATTTAAGGCCAGATGTCGACCTTTGCCGGAACTTAAAATTCGGCAGACAAGTAAAGACAAAAATAAAAAAGTAAATTGTTAGTTTAGTAAAAATATGTACGATTTATGTGACTGGATATGTGATTGCGAAGGGATAAGTGCATTTTTTTTGTTTCGTGTCTTTGATTTTTTTACATGACTCTAAGTGTAAAATATAATAATTAGGAAATTAGGTGTATGTATGTATATCATATTTAGTTACTTAAACATTAACATTTTGGAAACGTGTCTTAGTGTTTTAACGTATTAAAATATATCATTAAAAAATAAAAAAAAAATGTTGTTATCAGATACACGAATGAAACTTTTTTAAATGGTGAATGCCTATGTCGTAATGATACTAAAAAAACAAGGTAGGACAAGGTCCTACTGTTTTAGCCTGTAGTTTTTTTTTGGCCGGTTGAAACAGTAAGACATGTCCTACCAAATTTTGAAATCATAGTTTTTTTATTTTAGTGAAATTAGACACATTATTTTTAAGTGTTGGAAATCAGAAAACTATTTTAATTTACATTTATTAACTCAATAATTAAAACGAATTCGCTCCAATGGTTTGTTTCCATGAAAACCGAATTACAAACCATGTACAAACATTCTTGTCACTCTCACGTCAGAGAAAAACTTATGTTTTGAAATCGTTAACAAAAGTTAGGTTTCTTTTAAAACTGATATAATATTACAGGAACTGTCAGAAGATGTTTTGCAAGCCGCAGTTGCTAATTTAGAATTGCTGCCGGCAAAATCCAAGAAGTATGAAAAACAATATGAATCGTTTTCCAAACGGTGTGAAGAACGACATATGAAAACTATAAGCTGGTCGCCTTTATGAAAAGACAAAGTGCGGGATTTAAACCAAAAAAGCAAACATTTCCACAAGACAAAAAATATCGACATTTATTAACAAGGCACCGGTTGAAATATACCTTTCAATAAAAGTTTGCACTATTTTTGCGCTTGCCGGTGCCTGCAGAAGAGAAGAACTCACAAAATAATGCATAAATGATATCTAATATGAAGGCAATTTAATTATCAGTAGAAATATCACAAAAAATTTCCGAAAATTAAATTTTTTTTGACAACCAATTTTTTATAAGTGCATATCAACTGAAAAAAAATCACGATCCCGTAGGTTGAGAAATTTTGTCTAGAAAATGCACGAATACTTTTATAAAAAATTGGTTGTCAAAAAAAATGTTCACAAATTTTCTCAAAAAATTTTGTTGCATAGAGAATCTCATGAGTGGAAATTAAATTTTAAATCAATTTGTATTATTTTATTTACACCATAACATAATACAACTAATAAAATAAGTGACTTACTAAACAAATCAAGAGTATATTAATTTAAATCATTTTATCAAAAACGCAATTATTATAAAATGTACAGTTTCGATGTTGATTGGGAGTATTTTCATTACGTATTTCGTTAGATACATTTGACATTAAGTTAAGAGGAACATGATGTGGCGAGGCGCAGTCCTTTGGGGAGACTTGAGACGTTTCTTGCAACAAACACAAACATGATTCGCCTATTTATGCGTTTTTTCGCTCCCATCTTCTTCCATGCTCCTTTTGCGAAGGTTTTCTATAATTTGTGAGTGGTGTTGTGATGGATTCGTATTGGAATGTCCTGTTCTTTTAATTAATTGTTGTTCATTAACCCCTGTTTTGGCTAGTCGTCACTAATGTTGACCGGTTTAAATGATTTGTATTCAAATTCACAGCAGAATATTTTGTCCTACTGAAAACAACATTCCTTCCTACGGGGATTACCTTATACCACTGCGGAGCTTACATGAAAAACAGATTTGGAATTAAAAATAAATTTTCTGTTTGAACACTGATCGGTCGTTTACTCACAAGCTTTCCAAAAAAGTGAACTGGACAACGTTCAGGATCCTTGGTATTCTTTATTAACCATTTACTATCGGCGCATTTCTGAGCTCATCCTTGTGTAATTTTCGAAAGCACAGGATTATATTCGATTCCTCCTGTAACAATAAAACATTTCTATTAGTATTTTAGAAATTTACATATTATGCCAATTTAAAACTATTACCATGAAATATCTTTTCTTTGTATAGACAAATTTAGGTAAGGCCAATTAAAAAAAAATAAGTAGTAGCAAAAACTATAGTGCTTACCTGTAAATGATTCGTCGTTGTATTTTTCCTTTCCGAAATGGAAAATAAGGCAATTTGATGCTTCACCGCTACGTCAGGCTAATTCAACAGCAGCAATATGGTCAAAGTTTCTTTGAAGACCCTCTGGGTTATCTTCTATCCATAAATTAAGTATTTTCATGCAGTCATCATGTGACAAGAGCGCTGAACTTTCTCTTATTTTCTCAACATTCCCTTGTAGAATACGACGTTTAGCATCGCGAACTCTGGGATGACTCAAATGTGATGTCCTTAAAAGGATCAAATATTAAGTTCTATTTCTTCAAGTAATATTGTTGAACTTGTTTTGCCGCATTGTTCCACAATGTCTTGATTACCAACTCTTTGCAATTATCTCCGTTCGTTTTCCTTCTATTAATGACCCAATCTGCGAGAATTTCGTTGAGTTTGTGTAGAGACATGTTCTGGTCTGAAATATAATTTCTCTTCTGGTAAAATAGTGAAAACTGCATCCATACTGACAGCTTCGACTTTACTGTATTTGTGGGAAACTATTTTCAGCCTAACTATTAATTTGTGGTAGTTTAAACTCTCCAAATCTTTTTTGTCGCACATTTCACAATTTTTGTTTTAGAACTTTATTCCGTGTCGTTATTTTGTTACCCGTAGTTACCAAAAAAACAAGAAAAAATAGCACACTTCTAGTTTATTTATAAACAATACTTGCCAATCAAAATCAGACGGCTTTTGACGGCTAAATTATCGCAGCAAATTTTTTGACAGATAAATTTTCACTTATTAATTTAATCACTTGCCATGGTAAATTATCGGTGTAATTTGCACAAGTGATATTTTTCGATTCTCGTAAAAATTCGATTAAAATTAAAATATTATACATCCAGATTTTTCGTGATATCGTTGTTGTTTCTATATTCCTTTAAAAATTCAATGTAATTTTCCCTTGGTTAGGGATTCTGATTTTTTAACAATATAGGCTCCTACCGAATTCTAACTGTATTCTAAAGTAAAGAAAATCCAAATTCATTTCACTGAGAATATTACATTATCTACAACTTTCAGACATAGTATTATAGCAGCCGAAAATAAAATAAATTAAAGATTTTGTGCAGCTTGCGGAATACAGTGGTTTGGATAGAGGTAAACATAGAGACAATAAACAGAACATCTTATATGGTAACGTCTGTTTAAAAAATACTATACAAACAGGTTTAAGAAACTCCCCAATTACTTGCAGGATTCTACCATCGATTACAAGCGACTACTGAGCATGACGCCAAAAATCTGCACTTGGAACTGCTCACTCTATATTTAATGCTAAAAAGATTGGTAGATAACAAATTTTCTGATTTAATTTTAAAACTCGTCATCCCGCTTTACCAGAGAGCGATGTATATTCAAGTTAAACACAAAAATCGTTTAATTCTCCCTGCCGAAATGAATAAAACTGCTGGACATTCAGCATATTTACATTAAATTTCAATCCGAAGCCATTTAATAATACAGTCATAAATCCTGGCCAATAATAAGACAAAACTTTTGCTTAAATTTTATTTTCGATAATTGCGAATAATTAAAACCTTTTCGTTACCAGTCCGCATGCATATCTCATAATTATTACATATAAATCTACTAACTCAGCTGTCTGCCCAACCGTAATTATATATTATAAAAGTTCTGTACTAGGGACCCTAATTATTTAATTGTTTTATAATTCGACCGTTCTGCAGAGGCAGTGTATCGCGTTTTCGAGATTATTGTATGCACCTTATTTTGTTTGTTTTTGTTTCGGTTTTATTAGAGTTATCAGCGAAACACATTCTTAGATGAATTAAGGTCAAGCTAATTGGGGTTTCTTTCACATGTCTATTAAAATGTCAGAATAAGTTAGTGCAGTTATATCCAAATTTTATTTTTTTGTTGTTGTTAAGCATTAGTTAATATAATTATTGTTTTCATTAATTTTAACACAACGTTTAAACAACTTTTTTACTTTATTTAACGAATTCATCAGATTCGAATTTGACAGGATCTTTTACCCAATTTAATTGGAACTACCATTCGAAGAGTTGTTAAAAATAAAATCATGAATAAAAAAATCAGTAAGTGGTTTTACCCGAAATTTTCCTTGTCACGGATTCCACCACACTCATGTAATTTAAATATATTTATATATATTTAATTGGTAATAACTTTATACTCATTATATAATTATTAATATGTACGTACGACTTTTTTTGTACTCAAGTACCTGGAACTAGAACTTACCTTATAATAAAAGTCCCGTATTATTATAGTTTATACAATATCTAAAAAGCTATTGCCAAATAAAGATATGTATATATGTATAAACTGTGTTATCTCTGTATGGTGGAATCCATTACCCATTAATGGGTAAAGGCCAATTTACTAATTTCTTAAAATGTATTTTTCTTCAGATATATATATATATATATATATATATATATATATATATATATATATATATATATATATATATATATATATATATATATATATATATATATATATATATATATATATATATATATATATATATATATATATATATATATATATATATATATATATATATATATATATATATATATATATATATATATATATATATATATATATATATATATATATATATATATATATATATATATATATATATATATATATATATATATATACCTATACATATCTTTATCTTTTTAGCGGCCGTTGGTCGTTATTTATGTTTTCCGGATGTTGCCGTTGTTGTTGCGCTAATTGCGCTTAATTTTTTGTGCTTTTAGATTTGTCGATTATTGTCCCTACACCCTTTAAAACTTATTTTATGGCCAGTGTCCTGATGATGTAGGAATAGAGCTGAGGTTGTTTGTTTGTTTCTGAATTTTACTCTTGCTGATATTCGCGTGTTAGTTTGCCCCACATACATCTTTTCACAGTCCAGACACGGAGTGCTGTATACTCCCTGGTTTTCCAATTTGTTTTTTTCTTTTGAGTTTCCAAGTACTTTACCTATAGTTGTTTGTGGCTTGTGTATTATTTGAATTTTGTGTTTTCTAAGAATTCTTCCGATCCTGTCTCTTGTGCCTTTACATACGGTAACACTACTTATTGCCTTCTCGGTTGATCCTTGAAGGACTAAGGAGATTATATAAATTTAAAATGTCTCAGTGACAGCTCATGAATATCTCAAAGTAATACTTAGCAAGGACGCACCGAGGAGGGGGCTATAAAGCTACAGTCCCTACAGTTTATAAGGTTTTTCTGAAAAAAATGCTTTATTTATATTTTTAAAGCTGTAATAGTAAAAACTATTGTTCTACTGTTAATTTGAAATCTTAAAGAAAGAAAGGCATAAAATATAATCAAAAGCTGTACGTGTAGAGTTTACGCATGTCGAACAACTAACCTATATGCATTATATTTGTAGTCAATTTAAACCATTTTACTACAATTTCGATATTACCTTCATTTAGATATTTTAACATTTTTTTAAGTGTAATCTTACCAGATTTTATAACTTAACAGCCACTTAACTTATACAGATTTGATATATTGATCTATTGATCTTTCTATACCTTAAACTCGTTCTTTTGTATTAACATGTCAAGGAAGGGAATGCCAGCATCTGATCCAATTTCCATACTAAATTTTATAATAGAATGTATACCATACTAAATTTTATAATAGAATGTTGGTTTAGATGATCTAAAAATATAGTTAAATTTTCTTCTCCGTGAGGCCGTATTACAAAAGTATCATATACATATTTAAACCAATGTTGTAAAGGAGCAGAGCTTAAAGCAATTTCCTCGAAAGTCTGCATAAAAATGTTCGCTACGACAGGAGATCGCGTAGATCCCGTAGCGGCACCCGAAGTTTGCTTATCTTGAAAAATTAACTATATGGAAGTTAAGGATTTTCTTATCAATTGAATTAAGATTGGATTAAGGTTTTTATATTGAAATATATCAGAAATTATAGAAATTGAATCGTCAATAGGCACACTTGTAAACATCAGGGATTCAACATCAACACTGGCTAAAATATCACCGGGATCTTAAGTAAAATCCTTAAACTTTTTTGCAAAATGTTTAGAGTTTTTGATACAAGAATTAGATCGTCCTGTGAAGGGGTATAAGATATTGGCTAAATATTTACCTATTTCGCAAGATGGCGAACCTATTGCACTAACGATGGAACATAACGGTACATTAGCTTTATGTATTTTTGGAAGTCCATAAAATCGAGGAATATTCAAACCTCTTGGGTTCAATTTCTTCTTCTCTAGATCAGAAGATCAGACAAATTCAAAACGTTAAAAAGGCTGCAAATTTTCCTTTCAATTTTCTTAGTTGTTCCATTCCTATTGTCCTATAGCTGTCATCTTGAAGTAATGTCTCTATTTTCTCTATGTAAATAATACATCTCGACAATTTGCAAATTGATAAAAGTTTCGAATTTAGCAATGTTCAAATAACTAAAACTTTGTATGAGACCAAAAAACGGTCATCTATTCGCTTCGCTTCTTTTTAAGATATCCGGTAGGAAAACGCGTTAATCAATAATAGGAAAAAATACAGTTGGGAAATGATGTTCTAATATCGCAAAATTTAAAGGATTGAAGTGCATGCATTCAGACGGACTTCAGCTACGCTATTGGCAAGGCAATTGGCTTAAAACGATACGGAGCATGGACGTTGGAAAGCCTCAACCCTGGCTGAGGCCTATATATCTGATTTGGTAAAAAATAAACGATCCAGGTTCCAGCCAGTATTTATAAGAATGCCTGTTTCTCAATCTCAGTCTATTAAATTACGCTATAAATATTCGGAATTTATATGAATACCGGTGTCGCATTTTTATATTACTTATATTGGGAAACTGGATTTGTATGTCTGACCAAATTCCTCTTTCTGACTCGAATTTAGAATTAAAATTATCAATATTCACTTTAGAATATTTTGTCAAATTCTTCTATAGAGATAATGAAAAGGTTCCTAGACGTAGTAGACGTGTAGAACAGAAAGATATAACTTTCTAAATTTGTATTTATTGTTATGAAGGAGAATTCTAGAAAATAGTTTTAAAAAATGTGGTTTTCTTACCTATCGAAATTCAACGGTAACTGTGATACGTCCAATATTATTTTATTTCTGGATTATTTTTAAATGTAATATTCGATGTAGCCTTATCGATACTAAAACTTACGAACTGTTTTATACTGGAAATATACGGTTAAATAAAAAAAAAATAAAAATTGTAAAAATATGCAGGGAGTTTTATTTCAAAAATATAAACTGATCGTTGAAGTTTATGAAATGGCCTGTAAATTTAATAATATTAAAATGTGGTCACTCTTGTAATCTACAGCTTTTGTACTTATTAATTTGTTCTATACCATAAGGAAGCTATTGGACTTGAGAACACTAATGGACTACACCTCGACCGCCCTGTGTATGTACATGGTGAGACCACTATTGAAAAATGTAAATTTACACCGAATAGGAAAATTGTAAAAACAAACTGTATATGCTATTATATACATATGTAAGTTGCGCACATTTTAAAAATTATTTCAATTATACAACGTGTGTCAAAAAACTAATGCAACTAAAAGTTGTATTTTTTAATGGGACACCCTGTATTTGACTTTATTTTTAAAAATCTACAAAAAAATTGTAATACTATTTTATGTTTGTTATATGGCTAAAGTTAGTAGTTTTTTAAATATTTAAAACATATATAGTCTAATTCGATGCACATTTATGGTTAGCAATATAACGCCTTCTGTTCAACAAAAATAAAATATTCTGCTTCTGCACATAATAGGCATGGAATAAAAGATTGTTTCCGTAATATTGAAGATATCACACACAGGCTGTCCAAAGTTAAATACCAAACTCTAACATATTTGAACTAAATTATTTCAGCTTTTTTAAATGGCACTAAACGCTGTATATTTTAATATATTCTTGTAGGTCACAAAAAAATCTACAACTTTTATTAAACACATTCTATACCTATCATCAATAGTTTTCGCAATATTTTAAAGTTTCCGTAATTTAGAAAATGTTAACACGATCAAAGTAGCTATAGTAGCTGCAAGTAAAACAAAATAATTTAATACGAAAACAGTAGTTTATTACCTAAAGTTAATCCAAAAATGCTACAAATGAAACAATTTTATAAACTTAAGATTTTAATATCATAATCTAGAGTAAGCAAGAACACAAGGAAATATAAATTGCATCCATTTCATATTACATTAAACCAAGAGTTACACGATGACGATTTTGAAAAGTGTGTTAAGTTTTGTAGTTTTATGATAAGGCGAATAGGGCCATTTTCAAACTTTTTAGAGACAATTATGTTTTAGAAAGACTCTACATTTCGACGCAGTGGAGCCGTGAACAGGCATAATATAATATAAATATTTGAAAATTATGTTAAAAATAGGATCTACTCGTCTCTTTTGCAAATAAATAGATAATTAATTTTTAAAGTTATATCGAAAAAAACATCTACTAGACTAAAAAAATCCTTTAACACGAATATACATGTTGAAACTTTTGATGATATTTTGCCTAGTTCGAAGTAATATGGTGGCGCATATATTCCTGATTCGGTCTTGCATGTTCCCTCTTATTATAGGTGAATGTGTGTAGACACGATCTTTGATATAACCCCACAAGAGAAAATCTAATGAAGTTATATCGCAAGATCTAGGTGGCCATTCGATAAAACCCCCGCGACCAATCTATTTCTGTTGAAAATTGGCATCCAAAATTTCACCTGAAGTATATATAATATACAGGGTATTTCATTACAAAATAAAACAAAGATGGTGTTAATTTCAGCGAAAGATCCTGTATAACTGCAAAATACGCAAAAATAAAAGAATTTTTTTTTTATATCTACAAAAATACAAACGTTAATTTGTAACTAAAAACCCCGTACTGCTAGATTTCAACAGGCTGGGACTAAAAAAATTAACAAGATTGTCCCCGTTTGCAGTGATCAATATTGAAATAAGAAAACGGCTTGTTAGTTATGTAATGTAATCTAAATCCTATGCTTGGTTCATCTCAGATTGATATTATATATAATAAATATATCTTATTTTCGTCCTTTTAGTCACCTAAGTCGGGTATTTTATAACAATCAATTTATTCCATTCGAAAACTGAGCTTTTTAAACAAATAGCCATAACTCGTTTTGCATGAAAATTAAAAATATATAATATAATAATAGTAACATTCAAACATTACTTAAAAATTGCGAACATGCGTTTGAAAATAAGAAAGATTAAATTATAAATTGCTATCGTGTTCAATTAGTTAGCCCCGGTATTTGAAATTCAAATATTACTCTACAATTCTGTTTCTACAAATTGAGGAATAAAATCCTTTTAATCACATAATTCTTCAAAGAAATTCATATAAACATCGATACCGTACGGATGTAATCACGTGTACACAACCCCCACACCACACAAGGGCTCAAGTCCCCGGCCCATCGCGTTTTGAAGTTTGCTCTCTGTTTTCGTAATTTTCTAGATCCAATTGAATTTTTTAAGCTCGATGAATTGGACCTGTGCAAATCGCATTATACAAAAAAAGGTTTTAAAAAACGGCTCCTGTTTTGCCCAGTTTTTAAACGCATTCGATAACTAATTTATTTTAAAATTCGTTCGAATGCAACATACAAACGAAACCGGGAGTACTTTTTGTTTCTTTTTCGTTTCGCGTTTCATATTTTTCTGATGCGTTCACGTATCTGTGCATGTGTGTTTCGGGGGTTGCTGAATAAGGGCAAGGGGGTGGGAGGAGAGGGCTGGTGTTGAGCTTGTCTATGGAAATATTAAAGCGAACAATTTACACTAACAATGCCTATATTTTTTGGTTGTTTTTTTAAGGTGGAATTTTGCTGCAGTTAGTTTCATTTTTGAAATGGCTAAATATTTAGTTATCTGATAAATAATACATTGAGCCCTTCCGCCGATTTATCATATGCGACAAAAAGCCAAATTAACGTGGCCTGTATATTGCGTTATATTTCCTACGATTTAGCAATTTTGAATTATCAAATTGCCTTACTTTTCTAGGTTTTCCCTGACAATTTTACGGAAATTCCAGGTTATAATTTGTGAATTTGTATTTCTTATAAAAAGAAAATGCTATAGTAATAGAGCAAGCAGGGTAACTTTAACTGGGAGAGGTATACCTATTTAAAAAGATATTCTGTTCTATTCAAAATGAAGTAAAAAAATCGCAGTTATACAAAGCATTTACAAACATAAAATTAATATATACTTGCCACATGTCATTATTAAAAATTAAATATAAAAGGTTTACAGAAAAAATAGAAAATATTTTAAATTTTTCGTCTCAGTTCCGACATTTTCAGTTCCATGGATGCTGCTTCCTTTCCCAGTTTTTTCTTATTTTCTAAATAATAAAATTCACTTTCACATTTTGTGGGAAATAATAACATTTAATGCACCATCTATTTGATAAATTGCGTCATATACTCGTCTTTGGTAGAGAATGGACTCCTCCAACAAATTTTCAAGTCAAGGATCAATATTAATTTAATAACAAGCCACAATTTTTAAAGTAGTTATTTTGTCCCAAGAAATTGTGGAAAAATGTATCCAATTGAGTAGTTTAATTATGTTTTGCAAAAATTTATAAATCCGGTATCTATTGGATGCTGGCTATACCGTTTCTGCGGAAATTATTTCTTTTTGGTACAAATACTTTTTGTCCTTTTCAGGATCATTTAGGTCTTTTAATGCTTTTTTAGTGGCAAAATTAACATCACTCTTATTAGTTGATATAAAAGAATATCTTTATTATCAAAATTTAAATTTAAAATTTGTCGGAGTCCTGTATCCATAACTTGTGTTTTTAACATGTTTTAATTAATTCGTTTAGTATTTGTAATAGATCATCATACAAAAAAGGAACCATAGGTTCATCGCTCTGATTTTTTTAAATGTTGTGTCTTGGTCTTAAAAATGTATCTTTTAAAGCCTTTTTTTGTCTTAGTAACTGAAACATTTGATGGAAGCTTAGTGGCTTTATCTTCTATCCAAATTTTAAGGGGAGATAAAATGTCTAAACCTCTTTCACAGACTCGAACATTTTCTACCCATCTAATTTTGCAAAATTTATAGGGGAATTTGTCACAATGCCGTAAAACTAGCTCGCCTGGCAGGTGACTCTTTTAAAACATAATATGGTCCCACTAGAAAGTCACTACTTAAGCCGATTTTCTAGTCGACCGAATTACTTTTATTGTGAAGGGCGTTGGCGGGCACGTCTGAATATACGAATGGAATTTTAAGTAATACAAGGGATGTTAAATAAATTATAGTTATATAATATATATGTTAAATAAAATAATAGTTATATAAACGAGATGAAATAATTTTGAGTAAATACATACAAGCAATTTTATTATTTTTCCAGGTTTAGTATAAAATCCCCTGACTTTTTATTATTTTTTGTAAAGTCCCTGAGTTTTCCTTGATTTTTAGTCGGATTTCTGAATTACCTGACTTTTCCAGATTTTCTCAGGTTTTCCAGATCGCTAAGAACCCTGTATATACAATATTTTTACTTCCCTCGTAAAAGGGAAGTATTGAATTCATAGGAAAAATCACCCTTTTCAGATCTTTACGTTTCAACGCCCCCAGATGCCAAAAAACATGTTTTCTCGATTCCGTCGGTCTCTTGGTCTGTTTATGTGTCTGTTCGCGGCATAACTAAAAAACTGCTTACCCGATTGACTTCAAATGTTGGTCAAAAATTAAGGGATATATAGGGATACCTGGAAATATTTTGGTAAAAATCCAATATGACGGAACAAAATGGCGGAATAGTGATATGTTAAAAAATTATTACTAAAAACTGATTATCCAATTAACCTCAAATTTTGAACACAAAAATCAAGTGTTAAATAGGAATGAATTGGTGACGTTTTGGTACGAATCCTAGATAACAAAACAAAATGGGGGCTTAATAAAATGTTTCAAAAATCAGCCTGAAAAACAACTTATTAGATGAATTTCATAAATTTTGTTCAAACATTAAGTGTGACATAGAGATAAAATAGTAAAATTGTGGTATGAACTCAAGATGGCGTAAAAAATGGTGACAAAATAAAATATTTAAAAAATTAACGTAAAGAAATCTTTATATTCAATTGACTTCAAATTTTGCAAAAAAATTAAATAATGTGATATAAGGATAAATTGATACGAATTCACCAGGATGGAACAAAATGGCGGTCTTAAAAAAATCAATTTAAAAAACTGCTTACCCGATTGACTTCAAATGTTGGTCAAAAATTAAGGGATATATAGGATGACCTGGAAATATTTTGGTAAAAATCTAATATGACGGAACAAAATGGCGGCCTAGTGATATGTTCAAAAATTATTACTAAAAACTAATTATCCAATTATCCCCAAATTTTGCACAAAAATGAAGTGTTAAATAGGAATGAACTGATGACATTTTGGTACGAATCCTAGATAACAAAACAAAATGGCGGCTTAATAAAATGTTTCAAAAATCAGCCTGAAAAACAACTTATTAGACTAATTTCACAAATTTTGTTTAAGTATTAAGTTTGACATTGATATAAAATGGTAAAATTGTGGTACGAATTCAAGGTGGCGAAGCAAAATGGTGGCCAAATAAAATATTTAAAAAATCAAGGTAAAATATTTGTATTCAATTGACTTCAAATTTTGCAAAAAAAATTAAATGTTATGTAAGGATAAATTGATACGAATTCACCATGATGGAACAAAATGGCGGTCTTAAAAAATCAGTTTAAAAACTACTTAGGTATGTAAATGGTAAAATATTGGTAAATTGGCGCCCAATAAAAATATTTCAAAAGACAGTATATATATGTGTTTCTAAATGACTATGTGCAGAACAAAATTAGGTCACACTTCACTATTCTGAATAAAAGGAAAAATTTATAACCAGGAAGTTCTGGATAAATGAAATTTAGCGATTTTTTTAGCTAGCTCAAACCGTTTAAATTTACAAAGTCAGAATCTAAAAAACTGCTATATATATAGGTACAGAACATTTATAACATAAATCATGATAATATGTCACCAGAGTAGTCAATTTTCAAAAAAGACAACTTCAGTATTGTCCCTGTAAATTATTTTTTTACTGACTAAAATCTACATAACTTTCAGCGCTTTAAAAATAAGAAAACTGAGGGGATAGTCCAACTCTAATCGATAACCCTGCATTTTATGTCAAATTACTTGGTATGTAAGCAACAAAATAATAAAGATTACAAGAAAATATAAATATTTAATATAAGAATTACTAATAAAATAATAGATATTTTGTGATTTTTGGTCTCGCGAACTCCTACGTGTGAACAACGCTCATAGCTAATTTATGATGACAGAAGAAAATCTCCGGACTCGAAAAAAGGAAACCTATTTTCTTAGAGGCTACCGTGATATACGATTCAATGTGACTATGTCCACGAAGAATATAAATAAAGAATTATTGGTGTGGGGACTGGGGTATCATTTGTAGAGTATGAACATGATTCTGTTTTACTGGAGTTAAACTGGGCAGGTTTCTACCGAGTTCTACAGGTTTATGGAAGTCCTTGGTTGATGAAATCATCCATTTCAGTCATAGGAACCCATGGATCGCCTACACTGCCCTACACTGATTTTATGAAAGCCAGAAAATCAATCGCACTGAAAAATTTTGATTGGACAGAAAAAGGGCGATCCAAAATTCTGACGAAGAAATGTGTTAAAATTAATAAGACAAGTGAAAATGACAAGAATGCTTAATAATATATGACTTTTTCATTATCTAGCTGTTAGGTAATAATTTTATTTTCTTCATTGAACTAGCGTCATTATTCTAGAGCTCTTATTTGGAAATCA
Source organism: Kuschelorhynchus macadamiae (assembly GCA_030620095.1). Taxonomy (NCBI): domain Eukaryota; kingdom Metazoa; phylum Arthropoda; class Insecta; order Coleoptera; family Curculionidae; genus Kuschelorhynchus; species Kuschelorhynchus macadamiae. Next base: position 2,434,486 of record JAUTXW010001380.1, read on the forward strand.
TATTCCAACGGATTTATCCAAGAAGAAACGAGATTACTTGTCCTCTCTTTGATTTTGACAACTTTCAAGACACCATTAAGCCCGTATCTTTTTATCTTAAATGTGAATATTGATTCTGCTTTTGTAATATTTCAAATATATAACTATGCCTTAGCACGCCAATGATGATTGGCGCTGCTACTGTACTTAACATCATTCAGAAGCAAAACTAATTCTGTGGCTTAATGCGGAAATTATTAAAACCCTACTGCGTGTTTCTACAACCTCCGCAAAAACTCAGTCCCGTTCTCTAAAATATTACTATTTGCAATTTTTAAGACGATTCTCAGCAGTAAAAAAGGAGCATTATTAATAATAGTACGGTTTTTAATAATCGATAGATCATCACGCGAACCTTTGGAATGCCGTTCGAGCTCGATAACGTTTGCTGATGTTTTAAATAAGATGATTTTATATGGGTTTACCATTATTGTCAAAATACAATCTAAAAATATAGGAAATAATTTTGACATAAAATAGATCAATAAAGAGCAAGGGCGCTTCCAAGGGGGGTAGAGGGGGTAATTACCCTCCCTCCCAGACACCCAATACCTAATATTGAAAATTATTTTGCCTCTAATATTTTTAACAATAAATTATTAAACGGAAAATTTGATAGATATTATTATAATAATTTTTCGATATATTATGATAATTTTTCGATATATCAATAATATTCGATTGATATGACAACGTCTCGCACACTTAAGGCGTTTGGTCTCACCCCTCTCGTCACTGTCAGAATTTATACACGAAAAATCACGACGCGGGATGGGAGACGATAAATGCTTTTGTTTTGTTTATTGCAGTAAAAAGACTAAAGTTTGTAATTGCAAGGTCTTCATTTAATTTTTACAAGGTATGTACTATTAGCTTGATCAAATGGTAGTTTTTCGGTAACATAAGTCAGGTAAAAAGTTTCTCAACGAAATTATATGTTTTTTAGGGTGCTGAACACGAAAAAGGACATTTTTTTTCAACTTTTATTAAAACAGCGATAAACTCACTTTTTTGACGTCTGTGATTTGAAAACAGTTACTCTACGTGAAAAACTTGTACAATGAAACTTGTGAAATATCAAATTTTGCGTTCAGTAAGCACAAATTTTAAACTTGGATCAATTAGAAGCCTATACTAACCTTTTACCCATTTACTCTCTAATAGCTTGTTTGACCAGTATGTCAATATGAACCCCCATCACCACTCAAATCCCTCGTTCCAACCCTAAATTGAAGTACCAACCCCCCCTCTTTCTTAAAACTCCCTCCCAACCCTAAATTCCTTTTCCCTTTTTTTTTGCAAGAGTTAGTTAGAGAGAGGTCTGTCTGACTTAAGGATTTATAAGTATTATGTAGATGTAATACGAAGTAATAAGTACCAATTTACAAAAAAAAAGATTTACATATTTATTAGATTTACAAGATAAATAAGTAATTTTTCAACATATATTGGAGCAAAAACGACGGGAAGACTACACAGTCAGCTTGAAAAAAAGAGCAAGTAAGTTCTAGTGTAAAGATTTGATGCATAGAAAATACCTGATACCTGAAGATATAGCAGATCTATATCTTTCCCCACAAACAATCGCAACAGTTTGGTGAGTTGAAACCAAGGATTCAGCCGTCCGAACAATCAGAGTATCCGATGCTCATTTGCTTATTTGCAAGCAATTTCAGCTTCTTTACACTTTGCAATCAGCATGGTCATTAAGCGACTTTTGTTTTTGGCATTAGACAAAAACTTTTCTTGAGACACCGTCGGTATCATTGTGTGGCTGAATTGTATTTCCACTGAATATTTCTTGGTTGATCTCCTCGACCGCTCCATGAATCTTGTGCCTTTGTGTTCAGTTGAGGACGGGAAAGGAATTTAGGGTTGAGAAGGAGTTTTAAGAGAGAAAGGGGCTGGTACTCTTCAATTTAGGGCTGGATCGAGAGGTTTGAGAGGTGATGGGGGTTTATATTCACAGAGAAGAATTGTTAATACTAAACCCCTTCATACTGGTCAAATAAGCGTTTAGAGGGAAAATGGAGAAATGGTAAGTATATGCTTATATATTGATCCAAGTTTAAAATTTTGGTACTTACTGAACGCAAAATTTGATGCTTTACAGCTTTCATTGCACAAGTTTTTCAGGTAGAGTAGCTATTTTCAAATCACAGACGTCAAAAAAAGTGAGTTTATTGCTGTTCTTACAAAAGTTGAAAAAAAATGGGTTTTTTCGTCTGACGATGGCGACCTTATACACTAGTGCAATTTTAGTTAGTTAGGGAGGTCATTCGATGCAGAATTTTATGCTCTTTAACTTTAAATACAATGATATTTCCCGTACGATCTCTCATTTGCAAGATGTGAGCGAAAAACTGGAAAAAAATCTAAAAAATTCAAGGTTTTTTGCGTTTTTCGACCTGAGCCGGTCCTGCTATGCAAACTTCAGGTTCGTGTTCAGCACCCTAAAAAACATATAATTCCGTTGGAAAACTTTCTACCGGACTCATGTTACGAGACAGGCATTTTTGAACACATGATTCAGGCTATATGCAGATATAGTATTAGATTATCGTAATTTTGAAAGTATTAATTTTTACTATTTTATTTCCAAATAATTGTTTAGTTTCTGTATTTTAAAAATAAGGTTAAGTACGGCTAAATAATATTTCTTTAATTTCCTAACCTTTGTTTAAAATTTGCCTAAACGGATGTTCACTCCCCCCCCTGCCAACACCCACCACACCAGAGTTCTGGAAGCGCCACTGATAAAGAGGGGATTTATTTTTAACGTGTGAATGTAGAAATAATTTATAACTGAAATAAATAGTTTTAGAGGTACAGTTTGGACCACCTATAGCAACTCAAAAATAAAAATATCGGTAAATTGGCTTTACCTGGAACATTCCTCGTAACGAATACTTCTATTTACCATTCTATAAAATATAATTTGTATATGTGCTGTACAGGGTGTCTCAAACAGGTTGTCCCTAATGGAAAAATTGGAAACCATAAGAGATATCAAGATTCTGATACCTCAATTTCGAGTTCTTTTTTTCAGAATGTTATAATGGCACAAACAGACCATGGCTATCGCGACCCGTCACGGGGCTACGGGTTGGTTTTCAAATTTCACTACTTTTAAAATAGTCCTTTAGGTTATTTACTATCGGAGATACATAAAATCTGAAAACATGTTTTTAAGGCACTTTATGATGTAAAATCCAACGGTGTGGCGCAACATTTTTTTTGGACTACTGTTTTTGACATGGCCCGAACATGTATTTTTTTAAAAGGGTCACCCTGTATTTTTATAGCTCATTAAATCAGGATTTTTTTTTTCGGGTAACTCAGTGTAACACATTTTATATTATTTATTTTTTTAATACCAAAAAATAGGAAAAAACCGTTTATTATAAAAATAAAGATACTAGATATTTTACCGGGTTTGAATTTATTTATTTTTTCTGATGAAAATTATTTGGTACCTAAATTTGAATCTTAGGCCAAATTTCACAAAAGATTCATTTTACAGTAGTGATTTTTGACTGTTGTTCTCATATATCCTATTATTAGATATTTTTGACTTTCAAAAATGTTTATTATTGAGCTAATTTAATAATTTATTTCGCAAAAAAAATAGCAACAATAAAACAAATTTACAGCAAAAGTCAACAGTAATTAAAAAGTTAAAGTGAAACCAGTAAAAAGAAACAAAGCATCAAAATTATGAGTAAAAATTAAATAAGGTGTTCAAAAGCACATTTGGCATCGTTTTTGAACGCCCATAATTGCGTTGTAAATGTGGATGTTGTTTACATGCCGCATAGTTGCTTCGAAATTTTCTCGAAGTTCCTTTAACGTATTCTTAGATGCTTCTATGTAAATATTTGTCTTTAAAAATCCCCAAAAGAAAAAGTCTAGGGGGTGATATCAGGTAACCTAGCTGGCCATCTGATAGGCCCTACATTGCTAATTCATTGCTGCCCAAAATTTATATCTAGGTACTCCCTTATTACACTAGCATTGAAGGCTGGGGCTCCGTCGTATTGAAAATGTCACGTTCTAGCAGGGGTTAATTATCAATATATGTTGTGATATTTCTTTCCAAAATATTAAGGTAACTTATAAATTTAAACTTTCTTGATAAATTTCATATCCAACTCCACCGCATAATAATGCGACCAAACATTGAAGCCAAATCTACCCTGGTAAATCCGGTTGAGTTGCTGATGAGGATTTGAGTCAGCCCATTGGTAATTAATATATCTATTAAAAATTCCCGACCTTGTAATTCGTGATTCATCGGTCCATATAATATTATTGCCAAAAAGATTGTCCTCATGGAATTTATCTAAGTACCAATCGCAGAATTGTATCCCCCTTTCTGCATCTCCCAGATATAGTAGCTGAGTTTTTCTTGCCCTGTAGTCCTTAAATTTATTTTTCTTTAGAATTCTCGAAGATGTCTTACGAGAAACGCCAATGTCAGCTTCGATTTTTCTGATGAAAATGTATGCCAGTCTGACTAAAAACTTTTTTTGTAATATTATTTTATTTATTTATGAATTTAGATTAAATTAACAATTCCATGGCCACCTAATGTCTTTATTTTTATAATAAACGGTTTTTTCCTATTTTTGGAATTAAAAAAAAAATAATTTAAAGTGTGTTACACTGTTTTCACTGCAAAAAATACCGGATTTAATGAGCTATAAAAATGCAGGGTGTCCTATTTAAAAAATACATGTTTGGGCCATATGTCAAAAACTATATTCAAAAAAAAATTTGCGCCATACCACTGGATTTTACATCAAAAAGTGCCTTCAAAACGTGTTTTCAGATTTTATGTATCTCCGATAGTAAATAAACCAAAGGACTATTTTAAATGTAGTAAAATTTGAAAACGGGGTATCTCACTTACAAGTAAAGATAGAGAGTTGCAATTTCCGCAGTACGTGCTACTTTTTTGTGAAATGAAAGATGGTATAAACAAAAATTTCATAGCCCACTTCGTTTCGAGATAAAAGGCGAAATTGAAAATATTGCGTTAACCTTTACCATATCGCAAAACTAAAAACTAACTCTTATACAGTTTTTTATGTACAATCCAGTGGCGTAGTAAAGAAAAATTTTGTATAACATGGAAGGTTTATCCAGACTCGCCAATAACCGTATAATAGGGAAAATTTCGGTTCGGACGAAATCAACGTTTTGGCATATATAGAGGCAACGTCTTCACAATCATGTAGAGTTCTAAAGCAGGAAGTTGGTGTTCCCAGACTCGCGTATACAAGATTAAAATCGTACACCATTTGCATCCTGGGGATGCAGAACGACGTTTACTGTTTCCCAACTGGTATTTAGAATAATTTCGACAAGGCCTACTTTTAGAGTGCAGGTATTTCCAACCAGCATAATACAAGGCATTGGTCATTCGAAAGGGAGCAACAGGGTGGATTTGGAGTTGGCGTGACTTGTTTCATTTTGGGGCGGCAAACATAATACAGAATTTATGAAGGCGGTCTTTCGGGAGACAGATATCTTGAAATTTTGGAAGATGTTGTTGTGTGTTACTAGACAGTGTCCCTTTAGCTCATCTTAACATCTTAAAGAATATATTTCCAACAGGATGGTGCGACCGCCCACAAGCCCGAACTGTTCGACTTTTTTTAGAAAAGTATTTTCCTCAAAAATGAATCGGTTTTTTTCTATGGGGCTATTTGCAGAATAAGGTTTATAGTACCCCGCATCGGACAATAGATGCGGAATTTCAAGACTTGCAAGGACGTTTTATAATTTTTTTGAATGTGTTGAAAAGGATAACCACCGTATGTCAACATTGCGTTGTGATGAAAATGGCAACCATTTTCAGCAGTTCTTTTAATGTAAAAATCTGTTAGAGAGTTAATATCGAGGTCAATATTAATAATAAGATGAAACCTTACAAGTTTTGTTTAGTTTTATTTTTCTTTAGTGTATAAAATTGTTCATAGCTTACTTAGATTTAGTTCTTTTAAAATGTCTATGTGTGTAATATCCTAATATAACTAAGTCAAGGCTTACTAATAATAATACTATAAAATACACACTATGTTATTACGTAGGTATGGACATTTTGTGAAATTATGAATTTTAGGTTTATAATTTAATAATAAAATTAAATTAATAAAATATACAGAGTGTCCCATTAACAAAACAAAAGTTTGGTTTATAGCTAAAAATTGACAGCTCACAGCAAAAATCTGATTAAGCCACCGGATTCTACGTAAATAACCGTATAAGAGTCAGTCTTTAGCTTTGCGATATGTTAAGATTAAGCAGAATAACGAGATACGAGGAGGGTCCTGAAATGCAATATTTTCAATTTCGCCCTGTTTCCATCCATTCCCTACCATCTCCCACTTGAAAAAAGTAGAATAGTATTGCAAAAACCGTAGTTCTTTATCTTCACTCGTAAGTGAGGTATCCTGTAATATCATCCAAAATGGGATACCCTATACATATTAATCGGTTACTATGTATTGAAGAAAGAATTCATAACAAGGCAATTTACATATTTTTTAAGCTTTAAGCTTTTTTTATGTTATTATTATTATTATTTATTTGTTATTAATTTATTTACATAGTCTATAAAAAATAGAGGATAGTCGAAAAGAGCCACCTACTGCCTGCCTACAAGGGGTTCACTTTTATTGCGGTGAATACCCACCGTCACAGTTCTATCATGACTTTAACGATGACTTCATTGATGAACGTGCTGTTAACCCGGTGCGGATCCATCTAGCGGTAATAAATGTAGATTTGACCCCTTAAATTAACAATCGGTAAAATAATTTTAAATTTATACGGCGAAACCGTCATATTACTATTATGGCTTTATTGACGAACTTGGTGCTCAGTGCGAATCCACCTAGCGGTACCGAATATTGGAATGGATGTTAAAATATATAACTCTGGTAATCACGGCTGTTTTTGATTATATGTTTCAAGACAGCTGGCAATGTTGTGTTTGTTTTTGCCATAGATTAGACTGTTTCCGTCAAACACGAAAAAATAAATTGTCATTCTTTATTTTCTTACATAAAAAGAAGGTTAAGGTAAGAATTTCAGCAAATGGTATTTCACCGAATTTTAAACATTTTATTTGGCCGTCAATACAGGATTCACAATAAAATTTTACCAGTTCATCAGCAGATAAAATTTTTTGGTACTGAATTTTTGAACAATTTTGTTGCGCCATATTGGATCTTTACCAAAATGTTACCAATTCATCCCCATATGTCCATTGATTTTCTCTTACGAGTAAAGCAAACATTTGTAAGACTCTATAAAGTGCGGGACACGAAAGAAAATCGGGCGGTCCTTAAAATAAACGTTCATAGTTTTAAGCAAGCGGAGAAATAAAATTTGTGTACGCAAATAAATTTTATGTTATTTTATTTGTTGTAAAAGTTTGCCGCTTCACCTATAAAGTGCGCCAGCTAAGCAGTACGGAAAATTAATCGAGGATTTAGTAAATTTCGCACTGGTCCACTTGTAATTGGGATGTGCCTAGAGTCTCCATGCACTTGCCGCAAGAACGCGCTGTATTTTACACTGGTGCTTCGAAAAGTAGTGTAAGAAAAATTCAAAGAGAACATTATGATCGCTCATGTTCTATTTCACCTTTAAAAATCTCCGGATAAAAAAAGAACCCGATTATCATACAAAGATAAAATTGACAATGGTGATTTTCAAGTAATTCGACGAACAACAGAGGATTTTTATATAAACTTGAACAAGGTTCCGACCTGCAAACCCCTACCTCGTGCTGTAAAGAACAAAATAGATCAAATGCTTTTGTTTGGCGCAAGTGCCAAAATAAACGAAAATTGCTCATTGAGAGAACAAATATTTTTCACTGGCGGGTGAAATATCTATCAACTATAAGGCAATATAGGCAAGAAGGACGCAATATTGTGTATCTAGACGAAACCTGGGTAGATAATGATATGACAGTGAACAAATGCTGGTAAAGTGAAAGAGTTACAGGTGTTGTTCAGGGAATCCGCTCTAGTAGTCGCTTTATTATAGTTCATGCTGGTTCAGAAGCCGGATTTGTTCCAGATGCTGCTTTAATTTTTCGCTCGGGACTAACAACTGGAGACTATCATGGACAGATGAATAGAGATAATTTTGAAATGTGGTGGCTCGAGAAGCTTCTACCTAACATTCCCCCAAATCAGTCGTGGTAATGGATAAAGTGTCAACTAAATACTCTACAAAAGCTCATGTAATATAGTGGCTTAAATCGAACAATTTTATATGTGATCCAACATGGACATAATATCAATTATATGAAGTAATATCAGCCAACAAGCCTAGAGAAAAAAAGTATAAAATTGACGGTCTTTTACGTAACCTCGGTCATACATCTTTAAGGCTGCCTCCATACATGTGCGACCTCAACTCCATTGAACTTGCATTAGCAGGAGTAAAAAAATATATTCGAGAGCGCAACACCGGTGAACTTTCAATTAAAGATCTAAATAAAGTAACATTAGAAGCGATTGACTCAATATCGGCTGAAAATTGGAAATCGTATGTCAAACATGTTCGTTGTATTAAAGATAAATACTGGGAAGTAGATGGCAAAATTGAAACGGTTTTTGATGATTTAGTTATCACACTGGGATCTTCATGTAGTGATGACAAAACCTCATCATTTTCAGAGGAAGACAACGATTTAGAAGGAATCGAACCATTACAATCACAGCCGTCAACCTCAAAAATGGCTTAGTTTTTTTTTTTATATATTTTGTAAAATTGTTCATGAAGTAGCTGCCAATAAACTTCTTCAAAATAATTAATTTTATTTTATAAAATTAACACATCAATGTAGTTATAGTAGGGGAGCTAGAACTGATTCCAGTGAAGATTTATCAAAATTTTAACTTATGCAGTTCGACTTTGGGCTATTCGGGTATGTCAAAAGTGACCTTTTGTCTCCGTCTGTCATATTACTTTGTACAGGGGGTGTGATTGTGAAGTACTATACAGGGCGTTTCCTAATTGCGTGCCAATGTTAAAGAGGGGTGATTCTTGGACCTTTTTAAGAAAAAAGTTTAATATGAACCTAAAAGTCTTAACTTTGGAGATACAGGGTTTTAAAAAAAACATTTTTTTTAAATCCTAATTCTGATGCTACTAGATAAATAACTGTGTGAAATTTGATACACGTCTTTTATGCATAAAAGTGCATTTTTTATTAACAATCAATTTTTGAAATTTCTACCAGTGGCGTGCATATGTAATTAACCTGGGTAAATCCGTATGCTCATTAATGCATAGAAGACGTGTATCAAATTGTATGCAGTTATCTCAATAGCATCAGAATAAAGAAACTTTACCATCCTGTATCTCAAAAATTAAGACTTTTGGACATAAAAACACCCCCTTTAACATCAGCACGAAATGAGAAAACGCCGTGTATAGTACTTCACAATGACGGCCCCTGTATAAAGTAATATGACAAACGGAGACAGACGGCCACTTTTGGCAAACCCGGTAGCCCAAAGTCGAACTGCATAAATTAAAATTTTGATAAATCTCGTTCACTGGATCTGATGCTGGCTGCCCTTGTAAAATCTGGACTTGTAAATCGTGTATCTCTATACTGGGTGGTCCGATAATAGAGGACGTAGGCAGTAGTCCGGGAACCCTTAACGACAGAACTCAAGAAAAAATATATTTATAGGTAAATCGATCAAGAAAAATCAAAATTAAATCGTTTTAAAATTCGAAAGTTCGCCTTTTTTGCAACACAAAAGAGATATAGAAGTGGGGGGCACGAAAGAAAAAAGACAAATATAGATAAAGGTTCATTAAGCGGAGTTAAAATTTTTAAATTTTCTGCAGTCAAAAAGGAGTGCCATATTATTTCTTGACCGACCTTCCAAAACCGATTGACTCCGCCCGGTTTTCTTTCGTGTCCCGCACTTTACCAGGAGGCTAAATGGAGTAATTAACGACCCCCACCAATCACTTCAAGACGGTATATATTATAGTCGAAAACAAAATCAGGTTTTGCTAAATAATTTCTTAATGGTTTAAAATACCGAAGAAATCTAAGTGGCCACTACTGGGCTGAAACTTATTTAGTCCTACTTGTCCACTCGCAACCAGCTTGTAGAATGCAATAGAGTGAGATCGTTGGTATTACAGATAAAGATGGGTATCCCGCAGGGGTGAGTCTTGGGTCCCTTCCTCTTTTTGTTGTATTCGAGTGATCTACCAATATCAACTTAACTTACTGAATACCTTCCAGTAAGCTGACGATACTTTGTATGCTACACGCATTAATACTGATTCCTCTCTAGGGCTGGTGAATGACGGCTTACAGCTTGCAGAGAATTGGTTCACTTCGAATTCATAACTACTCAACGCTGAAAAAAACTACACCAATGGAATTTCCTTGCGACATTCTGTCAAGAGAAAGTGAAATTTTTAGAACTCTACTTGGACAGAGGTCTCACATAGAGCATCTTTCTGCGAGGCTTTCTAGTATAGTCATCTTAATCTGGAGAATGTCTGTGTAAGCTTCGGGGTAGGTGTTGAGAAATGCCTTTACATGGATTTATTTCAGAGCCAATCACTCTATGGTATTTTATTTTGGAGATACTTCACAGATTCCTATGTCATTTTTAAACAATTAAAAATTATGACACTTCCAGTGCTTTTTGTCAATCAATGTCTATTAGATGCAAAATCATTAATTGTTCTGCCACACCATCGATTGCCTGTGACCCAGAAAACATTTATGATTACTTCAATTAAATAATATATTAGTTTATAAAGACTATTAATAGTATTTTATATAACAAGTAAAAAGGTGTATTTTACGATGTGTGCCAAGCACTGTTTAGCCATGAGTTGTATACAATATTTTTTATCGTTATTTAAAATTCAGGAAAAAAATCAACATACACTTTAAACAATGATAATATTAACAATTTTGAATGCATTTTTCACATACACGTACATATACACCAAGTGTATAATGTATAAGAGCTTTTGTTACTATGGAAGCGTCATATTGTGATTGATTATTAGGTATCAAAACTTTAGAGTTTAAAAGTGTTGTTCGTATAAGAGTGCTCAAAGTGGAATTTTCGTAAGGTTGTTGCTGAAAGTGTTTGGAGCTGTTAAAAAAGAGCCAGAGTTGCAATTTGAGCAGTGATAAGTATCCCTAATGATGTATTTTATATAGATTTTTACGTTTTCAAGAGTGGTGTAAAGTAAGTAAGCGTGGATTCTAAATATGGGGTTTTTGCGGTAAAATACTTATGAATTGATTGAATTATAGTAATGTAGAGCATTTTCTGAAGTAAGAAGGACTTTCATATGAAATTAAGTGGATTTTTAGTAGCAGAGGGATTTTATTTTAGAAAAAAGTGAATTGTTGCTAAGGAAAACACAATATTGTAAGTCACTTTTTAGAGTGGCAACCTGAAAGTTTTCAAGTCGTTTTTGCTTTAAAAGCTTGCAGAAAAAGTTCTTAGATTAATTTAATTAGGTGAATTCGTTATTAATCATGTTTCGTTACAATGTCCCTAACATTTATTAATAAAGGTCGTTATAAAAAATTTTAGATTCTGACTTAACTTAAAATTTTTTAAATAATAATTTTATTTCACAAAATTTACTTTAGGTAACCGCGATAAAAAACATAATTTATTATCTATGTGTTCTTATAGCCTAAATGGCTGCCTAGGTGATTGGAAAACCAACATAGGATTAGAATGAATGGATGAAATGAAAACACGGTGAATTTATGTATATTAACTTTATTGTTTATCTATGGCTTCACACTCCTGGAGCAATTCTTTGTATTTTTAAATTTTAATGGAACTTAAATAGAACTAAATTTTATATTGTATGTTTAACTTATCTTTGTCTAACCTAGAATTAGATTACATTGAGTTTAATTTTATCTAGTTGTAATTCTAAGCTCTTCGCTGCATGGGGCACGGGATATTTTCTACTTGGGGTATTTTATCTCCAGGGTGGAAACCATGGTAAGTCCCAGATGCCATTTCTAACGATGCTTAAACAATGTAACTGTTGAACAGCAAATAAAGTGTTAGCTATGCCTGGGTTGGAATCCTGGGTACGATCAAATTACTTTTTTAGTAATGAAATATATTTCGTCAGATTTAACAACACAAGAATATGCAAGACAAAAGTGTAATAGTATAGTGTGTTACAAATTTGGAAAAAAGGCTCTTTCATATGAATATGAGGGTTTGCTATCATACGAGTGTCAAGAGATATTTTCATGTATATTTTCAAAAATATTTTTTCTAAAGTCGTACATAAAATAATAATTGACATTTCAAATTTCGATTAAAACACTTTCTTTCACCTTTAGTTATAATATTCGCATAAATAAACTACTAGTCTATTTATTTAGATAATAATATACCCACGCCAAATAACTTAAATGGAAATCCTCAATTATTTAAAGTTATAATTTATGGTGATGTTGGGGAAGTTTTCGAAATGTACTATAGGAACTCCTTTTTTTTCGACCAAATGTTCGGTAACTGATAAATCTGTAGAATACTCGAACGAACATGTAACTTCTACGTATCTGGTATTTCGTTAAAGATGCTGTGAAGAAGGATGGTTTGACGAATTTCCTAATTTTGTAGACGGTTTTCATTTTGTTTCCAATGAATTTGTCGATACATCCTTCAGCTACTGCACTGGATCACCATCCACTATGGCGTTTCAAGGTCAGTACATCACCACCTGGGTTAACTAGGATTGTGGCTGAGGATCGCCGAAAACAATGTCCGGGGTAGTCTTCTGTATTCGGTGGCTTCAAAAATTGCTCTATTTCCCTGGCCATATTAACAATTTTGTTATATATGTAATTAAAAAAAAAGAAACTCCTCTCGGATATATTCTGAGAGTATAAACTGGAATACTTACAAATATCATAAAATGTATCTGTCAAGGTAAAAGACCTGGGTACTAGTTTTGGTATTTGTTATTTTTACTAATATTGCCGAACCAAAATCTTTTATATCGTCTATTGTCAGACGCCAAAGTTCATCATGCTTGGAAACTCCCGATAATCCTATCACCACCACCGGTCCGCCTGCAAGTTAAATATACATCAGGGATTTTTTTGCAAAAGTTCAAAGTAAAATAATATTCCTTAACTAGTAAATATTTTTTGTCCGGTGCAGTTCTTAAAAATTTACTTCTTCAGTTAAAATTTTGAATTTCTTTGGAATATAGTTCTCTGATTTGCGATTCAGAAAAGCTTGTAATGTCATATCTACTCAAGTCAATATTCTGTTTTACTTTCAATGTACTCTTCAACATTGAAAACTAGAATATCTTTATTTCTTAGATAGTTCTAAATCTATAGATTTAGCGTTGTTTTTCGCTCTCCACATCATAAGTTATTCATATGACGATTTATTTTTCTCTTTTGATGTCTGTGGTAAAAGGTTTAGAAACACGTGTGCCACATTCTCGAATGTCTCTGGTAGATCGGAAGTGTTTGCGTATTCACTTGATTGCCAATGTTTTCACAATAAAATAAAAATGTCGAGAAATATTCAAATTACAATATGCCAATGCATAACTTCGAAGTCAAATTTAGTTAAAAATTCGAATTATAGATAAAATATTGGTCAGTTTGCTATAATATAGACAGACAACTTAATGCTCATAGTATGTATGTACGTATTTTTTTTTAAGACTTAGCCGGTAACATGCCGGGGGAACAGGTTGTTTCCCTGATAGTATGAGGTTAACTTCACACTTCCCGTCATTACACACAGGTGGAAAGGATGCGTCTGGCTGACATTCCCCAGACATATTCAAATTCAAAATATATCACATTTCGAGAACTACAATGTTTAGATAGGTACAGGTCATAGGTGTATAACAATAAAATCTAAAAAATAATAAATTCTTGCCTTGTCTTTGATAGGTGATTCTAGTCCCCCTTCCTACCCTCTATATGTTGCCTGAATAAAAAAGTGGTCTTTAACGATATTAGCACTTGATACTAGATGGGTCAAGCCGTCGGAGCCCAAGAAAACGGAAATACCACACCAAAACGTTGCAGGGCAGAATGATGAATTTAACTATATTATTGATCGTAATCCGGAAAAAATAACACCCCTGTAGATTTTTCTGAAACTTATTTTTCATTGAATACCGTATACCAAATTTGATTTAAAAATCTCTAGAAATGTACAAGGTTATACCCTGTACAACATTCTTAATCATGTTTAGTTTAACAGTTTTGACCTTTATAATTGCCTTTTGCCTAATAGTCCATAAATGCCACTTTTTTTAACAATGCAATTTTTTCAAAACAACAGCCAGCCACAGCAACGCCGTAGACGTTCGCAAAGTGATACTAATTTGTAAATTCCAATAAGACCGCCAAATTACACGTCAGAACGTTCATCGCGAAAAGATTCTCGTGTGATTCTGGGCAACTATTTGCCAAAAACATTAAAATAAAAGTATGCGTCACGATATTTTTGCCATTCGAGAGCCATGGGTGGGGCCCGACGCAAAATAAAACCGATATTACGAAGTAATCAGAAACGTCGGGGCATATTTATTCTTATTTCCCTTTATGCTAAATGTTGTACGGGTATAAGTGAGTTTCGAGATTTTTGCTGCGAGGTACGGACTGTAATTTGACTTAATTGAAGATTATATGCGTAGATATAGGATAATCATTTTTATCTCGATTTTAAGTATCTTTATATCGTTTTCGAATGCTTATTGGTTAGAATGTCAAGCAAAAAAATAAATCTCGTTGTGCTTTCCATATTCCATTATTATTAATGGAGTAGGCATCCCTATAATTAAATGAAAACGATTTTTTATACGACTGTGCTTGACAACAAAACTTGGATTAATTCGAAGAAGAACTCCCAGAAGCCCAGGAGCTCTTTCAAAAGCCGATTCTTACACACAGGGCCGTTCTGTGCCGAGCGCATCAGTCGCGTTGAATTTTGTCTATGCAAGAAATAAGATAAACTAATGTGGGACGAATGTGCCAGAAATAACTTCAGCAGAGGCAAGAGAAACCCTGACATAAATGATAAATGTTAGAGGCACAGGTTAGAGTTCGGTGGAAGCAATATGAAAAAATAACTTTATATAATGGTAAAGTGCCTATTAGAAGGGAAAGTGCCAAAAAAAAATGCGCGGGTGATATTTTTTTTTTGAAGAAAGGAGACCTAACGAATTTACATAAAAGACCAGTGAATATTTTGTCGTACTATTTTTAAACAGGTCACAAATATACTTGCCAACTGTCTAACACGTAAATTGGATTTTTACCAACCTCCCTCCAAAAATATTAAAAATAAATAATGCAAATAATGTGTACAATGTACCAATATACTTCGCCTTTGTAGATTTCTATAAGGCTTTTAACTCCATCGAGGCGTACGATATTTTGAAATCATTGGATAGACTTCAGGTACTAAATTCATAATTTAACAACTACTAGAAAGCAACTATACAAATAAAATTCAGGGAAACTACAACAAACCAGATATAACGCGAGGGGTTAGACAGAGAGATACGATATCTCAAAAATTCTTTACCCTAGCAATGAAGGATGTTTTCAAGAAGCTCATTTGGAACGAAAAACGCATTCGGATCGATGGACCGCACTTAAGTTTGTTGATGACATTTTATCAACTGTCAACGACATGGAAGAACTAAAGTTAAATAATGCCTGATAAATTAAGTAAGGCCTCCAAATGGATCTCAACAAAGCAAAAATTATGAGACGAATTAGACTCACATGGGTTCCTCTGAAAGTAACATAGTGAGCCATGAAAAGAGGTATACTTCGAATCATTCGAAGAGAAAATAAGGAGAGGAAAAGAAGACAATATCGAAAAACGGGAGAAGAAAAATTACGCATTGGAGTCCGCGTGGAACAGGCAGAGACATACCTGGGACGGTTGATTGACGACATCCATAAGATTGTTGAACAATATTGGTTTCTACCATATAGCACCAAAGGGATAAATGGAGAAAAGGTTGGAAGAGGCCCGTGTCCAGAAGTGGACCGCAAAGGGATGAGAGAAAAATAAGTAAGATAGTGAATACATTTTATGCATTATTTCATCAATCTGTTGTTAATGGTAAACAATAAATAAAAATACCTTCCAACTAACCATTATAAAATATTTATTATATATTATATTATTACATTTTCGTATTTGTGATGCAAGAGTCGAATCTTTAACTCTTTAACGTAATGTGTCACAGTGAAATTAAATGCATTAAAATACCTATGCCATTATTCTAGGAATTTTATCCGTCAAATTAACAATTATTGAAAACTATTTAATATCAATAACAGCAAAGATTTTCATATTTTTCAGATTTTTTTCTATTACCAATATAGAAAAAAAAAACTGACGGGACATAACTACCGATTTTGCTTTAAAGAAAGCAAGGAGTTTTTTTATAGCTCACAACATAATATAATACATAACAACTACCTTTGGAAACGTGATATGTTTGAGAACTGTACACTAATAATTTTAGAGAATTTAGAAAAATAATTAAAGTTATAAGTATATAACACAAACAACGTATATAAAAAACTGGAACACTCTGTTTATATATTTTTAAAATTCGTGTATTACACAGCTCAAATTATTGCTCATTAAATCAAAAAAGCAGTATGAAAATCACCAGGAAAATCAGTATCTCCATTTTTTAAACTAGTGTGAGGTCAGAAGTACTTTAGGCATACTGTTTAAATTCCTATTGTTAAATGCTTCATGTAAATAAAACAAAATATTAATACACGATCATCCTAACTTTTTAAAACAAAAGGTTTTCCAAAAATTTAATGTTTCACTTTATTGTAATTGTTAGAGATTACCTATCCAAACTTAAATTTACTACACATAATCGTAAGTAATGTAGCTACCAAGTAAATTGCAATGCTCATTTTTTTATATTACGAGGGAATTATTGTGAAAATCATCCTCCTAGATTTTTGCAGATTTATACATTTTAGGGCCACTAGATCCCGAAAAAAGTGTTCCCATATTTCCACCGAGCAGTTGTTGGATCTGTGTGCGACAGAGCTTAAAAACTACTTATGCGATTGATTTCAAACTTTGCTCAAAAAACAAGGTTCATATGGGGATGGAATGCTATCATTTTGGTAAAAATCCAATATGGCGACCTAATAAATTGTTAAAGAAACAGTAAAATAATGATAATAAAATTTAAATCAATATGATTTGTCCTAAATTCTTATTTGCGAATGCGCAAGACCTGACTTTCAGCTTGAAAAACCAAACACAAAAATGTAGCAAAAACGTTAAGAAATATACACAGAAAAATTGTATTAAAAAGAAAGAAAAAGAAATCGGTAAATTGACTTTAATAAAAGAGATAAAATTAGTATTAAAATAAAATGCATTGTCATTTATTAAAAAGCTACATTACTGGAGATTATACGTAGCGACTTTTGGCAAAATACATTAAAGTATTTTAAATCATTTTATACGTTCTTAAGTCGTTGGACATTGTACAATACATTGCTTAAAAATGTTGGGTATCATATCTCCTTTGTTTTGGACTACTAGAACATGCTTTGTACGCAAAATTAAAAGTTGACAAGTTCCTCAAATAAAAAGATTTCTAATTTATAAACAGCACATAGTAGAAGAAGGTGGTATTTTTAAACACCCTTAAGAGGGCAACATACTTACGATTGAAGCAATGAAAAATCAAACGAATTTATGAAAACCTTGCTATACCTTTTCAACAGTTTTTTTATAAGGCAGATCGACTGTCATGATCTTACTATTTTTACCTCTATGTTAAATTCTGAAAAACAGGTAGATGTGATTTATGTGGATTTTTCGAAAGCTCTCTATAAGATGTCATAATGTTCTTGTAAATAAATTGAAAAATAGACTAAACTGTTGTGGGTTTGTTGCTGATGATAAAGATTTTAGATCGTAGTTTACTAATAGTCCCCGATATGTTTTGTACAAACGTTTCATTTCGGAAAATATGCCGCAAGATACATAGAAAAAATGTATAATAAAAGAAAAATAAATCAGTAAGAGTATTAAAAAAAAAAGTCATTGTCATTTATTAGAAAGTTACATTACTGGAGATTATATACAGCAAATTTTGGCAACATATTATCAAGCAGTAGTAACCAATTGAAACGTTTTTAAGTCGATGAACATTGTACAATACATTGTTTTAAAATGTTGAGTATCATCTCTCCAATGGAAAAAAGTGGTTTGGACCACTAGAACATCCTTTGTATGCAAACTTACAAGCTGACAAGTTCCTCAAGTAAATAACTGTCGGTTTTCGTGCAACATTTTTTTATAAAGAAGACCACTTTCGTCAATTACGCCTGATGACATTGAAAATAATTAATTGAGGAAAACCCTCACATTTTTATCATCTACAGAAAATAAATGTCTTTAATACTGACAGGCAATTTAGGAAATACTCTAATAAAATTCTAATTTAAACACAGCAATTAGAAGAAGAAGATGCTTTTCTTAAACACTCTTAAAAAGGCAATATACTTACCACTGAGGCAACGAAAAATCAAACGAATTTAATGAATCTTACTATTTTTACCTCGATACTGAATTCTGAAAAACAAATGGATGTGATTTATGTGGATTTTTTGAAAACTCTCTATAGGATAAGTCATAATGTTCTTGTAAATAAATTAAAAATAAATTAAATTGTTGTGGGTTTAGTGCTAATGATACAGATTTTAGATCGTAGTATTGTCCCCAATATGTTTCGTATAAACGTTTCATTTCGGAAAATATGCTGCAATATACACATAAAAAATGTATAAAAAAAAAGAAAATTAAATCGGGAAATTGACTTTAATAAAAGAGTATTAAAATAAAATGCATTGTCATTTATTAGAAAGCTACATTACTGGAGATTAGATGTAGCGAATTTTGGCAAAATATATTAAGCAGTAGCAATCGATTTAAACGTTCTTAAGTCGTTGAACATTGTACAACACATTGTTTTAAAATGTTGGGTATAATCTCTCCTATCGAAAAAATTGTTTTGGACCAGTAGAACATCCTTTGTACGCAAATTCACAAGCTGACAAGTTCCTCAATTAAATATCTGTCGGTTTTCTTTCCTGCAACATGTTTTTATAAAGAAGACAACCACTTTCGTCAATTACGCCCGATGACATTGAAATTAATTAATTGAGGAAAACACATTTTCATCATCTACAGAAAATAAATGTCTTTAATACTGACAGGCATTTTAGGAAATACCCTAAAAAAATTCTAATTTATAAACAGCAATTACAAAAAGAAGGTGATATTTTTAAACATCCTTAAGAAGCCAATATACTTACCACTGAAGTAATGAAAAATCAAACGAATTTATGACAATCTTGTTATACCTTTTTATAACACAAATCGACTGTCGTGAATCATACTATATTTACCTCTATACTGAATTCTGAAAAAAAGGTGGATATGATTTACGTGGATTTTTCGAAAGCTCATAAGATAAATCAAAATGTTCTTGTAAATAAATTAAAAAATAAACTAAACTGTTGTGGGTTTAGTATTGATGCTACTTTTGTTTTTATAGTTACACAAAAAGCTATTATTTTCTGAAAAAAAAAATCTTTAAAATTGAAAGAGCTGACTGAATTTTTAGATAAAAATTAGACCTCTTTAGATTATTATCTGGAGATTTCCTTAATTTAACCTGGATACTAAGATTATGAAGTAGTAGGTTTTAAAATGAACATCTTGCATATAGTCTGTCTCATGCATAAGTTTAACAAAAAGGAAGAATATTTACGAGAAAAGTTTCTAGTAACGAATTATTAACCGACTTCAAAAAAATGAGATTCTGATTTCAACCTGTACGTGTGTAAGTCTGTATGTCCGGAATTTTGTCAAATTGGCAATTATCTTTTGCCGCAGAGTTAAGTGTTCGTGCAACTGGCAAACGTGATGCTGCTAATTTAATAAAAGAAGTGGTTACGTCATCTCCAAGACGCCCAACGACATATAAAAAGTCTCAAAAATGTCATTCAAAGAAACAAGGATAGCAACCATACACCCTTGAAGAAGAGTTAGCTTTATTTGTGGCCAATCATTTTTCCGTCCAACAGTACAAGAGCATACAACAGGAAGCGAAAGAAAGAGGTTTCAACTTATACCCGTCTTACGACCAATTATTAAAAGTAAAGGAAAACTGTTATCCACCAGTTAAATATATAACTTTTACTGATATTACGGCTGAAGTGAACCTGCAAGCACTGCTAAACCACACTGCCACTAGAATTTGTAGTAATATTTTTATATTTTAAATATACTTTAATTTATAAATGGGGCTATGATGGCTCTTCTGGTCATAGCTTATATAAGCAAAAATTTGAAAATGTGGACAATACAGATGAATATATGTTTTGGTTATCTTTAGTTCCGATGAGACTTATTACAAATGACACTGAACAAATGTCAATATGGCAAAACCCACGCCCATCTTCACCAAGATTATCTATAAAAAGGAAACCGAGCAATTAATTAAAGAGGAGTACAACAACATTCAAAAACAAATCGATGAAACTGTTCCAACTAATATACAAATTAAAGACGTAAATATAAGTATTAGTCACCATTTAATATTGTCTATGATCGACGGAAAAGTGTGTAATGTACTCTCGGAAAATAAATCTACACAAAGATGTTTTATATGCAAGACACTATTTTAAATGAACCTGAAGAAAATATGTATCGATTTGTATTTTGGAGTTTGCATGCTTACATACGAACTATGGAATGTTTTTTAATAATCTTACCGCTTAGATAGATGTGAGTGGCAAGTTAGGGGAAAAGAAAATCAAGAAATTGTAAGAAAGAGAAAAGATGACAAAAAATAAATTTAGGGAAGTGGGCCTAATAATAGACAAAGTAAAACCAGGATTTGGCACAAGCAACGATGGTAATACCGTTCGTCGTTTTTTTTCGACTATCGTTCTACAGCTTGCATCACTGGCATTGATGAAAATTTAATTTATCGCCTCAATACAATTTTAAAAGCTCTTGCATCAGGATACGAAATTGATTCCGATCTATTTAAAGCATATTGCTGCGAAACTAGAAAAATATATATTAGTTTTTACCCATGGTATAATATGCCTGCAACTCTACACAAAATGTTGGTACATGGACCTGAAATAATTCGGCATTCAATACTACCCATTGGACAAATGTCAGAAGAGGCTTCTGAAGCAAAAACTAAAGAAATTAGAAATGCTAGACTGGCACATACTTGCAAAACATCACGTGTTCGCAGTAATTTTGATTTAATAAAATATCTGTTGTTGTCATCTGATCCACATATTACGTTGCTAAGACAATTACCAAATAAATCCACGCATACAAATAATAAATATTTATTGTCATTGCTAAAAGCGAAATAATGTTAATGTATAAATAAATAATGTACTGTAGCTATAAGTAATTAAGTATACCCAATAATTATAAATAGTTATGAAATAATTAACAGTTTGTAAAATAGAATTCTTAAATCTCAAGCAAAAATTCCAGAGCCCTGTAAATTTTGATTATAATTAGAGAAATCTCTGAATTGGAAAAATAGTAGAGCAAAACGACAAATCCGTGCCATAGGAAGCAATTTAGGAAGATACGATGTTTTACAGGCATTTTTTTTATTATTTTCTCTCTTTTTATCCCATAAAAAATTAATACATTAATGGAGGTAGTTCTGGAGTTTCATTTATTATAGAACACACTGTATAGTTTTATAAATATTTAGATAATAAACGTAAAAATACTTTATGAACTACTTTAATTTAGATTGCCAATGTATTGTTTTAATTTTGTGAAGTAAAGATGAATTAACTGTTTTGTAAGGACACCCAAAAGGTTTTTTTTAATAACGACTAAATATCGATAAATAATCCCATTTTTAGGCAACCTAAATTCAAAAGCTGTTACTTCTCACTGTAATCCATCTAAGAAAAAATATTCCTGTTGCTTAAATTCACCTTAGTGTGTTAATGAATTTTGTCCATCTAGATTGGTCAAATCGTACACTGTGCGACGATAGATTTCACGCGAGAACAGTGTTTGAAAATAATCGATCTATACCATCAGAAGAAAATTTAAAAAAAATTCAGAGTCATCTTGGGGACATTCGGGTGAAATTCTTGAAGTGGCCGGTCTCTTCCTCGGACAAGTCATTCATTAATAATGTGCTGCGTATAATTGTGATGTTCATCGGCGTCTCTGTCTTCTCGATTTCTTTTTTAAGAAACTGTATAACAATAAAACTAGCGCTAGCCACTGTCAGACTTTCATCCGCCATATTCAAACGCGAACTAGGACCATTCATGGATCGGTCCCAATGGAAGCTCGTGTGCACGGTTCAGATGTGTACGCAATGCCGCATCTGAATACTCATTCGCGCTCTTGAAGTCGGTTTTATTTATTTTTATTTTTTGTGTACTAATTTTTAGCTAAATTCTCCCGGAATATATTTTACACTAGAATTCATACAGTGTGTTCATGTACTGTGTAGTTCTTGAATATCTCGTTAGGTATTATAGATAGAAGAAAATTTCACATAGGAAGGTTTTTTAGTTAACTATAAATGCATTTTGCAAAAATATTTTTTTCACAGGATGTAATTTTTTACATGAAAACCTATACTCGTATTGTAACCTAGTTAGATTTTAAGAGTAATTCTAATCATTTTTTGAATAGCATCATATACTAAAATTCAATTGTTTTGGAGATATTGACGTTCAAAAATTCATAACTTACTAAAAAGGTTTAAGACTTTAACCAGTTATGTTTTGCATACTCACTGGTATTTTGTAATTTAATATTTAGAAAAATTATTTGTTCAATTACATCGTATGTCATCTTTAATCTGTAAGTGCCAACTTAGACCTGGCCTCTTTAGTAAATATCACCAGGTAAAAGTTCCATTTTTTGAAAAAATCGAAAGTGTATATTAAATGCTTAGAATTTCTCGTTAAATCGAAATATGTTATAATATATTCAGTTTTAAAAATAATCGACCTAAACCTTGTTTTTTTTAAATACCAATAATTTTACAAAATGCACTTTAAGTAACCAAGAATCTTTTCTTCAACAAATAGTTTTCTCCTATTTGTAAGAGTTAACGTGGTATCAAATAAATGGCCACCCGGTATATCTCTCAGACATTACCGCTACTGCAAGAACTGCCACGGCCAATTAGGGATTAAGATATACGCGGATCGATCCTGCTCTTTGTCTATTCTTCTTCCTTTTCTGCAAAAGTATGTCATTATTTAAATGCGGGACCCGAAGGTAGCCCGAAGAAGGGGCTATTATTCTTCTTCACAATCACAGAAATAAAATTCTTCTTCTCATTCTTTATTCCTGCATATGTATATATCTCCAGCAAAACTCGTGTCATTTGCATTGCATCGGCTCGGTATTTTCAGAATTTTTCTTTTAGTCGCTGCGGGTGAGTCGTGGCTTCCAATAGGCAAATGGTAAACGATCCATCGCATGACTGAAGATTTTTCGAAAATCTAGCCAATGGCCTTCCACTGGTTTCCCCTAATTGGTAGAGCACTTAGCCAATTGCGAACCGGCTTCTAAATGGCTCTAGAGAAAAAAAACGTATTACTTACGAAGATGGAAATGAGCATCGCAAATGAGTGGTTTAAATAAGGAATTGTTTTTTAGGAGTTTTTAGATTTACGATTGGGTATGATTGCGATGGGCATTTACTCAGGCGCCAAAAATGTAATGCCCGAGAGCATGTTTATGTAGATTCGGTCGACGAGATTAATTTTATTTACCACAACTGCCATTTAATTTTCAATTTTGTATTTATTACTCACCCATTTGTATTAAACAATGAAGGTAGGGTGTTAGGTTCGCCACCTTACAAACTAGGTAAATATTTAGCGAACATGTTAAAATCCATTAGGATCATCTAATTTTTGTAAAAAAATTCAAAATTCAAATTACATTTCGAGAACTACAATGTGTAGGTAGAAACAAGTCATAGATGTATAATATGAAAATCCAAAAAATAATAAAATTGTGCTTCAGCACATAATGTATGACAACAAACTACATCACACTTATATATAATATATAACAACAAACTACATCACACATATACTTAAATAATTAATATACAAAGTGGTCAATTTTCAATTCTACACTTACAAAACGATAGTCAAATTTAAGGATGGATGGTTATTCAAAATGGAAGGTCGCTCGTAAATGATACTAGTCGAATGCATTATATACACGGTAAAAAATCGCTATTCATTAATTGTCAATAATGTATTCAGAAAAAATTGTGCATTAATGTTATACAATTGTGCAGTAAATACATACAAGAGTATTCCATTTCCATACATTTTGTATCCACAAAGCAATGCTAAAAAGGCTAATATTCGCTATGCATTACTAAACTACAACCTTCTTCAGATTTTAAGAATAAAACTTGTGAAAAAATACCAACAGCGTGACATGTTAAAATCTTCAGAACAAAATTATTTATTTTTTCTGAAAAATTATATGTCGATATGGTGGCGACATTCGGAAATATAATTCAACAGAAACGACACATTATTATACTGGCAATATACATAAAAGGTTGTTTGGTTTATAGACTGCAAGTTTATCAAAAAAATAACTTCTTGGGGAGAAGTGTTGCGATTTTGTTTAAAATATTCTATATACCCCGGGGAATCTGTAGTTTTGTACTCTTGAAGAAAATAGGACTAAACTATACACAGGTATGTATTTATACCTACTGACATAATATATAAATACAACTATTTCTGAGAGGGTATAATAACTCTGAACTAAAAGACAATAAACTGAATAAACGTGTTGCTTTTTGGCATTAATTTATATGGTATAGTCTTATTGAATGCTTATAAAAATATTTCATAAAATCTAAAAACAAAGAAGATATATGAGTTTAAGATACTTAACCCTTTTTAAAACATAATGAGTTCCCGAGTAACACATTAAAATGTGAAACTAGAATCTGTATTAAACATGCCTCAAACTCTAACTCGCCTTATTTTCACAAAAAGCAAATTATGTTTGGCTCTTGTGTAATTTAGAATATAACATAACGGGTTACTGCAATAGTAACCCGTTATGTTTTAAAATAAAAAAATTTAACTAATCTTACCAAACATTGTGTTTTGGATAAGTACTATGTTCACTCGTTAAAAAATCATATACTTTTACACCGATTTTTTTTTGTTTTAGTTACGTAACATCGAGACTTCAAAAGTGATTTACCAAGAAGTTTATCTACATCCAGTTGGGGTTGCTAAGTTGAATAAAACCATTTTTTTATTAAAAAATATTTTTTACTTGACATAATTTTTGACTAAAGGTTCTGTAGTTAATTGCGGTTTGGCTTCCTTATTTCACATAAAAAATGTACAATATTATCCAGAAAAAAGTATTTTCTAATACAATGCACAATTTTGTGCATTTTAGAAAGGACGAACATTTTGTGCTAAAAAAATATACAATATTAGTAAAAAAAATATTTCTAGTTTGTTGCACAACTTTGGGCATAAAATGTTCACAATTTGTAATTATGCACAATATTGTTTGAAGAAAATGCATATGATGTTATTAAAATATTTGCTATACAAAATTGTCCAAAAAATATGCATTCTCTTGTGAAAATATCTTATATATTATTGTATGTCAATTCAACACAATATGATATGCACAATAATTCAGAAAATATATACAACTAATTCTGACCCATCATGTGTACATTTTCTGCACAAAGTTGTTCCAAGTGCACATTCAGACACAATTTGTGCACTAAATCTACACAATTGTGCAGAATATATGAATAATTTTTTTAGAGTGATAAGTATCAACAAATAAACAATAAATTCGTTTATATGGAATAAAATGCATCAGCAGTCAGTAGTTTTTTTAATTCGAGCTTAAGTTTATTTGTAGATGCGATAGTTTTTATTGACAACGGTAACAGATTAAAAAGACGACTGCCGGCATACAGAGGAGATTTTTTATACATTTCTAAATTGTGCTTTAAGAGCGAGACTTTAGACTTATTCCGAGTTTCATAGTTATGGTAAGAACTAAAGCCGACAAAGATCTTTGTACTTATGAAAATAAGTAAACAATTTTAGTAAATAAATTGAGTGGACAGTAAGAATATTATTTTTGCGGAAAGTTTCCCTACACGACGTTGAGTATGACAGACCAAAAATAATCCGAACATCCCATTTCTGTACCACAAATACTCTATTCATATCGGATGACTGACCCCATACAACAATATTGTAAGCAAACTGAAAAATAAACAAAGGCATAGTAAACACAAAAGGGTTTCAAGAGTTACAGAATTCTTTAAAGAGTTTAATACATAGGTTACACTCTTTATTTTTGAACACACCGTAGAAATTTGCCCATTCCAGGTTAAATTACTATCAATTGAAACACCCAAGAAATTTATTGAATCACTCAAAACTAGCATGTGACCAGCTAGATCAAAAATAAGACCACATGATGTTTTGCGTACTGTTTTTATTTCTATACAGACAGTTTTCGCCCGATTAAGCATAAGTTTGTTTTTCCTACACCAGGAAGAAAATTCCTTCAAAATAATATTGGCTTTACTCCTCAATGCAGCCATATCCGGATCCAGGACAACAACTGTGGTATCATCGACATACAAGAATACTCTACCCTGGGAGATACGAGGCATGTTTTTTAAGTAAGTACCGTTTTGCGATTCCGCCGCCGCAGCGCTACGGTCGGCGTTCCGCGCATGCGCGCTGGTTACCTACCTCTCTTGTCTACGCACAGACGCCATTACAGTCTGATTCTTCATTGTATACGTTGTTTATTGAGAGTTTAAGATGCCTCCGACAATCGTGAGTCCCGCCGATTGTGAAGTACGTGCTGTTATACGATTTCTTAGTGCTAAAGGCGTAAAACCGATCGATATTCATCGTGAGATCTGTGAAGTTTACGGACAAAACATTATGAGTGATGGAATGGTAAGGAAATGGGTGAGAGCATTTAAAGATGGCCGCACAAATGTGCATGATGAAGAACGGAGTGGGCGTCCTTCGATCGTTAATGAAGATTTGGTGCAGAAAGTGGACGAAAAGGTGAAAGAGAACAGACGCTTTACAATTTCATTATTGTGCGACTACTTTCCTCAATGTTCTCGTAGTGTTTTGTATCGCATTGTGACCGAGAACTTGAATTACCGGAAATTGTGTTCACGTTGGGTTCCGAAAATGTTGACGGATTTGCACAAAACCCAACGTTTAGGCAGTGCATTGACTTTCCTTGAGCGGTACCACAATGAAGGTGAAGTTCTTGCACTTGAAGAAACACCTGGGCGGTAAGCGTCTTCAAGACGATAACGAAGTCAAAACAGTTGTGACACAGTGGTTAACCAGTCAGGTGGCAGAATTTTATGAGGAGGGTATTCAAAAACTGGTGCCACGTTATGACAAGTGCCTCAATATTCACGGAAATTATGTAGAAAAGTAGATTAAGGTACAGGCTTTCATGTAAAAATAAAATTATTTCGATATCTTTGCACGTTTTTTTTAAATTACTTACTTAAAAAACATGCCTCGTATGTTCAGGCAAATCACTAACGAAAAAAAAAATTAGCGGGCCCAAGATACTACCCTGAGGTGTTCCTATATTTTGATCAAAAAGATCCAACTTTGAACCGGCAACCCTCACCGAAAATGTCCTGTTAGCTAAAAAAGAAATGATCCTGTCGTTCAGGTTACCCCTTATCCCAAAAAATGTTTAATTTTAAAGCCACAAAATCTTTATCAATAGTGTCAAAATCGCGAGTAAGATCAAAAGAGAAGGAAATTACAGTTTCTCTATTATCAATCTTATCTGTTACATCTTAAACAAGGTCAGCGCAAACGCTTTCAGTAGACAGCCCCCGACGAAAGCCATGCTGACGATCTGAAAAAATATTATATTTAACCAAAAAAGAATACATTTTGTTATAAACGAGTTTTTCTAAAATTTTAGAGAAGCAGCTCAATAGAGAAATAGGTCTATAGTTTTCGACTAGAAAGGGATCTCCTTTCTTAAATATGGGTACGACAATGGCAGTTTTAAGGCATTTAGGAAACACTCCGGAGTCAATTGACACATTAAACAGAATAGTAAGAATATTAGCTACTTTGCCAATAACATTCTTTATAAATGACATGGGGATATTATCAAATCCCGCAGAATTCTTATTTGGAAATGTATTCACTGTATCAATTATTTCGTTACTAACAATAGGTTCAAAAAACATTGAATTTATGAAATGGTTTTTAGTCAAAGTATAATTATTTTTCCTGTATCGCCAAGGAGAGATATCTTCCGAAGATCGAGGCAATTTAACTAGGATTTTTTGTGAGTTTCATAATGTGGATCAGAGATTTCTTTTATTTTTTTTCGTACTATTTTTGCCCATTGACTATATTATTGAAAATATTCCATGACATTTTTGTTTTATTCGTGGAACTGGCGATTAAATTATCATAATAAAGTTGTTTTACTAGTTGAATTTTTTTTCATATGTTTTTTCAAAGACTGATACTCTTCCCAAATCGCTTTCTCATTTGTATGGTTTTTCAACCCGTTAAGCCTCCTAAGTTCCTCTAATTCATTATATAATCCTTGTGAAAAAATAATTTTTTGTTTTTTATCTATAATTTTTTTTCTGTGGCTATACACAGACCTCAAAGCTCCAGCAAAAGCTGTAAAAGAATTCATTAAAGTTTTCATAACAATGTGACCTTTGATTTCCTTATGTACTGAGTGAAAATAGTATGAATGTTTTTCAACACTACAAAGACGAATATTACGGAAAAGTTAGAAATGTTTAACAATTTTACATTAGATCCCCGCCATATTTTTAGTCGGTTTTGATGTTGAATCCTTGTATATAAATGTGCCTATTGACGAATTCATTTTCCATAATTTCTAACATATTCAAACATATCAATCTTGATTCGGTCTTACCTAAATTGATAAGAGAATGTTTACCGTCCACATATTTCATTTTTCAAGGAACCTTTTATGAGCAAACCTCATGCACCCCCATGGGATCTTTATGCAGAGCAGGAAACTGCTTTAAGTTCTGTCAACAATCTAAATGTTGGTATAGAAATGTCGAAGATACTTTTATGGTATGGTCACATGTCACATGAAAAAAAAAAGTATAACTATATTTCTAGATAATCTAAACTCCCTTAATGTGTTAATACAAAAGAAAGAGAACGGCACTCTAGGTCATTTCGTCTACAAGAAAATGACAAATATCTACATTTATAGATATTTAAATTTTATTTCTCACTATCATATATCATATAGATTATCAACTCAATAGACTAGGGCTGTTTAATATGTGATATACATTCAACTTGGAACAAAACAAAAAACTGACAGAAGCTTTAAAATCAAACTGATATTGAAATGGAGATATTACGCGTCCCATTAGGTATTATAATAATCCCAGATCTCATTGGATAATCAACCATCAAGAAGTCCACAATCCTTAATATACACAAAAAGATTGGGAATGTTTAGGATTGCCAAAAGATGTACCCCATTAGCAATGAAAAGGAGTTTATAAAATTTCTTTTTCCTGCGGTAAAATGTATATAGGTGAAACTGAACGGTCTGTGACTACTAGACTTAAAGAATATGAGACATGTATAAGCAAAAAACAAGTTGTCTATCCGCTGTCGCTGAACGCACACAACAGGACACATGATTAATGTAAAAGAGACCAAGGTCCCCATAGCATTCTCGTGATATTATAAAAGGAAGATTAAGAATCTATTGAAATCACGAAGCCCCAGAGACTCGGGCTATGCATTTCACCATGCGCGGAAACCAGTTATTATAGAAGCTCACGCGTCTGTGAGTACAGGTCGGCTAAAAATACCTAAAGTCTGCTCATCGGAGCTTATTCAGTATTTTAATATTGTGCAGTGAAGATCCCTGCATGCCTCATGCAATCGTGAAGATGCATCATGCAACCGCTGGCGAAACATTGGACAGTAATTCCAATTTGACATGTTCTGAACCCAAAAACTATGATTTCTTAATTGACTCCAACCGTGGAAGCTTTCGAACTACCTATGTTATCCTAAGCAGAAATGCTAGATAAATATATAAGAAAATTGCTTAAAAAAGTATTTAATTAATTTAACATTAAATAAGAAATATCTCCTTATTTATTGTTAAGGCCGTGCATGCGTGTATGTGTGAATTTAAGGTCTATTTATACATAACAGAGCCGACACAGTTCCGTGTCAGTGATATCCGTGATAAAACAATATGTTTATGAAGCAACACTGAAAGGAAAAGTGATATAACAATATGTTTATGAAACAACACTGAAAGTGTGCAAAGACACATTTTTTTTCTTAAACATCCGAACGAGAAAAAACTTTCTTAAAGATGATAGTAATTTATTAATAACAAAATCAGATATGGGTACTGTTACAGTTATTATAAATAAACGTGATTAGTTGAACTCTCAAACAACATTATATGTGATGAAGAATCTTACAAAAAATTAAATACTAATATTACTATCCCAATTGAAAATAATTCAAATGATTTTATACATAAACTTAAAAATTTAGATATGATAACTATTGAAGAAAGTACTAACTTAAAAATTTATAATTTATCTCTTAGACCAATTATTTCCTCAATAAATTCACCTAACAGTAAAATTACTAATTTTTTTGTGATATTTTACGTATATCATACAATAGTGATAATATGTACCTTCGAAAGATTCTTTTGATTTGCACTTTTGGTTAATAATAAAACAATCCCTGAAAATTATATACTTACAAGCTTAGATGTTATTTCACTATTTAGTAAAATATCGGTAAATTTAGTAAAAATTAGTATTACAAAAAGATGGAATTTAATTCAAAATAACTGTAATATTGCCCAAAGTGTGTTTTTAGAAATCATTAAACTAATTTTTAGTACTAATATTTTTTCTTTGGAAAATATATATACAAATACTCGGAACACCAATGGGATCTTCTATCTCGCCAATTATTGCCCAATATGTAATGGACGTTTTGCTTGATCACTGCATACCTTCCCTAAGTTTTAACATTCCTTTAAAAAAAAAATTTTGATGACATTTTTTGTTGCTTGCCATATAATAAATGCGATGAGATTATTCAAATGTTTAACGATTACAATCCAAATTTACAATTTAAATTAGAGAAAGAAACTATCCTTTTTACATACAAATGTTATAAAAGTTGAAAGTAATAAATTAATTACAAATTGGTTTATCAAATCTACCAGTTTCGGTAGGTATATTAATTATAAGTCATATCATAATAATAAAATTAAAATTAATTTAATATTAACTTTAAAAAATAGAATTGAAAAATTATTGCACCCAACGTTACAGCAAATAAAATCCAGAAACCTCCAACAAATTTTACTAGATAACTCATATCCAATTAAACTTATTAAAGGTATTATACAACACTAGAAATAATAATATCCTGGATGAAAATAATCATAAAAGAAATAATATAAATCCCAATAATGGCTTACTTTTTGGTTCAATCCCTTATGTTATTCAAAATTAAAAGTTTACAACAGAAAATATAAAGATAGCACAACGTAATGTTAAAACCATTGGTATTTTGTATAGTATAATTAAAAGATAAAGATCACGTTATAAATCAGTATAATTGCGTTTATTTCATCCCTTGTTCAAATTGCGATAAAAAAATACATTGGTCAAACAAAATAAAGATTAAGTAAAATAATTGCATTACATAAAAATGATGCAAGACTTAATAAACGATATTGTGCTTTCAGAACATATTATCGATACGATACACACATGTAATTTTTACGAAACAAAAATTTTACACACTGAACATAACACTAGCTTTTTTTAGAAAAGGCCGACATACATAAAGAAAAGTTCACAATAAATAAAAAACCGATATTGAAAACTTAAGTTCCATTTATTCTTATATTTTAAATTTAAACGACGCACGTATAATTCCTTAAATATCATAAATTTTTTTTTTTCTAATTACCTCCAATATTTTGTTCCCTCTACTGTATTACGTATTATCTAGTTTTAAAACATTTTCGAACATTTACTATACATTTGACATATTTAACCTATTTTTGTCATTATTATTTGATAGAAAAACAATAGGTTTTAAATTGTTTATTTCTTGTCAGATGATGTCAAAAAGTTAGTAGTTAAAATCTATCCAATTTTATAGTTTATATTTTCTGAATATTTCCTCAAAATTGTCTTCGCATTTTAATTAGTGTAAGTACTTTTTAATTGTAAAGTCCTAAATTTTCTGATAATTATGTTATTATAGAGGCTTGAAGAAGAAATGAATTATTTCGAAAGCTTGGCTATTAGAAAATATATAGTAGGCTAATAGAAAATGAATAATAGACTTTTTTGCCCAATCCCCGTTATTTCTTTACTTTCAATATATATATATATATATATATATATATATATATATATATATATATATATATATATATATATATATATATATATATATATATATATATATATATATATATATATATATATATATATATATATATATATATATATATATATATATATATATATATATATATATATATATATATATATATATATATATATATATATATATATATATATATATATATATATATATATATATATATATATATATATATATATATATATATATATATATATATATATATATATATATATATATATATATATATATATATATATATATATATATATATATATATATATATATATATATATATATATATATATATATATATATATATATATATATATATATATATATATATATATATATATATATATATATATATATATATATATATATATATATATATATATATATATATATATATATATATATATATATATATGCCATCATAGGTTATTATCAAACCTACATTGCATATTTAAACTATAAAAAATGCAGCTCTAAAACCTACATTTTAAATAAAAGACTTTCCATGAAGCGACAGCAATTTCGAAAACGCCGGCAATACATCAAAACCTACTCTCTCACAATTATGCTTCTATCGACGGTGAAGCTTTTTAGACATAGAAAACTCCATAATTGAATATTAAAAAATGGCCCTGTCCGATCGAGAAAAATCGACCATTTTCCTAAATATATATCGCGGCCGCTCAACAAAAAGCTGACCAGGCGTGTGAACAAAATGCATTTACGCTAGAAAAATCCGACACAATCTTTCAGTTTTTATCTGATGCAATGAAACATAATCGAAAACAAAAAAACCTATAAACTTCCCAAGTGCTTGATGATTTTATTCGTTGAAAATGTTAGACTTTTTCTTTTTTCATCTTCTTATATTAAATAAACGATTGGATGATTTGTTCTTTTGCTTTACTTATTATCTAAATGCAATAACGCTCTCGTTCTCAAAAACATATAACCTCCGCTTCTAAGGATTACCTAATAATTTCGCATTATAATTCTTATACGGCCTTAAAAAAAGTAATACGGCCTCAAAATGGAATCACAGAAGCAACTACTTCGCTGGCTAATGTCACGACCGACAGTGAATTACATTATTGATTTTCGTTAAGAGCAATACTAATAATACATTACAACATACGAACGACGATCGCGATTCTGGAACTCGCTAGTCTATGGCGGCCTTTAGAGCTCTAAAAAGAGGGAAATCGCGATGGTCGTTTGAACAATGGATTATTGTGCTTAGATCATTATCCAGCATGTTCTATACAGAGATCTTAGGATCCAGCAGTTCAATTATTGAAACAATTTGGAAACTCTTCGAACCTACAAATTAAAAGCAAATAATTTATCATAGCCAGGACGGTAAAATTAACAGAACCGACAAAGAAAAGGACAGGCTTTACCTGCCCTAAAAAATACCATAAGAGTGAGGTGAACAAGTGATCGCCGACATGTAGCATAGCAGGTAGCACCACAAGAAGAACAAAAAACTACAAAATAACTGTAGAGCTTGTATGAGAACATGAACCCTTAGTAAAAGTCTCTAAAAAGAATAGTCTAAATATACTAAAGACAAAGAAATTTGAACATCCAGTAAACATTATTATAACTTAAAAATATTTTGCAAAAGAGTTTATCTCACCTAGTGTAAGACATTATTAATTTTTAAGTAATATCTTCTTTATCGTACCTAGAGTTCGAAGACAGCGCTGATCTAGGGCGTATAGGCTAGTAAAGGCTGGAATGTAGTTTAGACAAATTGGTACAAGAGTGAACATGAGCATAAACACTGTTGTTAAATGATGTCTGACATGGAATTAAGGACACCGAACATGAAGAACCAGAAGTGCTGAACGAAGTAGACTATGGATCGAGAAGACCATCATCGTCTTACACTTTTAGCGTTAAGACGTCATTTTATCACTTTGCTATTGCGAGACAGTCTTCCGGTTCGTCTCGTCGAAGGCAGACCTCTGTGTATTAACATAAGTGGTTCCACGTGTTCGGTTTTGATGCTTTATTTGGGGGAAGCGAGATACTCAACCGCTCAGTGTGGAAACTAACGACCCCGCTAGAAAGGGAGCAGACGCAGTGAACGTGTGAGGCCTAGTTGTTCCTGCATTTTATTTGGCAGGAGTGGGAGGGGTAAGGGGATAGCTTGAAAGAAAGGGTCATCTCGTGATACCAGTAGTACTCTCAAGGGGCACCTAGTGGAAGCCAAGATGCATTTCAAAAATTAAAAGAGGAAACATTAAGAAGTATTTGAAAGATTCGGGGTGTCCGGGAGCAGAGCTCGCGATCCGGACATTCTATCGATCGATAACGTCTCCAAACTGGAATAAGCTGTAAATCATCTGGGAGGGTTGCCTCAGCTCAGAATAAGCCCCGGATGGAGAGCAAACTGGAGCAAAACTATAAAACAAACAATTCAAGTCCAGCTATTGCGAGAGAATGGTAGCCCTATTTGAATACGGACAATATATGGACGAATAAGATCTTTTGGTCTCCATTCTTATTTTCCCCACTTGCTCCTGAGAATAGACACTAATGCCGAGAGTGTTGCATTAAATACCATCACTGGGACCAGGAATGGAAACCAGTAATTTTTAGTAAGGCCCGCGCCAACGGGGGTAGGCAGGGCACTGGCTCAGGGCCGCCGATTTTCGAGGAACATTGTACATGCTTGACAATGTAGCAGCACTTTCCCCTTTTCTTAAAATTATAATACCGAAAAAAACTGTAAATAGTGCAAAATGTATTCTTTAAATACTTTTTTTATCTAACACTTTCTTCGAAGAACTGTCGATTGTACTTAAGTTATCCAAAAAATTATCTGAAATAGTAAGCAGTTAAATGCATTTTCTTTTGAACAGAGGGAAGTAAGAAAACAATTCGATTATGAGAATGAAAATTAATCCGTCCAAGAACCTGTTCAAATATTTTAAAATTAAATTTTATTAGTAGGAAGTTTAACGGCCATTCGGACAAGTAATCTACCTTTGATATGCTTATTCAAGTATAGGGTCCAAAAATCATGGACCATTATACCGACAAGCATTTAAGCATTTTTCATCATCTTTTGGGGCTCAGCAGGCCAAGGCAGCCATAAGGTAGAGATGATGAAAAATATTCAACGGCAGTTTGAATATATACGATGAAAATTTAAGGCAGTAAGAAATTAATCCAAAGAGTAAAGAGGTGTCATCTATGGGTATCAATGCGAGGCTTATTATTTGAACCTCTAGTAGCAATGTAGAAGTATATAGATGTAAAAGTTAAAAACACAAGCGCGATATGCGTAGGCTTTCAATTTTTTGTTTGCCGTGTGATACCAACTATTTTGTTGGCGAAACGACGGCTCCAAAGGATCAAAATCCATGATACCGGCTTTTAGGCCAAAGTTTTAATAAAAACAAGAAAGTAAATAATGTCCGTAGATAAATTAGTAGGAAGTTTAACGGCCATTCGGACAAATAATTCTGCCTTTGATAAGCTTATTCAGGTATAGGGTCCAAAAATCATGGACCGTTATACCGACAAGCCTTTAAGCATTTTTCATCATCTCAAACTGAACTTAACGTTTTATCAAGATTTACATATAGCTCAGACAGATGACTCTCAAAATTATAGTGATATCGATGTTGCCCAGTTATTTGAAGAAATTCCAATATTTGATAATATATAAGATTGTAAAACAGAAAATGAATGCACAAAAAATCTTGAAGCATATGGTTGAAAACAATTTAATCGAAATTTTTAAATCCCCCGCCCGCACGTCAGGATTTGTTTATCTTTTTTATTACCAGTTATCGTTACTCACGGAGAAAGATCATTTACTACATTAAGATTGATAAGAAAGTATTTAGGTCCACTATGAGTAAGGAAGATTTAGTAAATAGGCAACTATTTCCATAAAGCATGAACTTTTGGAAAGTAATGAGTTCAAAAACTCTCTCAGAAGGAAAATCTATTTTTATAAAATTATGTATTTGTTGCTATATATATATATATATATATATATATATATATATATATATATATATATATATATATATATATATATATATATATATATATATATATATATATATATATATATATATATATATATATATATATATATATATATATATATATATATATATATATATATATATATATATATATATATATATATATATATATATATATATATATATATATATATATATAAGAGCTTTCCAATGATGTATAACAATATATATTATATATATATATATATATATATATATATATATATATATATATATATATATATATATATATATCTTATATATATATATATATATATATATTTATGTATATATGTTTAACAGTTGCTTTGGGGACATACAAAATAGCCATATTTTTTTGTATACATAGCCTTTATAACATCTCTACTTATGATGTATACAATTATATATATAATGGATCATATAGGGACACGACTAATACTTAATAAAAAAGTAATTTAACATTCAATTTATATTAAATAGGCATAAGATCGATATTGTAAAGTGATTGTGATATTAGATTGCCTGAGTTTCTAATAGTTTTAGGAAGAATCTTCGCTATTTTAACTCTTTAATAGGCTGTTAATTCCGAGGTTAATTCTAACGGGTTTAACTGAAATGTCACAATTTTTTTTGTAAGATTCTCACTCTATCACGCCAATTTCTAACACGAACATTATAAGTCATTAGGTTTTAAGTTAAACCTATTCGAATTAACAGCCTCGCCAACAATCCAAAATGGCGAGTAAAGTGGATCAAACCTATCAAAATACGCACAAAATGTGAAGTAACAATATTTATACTGTTTTATCTAAATAAATAAAGTTAACATATCTACAGCTGATGTAGACAGATACTTCTAAAAAGTGTGCGAGGCCAACAAAGCCCTGTTTTTGTATTATTCTGTCAGTATAAGTGCGCATAAATATATATATATATATACATATATATATATATATATATATACATAAATATATATATATATATATATATATATATATATATATATATATATATATATATATATATATATATATATATATATATATATATACATATTATAAATATATATATATATATATATATATATATATATATATATATATATATATATATATATATATATATATATATATATATATATATATTTATGTATATATCTTTAATTCTATATACTTAGCCTTTATAACATCTCTACTTATTGTATACAATTATATATATAAGTCATATAGGGGACATCAAAAAGTAATTTAACATTCAATTTATAAAAGGCTAGTTAATATTTTAAAGTGATTTTTTTTTGTATAGTTTTTTTGCTATTTTAACTCTTTAATAGGCTGTTAATTCCGAGGTTAATTCTAACGGGTTTTGAAATGTCACCACTCTATCACGCCAATTTCTAACACGAACATTATAAGTCATTAGGTTTTGTCAAACCTATTATATCAATATTTATACTGTTTTATCTAAATAAATAAAGTTTTATCTACAGCTGATGTAGACAGATACTTCTAAAAAGTGTGCGAGGCCAACAAAGCCCTGTTTTTGTATTATTCTGTCAGTATAAGTGCGCATTCATATACAATTTTTGGTTTACTTCTTTAATATCTTTACTTGTTTAAGTCTGAAAAAGTCAGGACATCAAAAAGTCAACCGTAAAAAGGCTAGTTAATATTTAGGAATTTTTTTTGTAGATTTTGTAGATTCACCTCTGCTGTTAATTTATTTTGTATATACAGGTTGTTTAGCTCCTCTAAGGTCAAGAAAATCTGTAGGTTAATAGGAAAGTTACAGACCGATACAATTAATAAACTGCTATTATTAACTCTTGGAATGTCTAATTCTAGATAGAATGCATGACATAATTATGCAGCACATCCCCGTGAAACAGGCTTAGTTCAAACAAGGTAGGAGGTATAGTGATCAGATATCTCATAGAAGCATGGTTCCAAAATATACAAAAAATTGTTGTCGCACTTGTAGATCCTACTGCAGTCTAGAACGCTATATGAAGCGGTGGAATAATGTACAAAATACTTGAAATGATTTAGTGCAAATCATCCACAGACTTAATAAACAATGTGGTGAGAGACAGATAATTCTGATCTAATTACTTACATTTATGGGACCCTCTTTTCTAAAAAACATATTCAGAATACAGCAGCAAAAATGAAAATAAGAAATATATTATATAAACTTTGTGAAACCACATGGCGTGCTTCCGCTAATATACCCTGCGATGCTCAGCTATAGCTCTCACTTTTCTTATTCTAATTATTGTGCTAGAGTTTCGATGAACAGCGCAAAGTTAAAATAATAGCGCCCGTTTTCACTAAGAGGTTTAGACCAGATCTAACTTGACAGTTATAGGTTAAAGTGACAAGCCACAATTGAACAAATAGTTTTTTTAAATATCACAATTACAAAACGACAGTGGCATTAGCAAAACATAACTGATGAACTAATAATTTGAATTGCAATGGCGATTAGATCTGGTCTAACTCTTAAACCTTTTTAGTAAATATGGGGGTAGATGTTCAGCTAAACGAGAGCCCTCGAATTATTTCTAAAGTAATTTACTTTATTCCAAACCAAAAGAGAAACTTAGTTATTCCAAACAGTTTGATTAAATTTGAGCACAGTAGAACTACCCACCATACACGTCGACATACCCAGGTTAAGAATCAAACGACGGAACTTTCCTTTGATAACTGCAGAACTATTTGCTGCCAAATTAACCCACTGCAGTTCCTAGAAAATCAATCGTAATCAAATGTTTACAAAGATCTCCAACGTTTTTAAACGCAATATGGCATATGATCCTTATTAAAGTTGCCTCATTATCTAAAAAAAGTTGGTGCCTCGTTAGGCAGAAATACATTTGTATCCATAATTCTTTTTGTACTCCTTGTATAAAAGAAAAACATTTTAAAAGGTGACATCTATAACTACGATAATACATCCCCAAGTAAATTTTTTATTACCTAAAACGACTAGAACCCACCCTGGGCACATAAAATGGACATTCTTTAACAATAACGTATCATCAAAATTTGTTTTACCTCTAAAAATTCAGATGAATATTTTTTTTGTAACAACAAAATTAGTGCTGGTATAAATATCCTCTTTAGTAAAAATTTTAAATTGTCCATGCATGGCATTTAAAACAAAAAATTAAATTTTCCTTAATATCTGGAAAACTATGCACACTAGGTATGTTGAGTTTTATATATGGTAATATTGAAATTTTATAGGGGATCCAAAAACGTTATAATATACAGAGTGTTCCATAAGAGATTTCTGATATTGAATCATACGCTTCTTTGGCCAATCTCTCAAAACATCTTTTATATCAAAACTGTAATATTGTTATGACTAATAATGAAGTGTTTTCTGAGTCTTAATATCTGCAACAAGATAATTAGCCTCTGGTTTTTTAGTACTTAGAAATGTATCCAGATATAGGTTGTCTTATTTAAAATAGGAAAGTTGATACTTGGTGCAAAGAAACTAAGCACCCTCTTTAGGTATACGCTAGTAATAATTAATAAAAAGAGTTAATTCTCTTATTTTTTATCGTGTCTCGATAAAAATCATTATCAGGATGAATTTGTATGCTGAAACTCTGATACTGTTTTTATATAAATATTACAAATGCTCACGAAATTTTAACCACTTTTTACAAAAAATGTACGAAGTATATTAGAAGAAATATAAAATTAATTATGTAAGGGGTCATATAGGAACACGACTTTAACACCCTGTATCTCAGAAACTAAGCGATTTATGACAGACATATCATTATAGAAATCAATTAACCCTCAAAATATCTGTAACATCCTATATGTTTACAAGACATTTTGAAATGAAGCGAAGTTCAGTGATGTGTGTATAGCTAATAATAGCTATGCATTGGTTTCTTTGATGACATTGAAGATTGAACGGGTAGTGAGATTTAAAACCTGTTCTTCAGACAGTTATGATTATATCTAGAGATATACAGATTTTTCCACGATTTGTTTATTTGGTCAGAAAAAAGCATATTATCGCAGTAACCTCACAGAACTATATCTTTTTCCAGACGATATTTATCTTATGGCAACCAATACAAATTTTTAAATATAATAGTGCCTAAGCTACAACGGCACATAGACGCCATTCAACAATGGATTTACCACTGGAAACTTGATCTGAATCCTAATAAAACATAAGCCATTATATTTTCTAAAAGAAGTAGAATTCCCCTAGCAAATAAAATAAAAATACATAGGACTGAAATTAGTTGGTATAAGAACAAGTATTTAGGGATTATTTTCGACAGATGCCTAAGATGGTCCGCAAACACAGATTACTATATTAAAAAAGCCAGAGGCATTCTAGTCCTTTTATATAACCTTTTACATAGCAAAAGTAAACCTAATAAATGTAAAACCACTGTATAAATCACATAAAACACCTGTCCTCACGTACGCTTCTCGTACATGGAGCATCCATCATAAAAATCAATCCAAAAGACGACAATCCGCATCCATCATAAAAATCAATCCAAAAGACGACAATCCTTTCAAAACAAAACAATCAGATTATCTCTCGATTCCGACAGATTTGTTAGGAACTCTATTTTACACAGAGACATAAAATTGGAAAGTTTGGGCGAATTCATAAACAAACTTAGCACCAATTACTACATAAGAGTTGAACTATCCACAAACGACCGTATCACATGATCTCATGATTTCTCGCTACCCACAAATAGATTTAAATTGTCAAAAGACTGTCTTCTCCCCAGAATCTAACCCCTCTCCCCACCTGGGATACTATCCCCCTACGATATTCCTTCCTAAATTACAATTAAAACGACACTTCGAGTACTGAAGAGATGTTACAGACTTCAGGCTTACATACGATAGAACATCACACTGTGCCTCGAAACAATTATTGTCATGGTAAAATCTGATACAGTGGATTGAAGTTACACAAGTTTTATTCAATGTTTATATATTTTTTTTTCAGGTTACACCAATATTATAACAATCGTAGTATTAGCAATCAGATTAGTTGTTTTTATGATTCCATCTTGTTGCTTTGACCTATATTGGGCTCGCTAGTCTATGGTGGCTTGATAAGCTCTAAAAAAAGCGAAATCGCGATCGTCAGTCGACTAAAATGGATCAATTTGCCTGCGGCATTGCAGGACATGTTCGAGACAGAAGATTGTAGTATCCTTGTGACGATGTTAGTGTAACGTGAAATAAAAATATATTAACACTATTGCTCCCAACGAAAGTCTGGAGTCAACAGTGTAATTCAATGCTAATTGAGCAGTTGGTTCTGTGATTCTATTTTGTGTAAATAACGTACCTGTTTAGTAGACAATCTTGTAATAAAATTAAACATAATTGAACCTATTTTATTATTTTTCTTTAAAAATGGAAAGAGAAAGGCGTAAAACTAGTACCGGTTCGTTTGTCTCAGAACAAAGAAAAGCGAAAATTGAACGAGTTATGTTAGTCGTAAAAATAAAAAAGTTGAAGTAAAACAAGAGCCTTGTACCGAGGTGAGTTTTAAACTAAATATATTGTATTATTTTAGTGTGTATATTATTATGTATTGTTTTAGGTCTCTTGTAAATGCAAAAAAAAACTGTTCAATAAATTTTATTCCACTGACAAGGCAACTTAAGGAACTTACCTTATACCTTATACATATTGGTAGAATTAATATCTTATGAATCTTATACATATTGGTAGAATTAATATCCTAGTAACAGCCGTCGGCGAGCCACAATTTACTACACTTTA
The DNA here is from genome assembly GCA_030620095.1 of Kuschelorhynchus macadamiae. Taxonomy (NCBI): domain Eukaryota; kingdom Metazoa; phylum Arthropoda; class Insecta; order Coleoptera; family Curculionidae; genus Kuschelorhynchus; species Kuschelorhynchus macadamiae. The sequence continues at coordinate 2,477,049 of JAUTXW010001380.1, forward strand.
ACCAGCGGTACTGCCGATGTTGTCCAGTTTGTAGGGCTACATTTATTAACACTTTTGGTATAACAAGAAGACATCTCTGCACTCTTTCTAAGTTAAAGAAATTAGGTCATACCAGGTTTATAGAGAAAAGACGACATACGGCACACGGTAAATTTACCTCTGATGATCGCAGATTAGTTTACCATCATATCAATAGTATTTCTCGCGATGTGTCCCATTATTCCATCCAGAAGACGGAGAAAGAATATTTAAGTCCTGACTTAAATATCGGGCGAATGCATAGAGCGTTTTTAAATAAATACCCAGAGAGTCAGATTACCTACAAATATTATAGGAAAGTTTTTCTGAAAGACTTTCCTAACCTGTCTTTTAGGCAGCCTCGCAGCGATACATGTCGAGTGTGTGATAAACTATACTGTGAAATTCAAGCTCGAAACGAAAATACCTCAAAGGCCAAAATAGACCTTGATGTTCAACATCTAAAGGCCGAAAATGCATGAAAAATGAAGTTGCCATATCTCAGCTTCCTGGGTCTGATTATAATTCTGTCTCTATGGATCTGGAACAAGTGCTATTTATACCCTCCCTAACATATGAGCCAACTTCGTTGTTATAAAACTTTCGTATGTGCTGGAAGAGGCGGTAATGAAATATCTTCCAGTTTACTTTACATACTAAATAACGTAAATTCAAAAAAAAAAAAAACATATGGAGCGATAATTGCGTCTCCCAAAATAAAAGTCGTATGATGAGTTTTTATTATGTGTTCAGAGTATTTTGAAATATATGTTTTATTTTTTGTAATGTGTTTAATGCAAAAATAAAGTATTTAAAAGTTTTACGTGAATATCTCTATTTTTTATTTTTGGCACTTAGTCCGTTTGAAAATTCCAGTCTTCAATTATGAAGAACAAATATTCTACCGGTTAGTGTAATATATATATAGTATATATAATATGCAGTCTTCTTGTAAAAAAAATAGTTTTAAAATGTAATGGACAATCTTGTAATATAATTAAACATAATTATATAGAACAAATATCTTACAGGTTACTGATGATTATTTTCTTGTGGCAGAAAAAAATGCCGTCTTCTTGTGAAAAAAAACGATTTAAAGTGTCTGTTTAGGTAACGTTGTTATTATGTTAATGATAGCGATTCTAAAGGATTTATAAAACAACGATGTAAATGAAGCAAAGTAACTAAGACGTAAGTTGAATTTTCGTACTAAAACAAACCCCAATATCGCGAAAAATCCATACCAATGGGCGGAAATGAATATGAATACCATCAAAATGCAAAAAAGCTTTTCCAATCCACCCGTTCAATATGATAGCTTTTTTTCTCCGCTGTTATCCAGGATTCGCAAACAAAAAAAAACTAGGAGAGCGCGAGGCGTCAAAAAAAGTAGGAAAAAAATACCGTCGACAAAAACGAATCATATCTGGATGGCTTCGAAATTAAACAATAAATAACGAGGCCGAACAATAAATTTTTCAATTAAAATAGGAAAAATACCCTGTGAAATATAGAATATAATAACCTATCGAGCGATGCCATTAATCAAAGCGTATAAGTGATCGCATTGAACGGAGTGAGGCCCATCTGTCAGAGACTTTATATGCAATATCGGACTTAACAATGAATCAATTCCACAGGAGATCGCGACAGGGACACTCTACATTTTATTACATTATAATTAATTTGAAGCCGCTGCGCTCGCTGACAGGGCCATGCACGTACGCCGTATCTGACATGTTGTACGTTAAATCGCGATTAAAAAGTAAAAGAAAAGATGAAGAATAAAATGATATTCCGATATTGTTGCTAAAGCAGTGAGGTTTATAGACAAGCTGTTGAAAACGTTTTGCTCCGTCTTTAATGGACTTCAAAATCTGAAAATTTATGTATAGTGCGATCAATTTATCTTAATAATGTTTTAACCTGCCATATCGCCTTTAGCTTGAAAGCCATATAAACCAAAAAACAAATTGTAGGGTTCCTTAACAAGTTTTTCCTAATAATTCGAAAAATAAAAGTCTATCAATTTGACAAGATATCACCATACGTAGTATTTTCTTAAATGGTACACTCTGTATATTATACGTCCCTTACGTTTTTTCTTGCGGATTATAAATATATCTGGTCTAATAATTCTGTCTTCAAAGACACCTGAGAGGTTTGAGAAAAACCCTGCCACAAGAGGCAATATATTCCTATTGACTATATTATACAGCGTTATTCACGGTGAGTGGCCTTTTAGACGTTTATGATGAACCTATTTACGGATCGTTTTTGGTTTACAAACGTAACCAGCTATGACCTATCTTTATACAATATTTTCAGTTCAGCGGTGTTGCCCCTTCTACCCGAAACCGGTAGCAACATCGTTATTTTGATTGGAACACTCTGCATATTTTTCAATTTTCAGAATCTACGTTCATTTTTGACTAACTTTCGTAAATATCTTCCTATACCTATCTGTAGCCGTTCTTCAGATATTAATTTAATTTTTGTTAGCGAAAACAGGGCTTTCAAAAAATTCTACTATTATACTCAAATAAATGTTGTGGCGCATTTTTACGGAAACCATCCTCAATACGAACTATCAAATGTTTTATAAGATAATTCCTATTCTTACTTTTGCCCCTTTACTAGTTACAAGTATTTAAACATAACCATTAAATCAAAAGTTTTGAATATAATATTTCATTTTTGAGCAGTGGGCCTGGGCGATGGCGTTCTTGTCTTTGAATTGGAATTATCCGTATGTTTGCTTTAATTTTGAACATTTTGCTTTTGAATAACGTTAGCAAATTAAGATAGAATGGCAAATAGTTACTCAAATTCCGAAATCCCAAATTTATTTTACATTAATGGAGAATGTCTGAGAATTGTATCGAGAACATGTCGAATTTTTAATGAACGTTATCCCCAGTTTCCAATAATGACTGAAAAAAACTTTAGGCGGATTCAGACGAATTTCTATAAATTTGTTACTAGTAAAACCGAAAGAAAACTACCAAAACCCATTACAGACTCCGAGGAAAACGAAATCACCGGATTAGGATATTTTCATGCATATCCTCATGCATTTATCCCAAGCGCAGAGGATGATCTAGGTATATCATATTCTTCAATTCAAAGGATTCTAAAAAAACATAATATGCACGGCTAGAAATTGATCACTTTGCAAACTTCTTCTGCCGGAAGATGCACCAAAGCGAGTTAAATTTTGTGAGATGATGTTAATTCGAACTCAGGAAGACCCGGATTTTTTGAAGAAAGTTATTTGGACTGACGAATCTAAATTTTCACGAGAGGGAATTTTTAATTGGAGACATTTTTCGGCTTCTAAAACCCAAAGTTTGTACGAGAACGGGCGTTTCAACACAAGTTTAGTTTTAATGTTTTTTGTTTGTTGATGGACAGTCAGTTCAGTTTTTGTATTTACGATGACAATTTGAATTGGATGGAGTATTTGCAAATTTTAAGAACGGTAACCGATTTTTTGATTCGGATGCCGCTTGCAATTTATCGAAGTTGTTGATACCAATTGGATGGTGCATCAGCCCACTGCACAAATGAGGTAAGTCAGGAACTTACAAACATGTTTGAAGATCGTTGGATTAGACGTTTGGGTCCATGGAATTGACCCCCTGATCCCCGGATCTTACTCCTTGCGATGCCTATTTATGGGGTGCCATTAAGGAAGGGGTGTATTCAACACCAGTGGAAACGCGAGAAGATTTGGAAAATCGTGTGAGAAGAGCATTTCAGCAACTGGATGGTAATGAAATTCGAAAGGCAACAACTGTTAACTTTATGGAGTCAATTCATAATTGCTTAAGAGCCAATGGTGGGCACTTTAAACAAAATAATGATTACATTTTTATAGCAAGTCTTCTATTAAAATATTGTTTTGAAAATAGCATGTTTTATGTTTATTTTATAATAAAGATTTTGCTATTTGTTGGTTTCGATAGTTTACTTGCTGCTTTGTTGTATCGAATTTACGAAAATCGTACTTTAACAAATTATTTAAACATTTAATTTTATTGTTTTCGTGGGCCCTTACAATCTAACTCGTTTGTGAATGTTTTATGAAAAAGTTATAAAGAAATGCTTATAAATCGAAAACTTCACGTGTTAGGTATAGGGAAACTATACATAGTGGAAGAGCTGCATTTATCAGAATTTCAAATCGGTAATCATATACAGAGTGTCCCGTTTAAAAAGTCATATTGGGTTTTTTTCATAAGTTACTAACAAACTTATAGTTCTGGACCACCCTGTATGCTCTGGTATTAATATGGCCAAAGAAGTAAATATTTACGGGCATTGCCTAATTGTAACCAAAATTTCAGCTTCAGATTGTTTTAGAGCATGGAAAAATTAAGGCTTTTTAAAAGCCCTGTTTTTGCTAAAAAAAATTAAATTAATTAATATCTGAAGAACGGCTACAAATAGGTATAGATATTTACGAAAGTTAGTCAGAAATGAGCGTAGATTCAGAGAATTGAAAAATATACAGGGTGTTCCATTTAAAATTACGATGTTGCTACCCGTTTCGGGTAGACACGACAACACCGCGGAACTGAAAATATTTTAGAAAGATAGATCATAGCTGGTTACATTTGTAACCAACATTTTAAAACGATCCGTAAATCGGTTGTCCATAAACGTCTAATAGGCCACTCACCGTGAATAACCCTGTATAATAGAGCGTTTTCTGTCTCTGTAACACACTGCCTTTTATGGCAGGGATTTTCTTAAATTCCTATGGTGTCTTTGAAGAGATAATGTTATCAACAATATTTATAATCTGCAAGAAGAGACCCATTTGAGGGACTTATATTATACAGGGTGTTCCAATTAAAAAAAATATAGTGATATCTTGTAAAATTGATGGTCTATGGTTTTTTGAATCATTAGAATAAAACTTGTTAATCAACCCTAAAATTTGTTTTTTAGTTCATATGGCTAACTTTAAAAGATATGGCAGGTTAAAATGTTATCAAGATAACTTGATTGAACTATATACCGATTACTCCGAGATGATTTGATCAATTTGAATGCAATTTTTAGACTAGACCGAAGTAGTCCCATATCATAAAAATAAAAAGGGCCGAATAATGCCATTGTGAATTTCTTATAACCTAAGAGTTTCGTCGATAAATTTAAAATGCATTAATAGATTGCCCTAAAATTTGATATATGAAGTGTTATTAACCAAAAAAGTAATTTCGGCACACACTAGCCTACCTCCTTAGCGGGGAATCTATTTTTCTTTAGGTTATTTCGAGTATTAAAAATTTAAATGAATACTGAAAATACCAAATTTTTATCAGGGTTTTTAGTGCCATGAAGTTTAATTTTACTAATAATTTTTTTTTGACAACGTATATTGCTGATTGAATCTAATATGTAGAAAGAGTGCATTTTATACAGTGTGTCCGAAATTGGGGGTCGATGTATTGAGAGCTCGGAAACTGTTAATTATAGAAAAACGATTAAATGGGGAAAGTTTTAGACAATTCTATTTTGAAGACTAAGTCTTGCTTGTAGAGGAAAAGGCCCGAATCGTTTAAACGACGATACACAGAGACTGGAATTTTGGACATAGGCGTGTCTGGATTGAACTGCTCAAACTTGAATGCAGGGAAGCCCTAGAGAGGCTAGGGTTAGCTTCATTTGGATGCCTGACGATTAGGGCATTGGGGGTAAGGGGGGGTGGGGGCGGATCAGTAGGAAGAAAGTAGCAACACTGCTTTCATTGGGCCGTAACCTGCTCTTGAAATTGCTCCTTCAGCGGTCAAGGCTAGGATTACCGTGGTCCTAACTGGACACTGGCTGATGAAATATTACCTGCATAAGATTGAATTCGACAACGATCCATACTGCAGGTTTTGCCCTGAGGTAGATGAAACTACCAAGCATCTGGTTTATCGATGTGACGCTTAAGTCAACACCAGACTGCTTGGCATGGGTGACACCTATGTGGAGCCCGACCTTGTGGGACGTGCTCGACCTGAAAGGGCCCCCTCCCCTTTTTAAAAAGGAGTGGGCTCCTGGCCTGAAACATTTTCTTGGGAGGATACCACAATGATCCCCAGTGAGCCTAAGTGCTGCCCTTGTCGGACTCTCCATCTATGTATAATGTCCAAAAGGTTTTTGAGATATTTCCGTTTTTATCAGTTCAGCGCTCCCTTTAAAGTATGTTAATTATAAATACATTCTTAAAGTAGGCTATGATAAACATAGTATTCGAACGCCATTTCTAATATGAATTTAAAACCAACATTTGGTGTGGAATGTGACTACAAATGGCGAACTGAGCAGGGTGTCTGATTATATTTCAAACCAGAGCTACAAGCTTAACTTTTAGTGATATCAAAACTGATTGTATACAAAAATTTTATGGTTTTTTCTGAACTGCCAGAATTTGCTAAACGAATTAACAAATAACAATTAAAAAGCAAAAAAATGAGATCGGTTTTGTTATTTTAAATGGGACACCCAGTATAATATTAATTCAATAATTGGACATCTTCTTACTGATTGTAAAAATACAAGGTTTGATTCCTTTATCTTTAAAACAACCGAGAAAATTGAAAAGAACCATGGCATAACAGGAACTTTTCTAATGACTACTTATGTGCATGTTCTCTCTCTTGCCCGTTAGGCTAGGATTTTTATCAAATTTCTTGGTTGCCTTTAAAGATAAAAATATCAAATTTTGTATTTTTATAGTCAGCAAGAACATACCCATTAATTGAAATAATATTATGTAGCGTGTTCCATTTAAAAGTCGGTGATCTTTTTTTTTACTTTCAATTGTCATTAGTTAATTTTTTTTAGCAAATCCTGGTGGTTTAGAGAAAAACATAAAACTTTTGTATACAATGTTTTTTGATATTTGTAAAACTTAAGCTGGAGACCCGGTTTAAAGTATAAACAAAAACACCTGTTTTTTTTTTGAAATAAAAAACTAAGCAAACTAAAACCAGTGTCTAAAGCTTCGTTACTTTTTATGACTGAATAAAATATCACTCTTTTCTCAAATCTCGAAAATCTAAAAAGTGAATAAGTAAATGAAAATTCAGGGTGGTTTAATTTAAACATTTATAGATTGTGCCACTTTCGATTAAACCGCAAAGTTGACAAATAGTGTCCTACACACAAGATCACAAAATTTTAAATCGATATTTTTAAAACCAAAGAAAAGAAAGATGTACATTAGTGCGTGGTCAAAAATGATACATCCTTAAGAAAATAAAAACATTAAAAAAACAACGTTCGGTACAAGACCTCGGACCAGGTGTCTTCCCGATTTGAACAAACAGAATTTATTTCCTCGAACGCAGCACAATTCGCGGCGTCCCTAATCTTTAAAACAAAGTCGAGGCACACACACACTCGTACTCATATTTTTTCCTGACAACAATAAATTGGGGTAACAAAAGTAAATAGAGGGGAGTTCCGAATCAATAATTTAAAGCGAGTTTTATGTTAGCCTCACATGTACCAAACCAAATTACTGGGTCGGTTTTTACAATCGAAGCCCTCCAGAGAATTTGTTTCATATAAATGTTATATGACTCAATTAAGTTGTTGTGTTGTTCGCCGTTGTTCAGAGTGAGTAGGAAGCTTTAACCATTTTTTCCTGTATACTTAAAAGTTTTAATTGAAAGTGACATTAAAACACGTTTCCAGATTATCAGCGAGATGCATTGATGCAATGGATATGTTACACGAAATATTCTCTAAATATCGGATTATAGGACGTGCCAGTTTAGCCTAGTACGTTAAAAATTCTTGCCGTATATATATCCCAGCGCTTAGGGGTATTGAAAAAAAATAAATAAAAAGTAATTTTTGGCATAGAGGTCAACGTTTTCGGAAAATAAAAATTCCGCCGCCCAAATCGTGACGAAAATATAAAAAATGGGGTGGAAAGGGGGCAATAACATCCCTTTTGTAATCAAAACCTGAAAATAATGCGACATTAATACTTTTCTTGCCTTCGAAAAGAAAATAACTGTATTATGTTCAATATAGATTTTTACCATTTCATTTTCGGGAAAAACCCCGAAAATGAAATGGTGTTCCCATAAAACTAACTTCAAGATGTTTACGTTAGGTTTAAGTACGCGAGAATCATGAAATTTGAAATTTTCACCCGAATCATAGATGGTCAAGGTACAATAATTTCACTAAAATAGAATATCTAGAGCTATACAAAAAAAATGAATTCCCAACGAAATTGATTCAATTTTCAAGTTCAATCAGTCAATGTATTTCAGTATTAAATGAAAAAAAATATATTTAGACAAGCATATATGGTGAACTTTACAGACAATTATCAAATGTTCTCATGTGATTAATCATATACAAGGAAAACCCAACAACAAGCAAAACCTTATAGCCTGTTTGAAGTTCATTGATGCCCCTTTTTGATAGGTAGGTTTAGAATAACGTTGATTACTCAGAAAAAAAATGCGAGGTTGAAACTCGGGAAATACGGAGCCTGTTGAAAAATTTTGATTTCTACGCGAGTAAAAATGTTAGAAAATCGAGAATGATAGATACAAGTCTTAAGAGCAAATACAACAGGAAATACTCTGGATGGTATATTATCTAAGCGTAAAATTACACGTTTTCTCTTTCATTTCGCTTTCTCTTTTCTCTTGAATATTTTTACAGCGACCGCTGTCAAAATCATAAGAAAAGTAATTATTTTATTAAACTGGTGATCTTTATTCGATTACATCGTAAAAATCCGAATCCAAGACCCAATCCTGGAGCTTAAAACAATATTCTCCAAAAAGATATTTATCCTCTTTTCTCCACTCTTTTGTTACTTTCGAATTAATTTGCGTGGATGAATTTATATTAGCTTATTTTGGACCTCAAAAAAAATTGACTTTTATAATACTGAACATTTTGAAATTCTATTATAAACTTTTAATTGGATCATTTCGTAAAACGTATTAATGTTATCGTAATCAAAATCCAATAGCAAAGTTTACTGTGTGCAAAAATTTCGATAAATGTCAATGCAACAGGACCTGAGAAGAATGCTGCGAAGTCTGGCCGTCCTAAGACTTTAAATATATCAGTCAGTTTGGAGGAAAATCTCCATCTTTCCACAAGACAAATTAGTCTAAACCAGGATGTATCCCACATGTCCGTACATCGATTACATGTTCAAAAATTCCACACCTCTAAAATAACACTAGTGCACGAACTGTCTGATCATTACGACAAACTTAGTAGCGCCAATTCAAATTTCATTCGTCAAACATTGTTTCCGATGAGTCGAGTTTCTCTTTAAATGGAACCGTCAACCGGCATAATTGTCGCTATTGGCCGAGGGAAAACCCTAATTGGATACGAGAACATCACACCCAATATCCACAAAAACTTAAAGTTTGGGCTGGGATAATAGGTCGGAGGATAATTGGGTGGATTCGGGCCTTTTTCTTAGAGGGAAATCTGAATGTATATTTGCAATTATTAAGAAGTGCAATTGTTCCAAATTTGGCGCAATTGTTTCCTAATCTTCGTAAGTTCTTTTTTACCACTTTAAATAAAATATTTTTTGGAAGGGGGATAGGGCGAAGGGGCAGTATTAAATGGCCAGCTCGATCCCCAGATTTGATGCCTCTCGATTATTTCTTGCGAGGACATTTCAAGATTGTTGTTTCAAAACTAAGCCGTTAAACCTTGAGGATCTGACACAACGAATCGAAAACGATTGTAGAAATACCGAACAAACTAACAGTGTTCTTAACGTTTTGAATGGCTTACCGCGATATTTAGCTCACTGTACAGAAATAAATGAAACAATTTAAGCACTTGATATAAATTTTTCAAAATCTACTTTAGCTGCAATTAGTATTTGGATTAGCTATTTGGTATTTAGTATATTTATTATGTATTTAAAAAATGATGCTTTACTCAAAAACCGTCGAATTTAGAAATCTTAGGAAGCATCTTTAGAATAATCAGTAGAATCGGAAAATGTAATTGAATTGAATTTTAATATTCTGGAATTCATGCTCTCTTCTGTCTACCATCTTGGTTACTTTCGGATTGATTTTCAGAAACCAATTTAAATTAACGTATAAAAGGTTCCCTTTCTCAAAAATCAGCCATTATGTAATTTTTTTATAGTTTTTATGCAAATTATACACACGTTGGGCTTATAGAAAAGCCTGATGTATTACATGAAAAAACCATTATATTCTGATTGATTGTAGGAATTTTGATCGTATGATTATTTTGGGGATATTTGTTACACATCTGGATCGGTATCACAGACTTACTCGGTATCTGTACCAGGTTAGATACCGGAGTGCGAACACCATTAAAGCCAAAGCACAGTAAATACCTTTTTTATTGTCGTGGCTGTCCCGTGTAGTATCACCCTGTAGAGCAAGTTTTTATTGTTAATATATTGGCAATTGTTTAATATGTATAAGCGGAATGAGCACGCTGACGAGGCAACGTGCTCAGGGATTGGTATATTAGATTAGTCCGTAATGGATAGATTTACTAGTGATAGACGATAGACATAGTGAGGGCAAGGGCGGACCTTGTCGGCCCGGCCCCTAAGCTGTACTGTAGCAATAGTCAATAGAAGTGTTTAGTTATCAACGACTTTCCTTACATATCATTCTGGACCTAAGAGTAATAATAATCCAATCCATTCATCAAATATTACATGGCGATCCTGCTGGACGTGTGGCACTGTATGGAATTAACAAAATAAACCTGCAAAAATATACTGGCATAATACCGGATACCTATGGAAAATGTAAATACTATATTATGGGCAACATAATGCTAAAGGATAAATGATGGGCACACTACTAAATAACAACTTGCTATACAGGGTGATACGACTTTTTCAGCTAATAATAACACTTTTTATATTATTTATTTTACAAAATGGACTAAAAGTTCAATCAATACTCTAATTAGTTCTGAGTAGGAACCATAACAATAAATAGCTTGGGAGCCAGCATCACTTTTTCATGTTGTATTTGCGCAAGACATTTTTGTCCGCTTTTTCTTGAAATGCATATTTTCAAAATCGGGTACAGGCGGTCAATTCAGCGCTAGGAACATGTAAGAAAATATGACAATGATTTGACTGCACAGAGCCGCTTTTTTTAATTGTTGACCCCAAAAGAAGTATGAAAAATTATATTAAATAACATATATACTGTCTTTTCAAGTATATTATTGGGCGCCATTTGGTTCCACAATATTGGATTCGTACCAATATTTTACCAGTTTCTACCTCTGCCACACTTTTTAGGCATAATTGAAAATAAATTGAATAAATAGTTTTTACACTGATTTTTTTAAAAATCGCCATTTTGTTCCGCCATGTTGAATTCGTACCAAAATTGTATTTTGGTACGAATTCATATATTCATTCCTATATCAGATTCAATGTTTGACCAAAATTTAAAATTAATTGAATAAATAAAAAATACGTTGATTTCTTAATGTACTAATTTGCCGCTGGTAAATCGAACATTACAATATCTGATACCGTTATGTGTTGCCCAGCAACACTACCATGTTATTAAATAATAGGAAGCAATTAGTTATCAGGTTTGACATTTTGTCACTTAAAAATATAAGAAATAAAATATTTGGTTTTATTTATTTGAAGTGCAGATCCTTCACAAGTCTATATTCTAATATTGTACAAACAAAAAAAAAACCCATTGAGTCTATGGAGCAATTTTTACACGAGTTTTTCTCTATTATATTTGAAATTAGGAAAAAAACCTGGGGTCTAAAAGTAAAACTTACAGGATTACTCATTTCAAAAAAATTCAAAATTATATTATTTATATATTTTCAAACTTAAATTGATAATATACGACGTTTCCTTGTATTAATAGTAATAAGGCAAATTTTGATATAGGGTTAAATTTAAATAAATTAAAAAATGTGTGTATCTTAATAAGAAAAAAAGGATCATGACCCGAAATCGCTTACGAAAACCCGAAATCGCGAAATCTCCGACGAAATCTCAGCCGTAATCGAGAAAGAAAGTGATAAGCCCCTTAATAAATGCATTTTGGTTGTTCACACAATTAAACAGTTTATTTCGGTGCATGCAATTTATAGTCATAAAAGTATATTGTATTTAAGATATATTGTTTTAATTAAAAAGAACATCCTTTCAAAATATAAAAGCAGCATTATTTTATTACTTTTCCCCTCGCCCATTTATGAATTAATTTGTATTTGTATCATTTCTTGCAAAAATACACAGCCAATTTAGCCAATAATCCATCAACTTTGTCGTACCTAAATTTAATAAAAATAATATATAAATATTTTAAAGAAATTTTTTTGGGTATCAAAAATTTTCTTCAAAAGTTGATATAGTTTTCATACAGTTCTCAAAAAAGTTAATATAATTAAAATAAATATACATATAATACTTTTGTTATGAAAACGATCCGGTGTTTAACTCTGGAACTGGAAAATTTAAGAACTTAAGAGAAAACTATAAACTGTTTTGAACGATGTTGTTCCCTTGACCTGAAGAACTATAGAATACATGCAAACTTATATGGCTCTGCAAACTTTTACTCAGATTAATTTTTTTCATTAAGTCAGTCAAATGTTTTAGTTGTAAAGGAATGTTAAATGTCAGTCAAAAATCCAATATGAATCAAACATTTGAATTCAAATGGTTGTTTTTATTATTACAATACTCACGCCAAAATTATAAAACGACAGACATGCTAAAAAATAAAATGCTGAGGCATAGTTTATCATAAGATCAACCCTCGGCCCCTCTCATTTAAAAATGTTAAACAGGAAAGAGGTTTAAGTGATACCCGGTTTGAAAGGTTTTCGACAGTCCTACAATTAATCATCAAATTATATAAAAACCTTTCACACGAGGCGTCACTTGACCCGCCTTCCCGTTTGATATTTTTAAGGGATGTAGAGAAGTGCATCTAAGCCTTCTTGTAAAATATACCTATAATTAGAAACATGCGGTTTTCGTTGTCCAAAACAAAAACTCATATTTTTTTGGTAAAATGGTTATAATAAAAAAAAAGAACACTCTATATTTTCAAAGGTTGTATTTGTTTTCGATCTCCTTCAATTTTGCTTCAAGGCGGAAACTGAAAAAGTGTTTTAAAATTCGCTCATAATTCCAGCTCTCTATTTAAAAAAAAGTTATTCGCAAACAAAGGTCTAAAGTTTCTTTTGAGTAAATAACAATAATGTAATTTATAACGATTCAACATCGGGGACTGTAATAACTGATAACAGAATTCTTAGCGAATAAATAGGGATATTTTTTTTAATGTGAAAAATACAATATGACGGAACAAAATGGAGACCTAGTAAAATGTTAAAAAAATTGTTAGTAAAAAACTACTTATCCAATTTACCTAAAATTTTGCACAAAAATCAAGTAAACTGGTAAAATTTTGGTACGAATCAAAGATGGCGAACCAAAATGGCAGCTTGATATATTATTTAAATAATCAGCCCGAAAAAAAATATTTACTAGATTGATTTCAAATTGTGTACAAGTAATAAGTATGATATAAAGACTAACGGGTAAAATTGTGGTACGAATTCAAGATGGCGGCCAAATAAAATGTTTTTAATCGTGAAAAAAACAGTCACCCCCCCCTCCCCAAATTTCACATATCTTCACAGGTATGCTCAATAACGTCGGTATGTCTGTCTGTCTGTCATTTCGCGGCGTGGCTAAAACGACTAATAACCTAATTGGCCACAAATTTTGATCACAAGTTAAGGGTCATATAGAACAGGGTAACATTTTGGTAAAAATCCAGCGTGGCGAAACAAAATGGAGGCCTAGTGAAACGTTAGAAAAAGTATTACTAAAAAACTAATTATCCAGTTATTATCAAATATTGTACAAAAATCAAGTGTTATATAGAAATGAACTGGTATCATTTTATTATGAATCCAAGATGACTGCTTAATAAAGTAATTAAAAATTCAGCCTGAAAAACTAGTAAAATTGTAGTCAGAATTCAAGATGACGGAACAAAAACACAATGTAAAAAATACTTATTCAATGTATTTTAAATTATTCCTAAAAACCAAGAGTGACATTAGGTAGAAACTGGTAAAATATGATCCAAGGAATTAAAAATAAAAAAAAAATTTCAGGCTGGTTTTTTTAATTTTATTAGGCGTCATTTTATTTTGCCGTTTTGGATTCGTACGAAAATGTTACCATTTAATTCTAATAATTGATTTTTGTGCAACATTTGAGGAAAATTGGATAATTATGCAATCATTGTGTTCAGCCATATTATATTTTTACCAAAATATTACCAGCTCATCCCCAATATTCCATGAATTACTTTTTTTAGTAATAATTTTTATAACGTTTTACTGGACTGTCATTTGTAACCCTTTTAGCAATGTATTCAATTTTATTTTTTGAAATTCTGGTGGTTCATTACAAAATTAAAAACCAATATACCTGGGTATTTCAAAAAATATTCGCCAGTGTTTAAAGGGAGATTCTTGGTAAGAAAATAAGACGAGACATTCATATGAACATAGGTCCGCAGATGTTTAAAATTTAAAAACAAATATAATTTTATTTAGTTATACCGAAACAATAAGAGCTATTTGATTAAGGTTTGGAGAAACTTCATTCAGGTATCTAAGGGCTATATATTTTAAGTATTCAGCAGTATTTTCTTTAACCACGGTTAACCATAATTGACTCTTAAAAAAATGGTACGCCAACTATTTCTTAAAAAACTACTGGCTTTATCGCTTAGGAGAAATAAAACTACACAAAAAAAGTCTCTTGGTATTTTGTGATCGATAAGTCGTTTTCGAGAAAAAAAAACAACTTCCATGTTGATCCAGTTTTAGTTGAGGTCAAAACTGCTAAGAACTCTACAAAAGTGAAAATTGGATAATTTCGAGAAAATGTTTTTTTTTGGGATACAGGATGCTAAATTAAGAAAAACATATTTTTTTTAAATTTGAACACCCTGTATCTCAAAAATAGGGCAACTGCGCACAGGTGCTCATTAAAACTTTTTTTCTTGAAATGATCCAAGGAATTACTTTTGTAGAATTTTGAGCATTTCTAACTCCAATTAAAACTGATGCAAAGGTGCCACAGGTGTACATCAAAATATAATTTATATATAGGATAAAATACTAACGGGCAGTTTTTGTGTAATTTTGCTTGCCCTAAACGAAAAAGCTGGTATTTTTTTCAAATGTGTGGCAGTGGCGTACTATTTTTTTTATTAACAAAGTCAGGGATGGTTACTCATACATATGTCCATGAGTAAAGTGAAAATTGCTGATTACAGTAAAAATATAGTCGTTAAATACCTATGAGGTTGTACCAAATCTTAATCAAATAACTCTTACTATTTCGGAATTACAAAGGAAATGATAATTTCTTTAACACTCAGTATATTGAAAAACAAACATCTGCATACCTATATTTATATCAACTTTTTGTCTTATTTTCTTAGAAAGAATCTCGCTTTAAACGTTGGCGCATGTTTTTTGAAACACCCTGTATATTACACTAAACATTTTAAAATGTAAAAAAAGTAAAGCGAACAATGAAATTTAAAAAATACATGTATAAACTAAGTTCTTATTCTAAAAAATATTTTTTACATACATATGTTTAAAGAGCGCTAAAATGTTTCCGGCACGGGGACGCCGATAATCCTTGCGGGGGCCCTGATGTGCAGAACTAAATTGGATCTAAATTTCACTATTCCTGATAAAACGAAAAATGTGTATCGAGACTTCCGGGTAAAAGAAATTTAGCGATTTTTTCTATACTTTTTACAAAATATACTTGAAACATTTTTACTGAAATATTAAAACCAACATGTTTTTAAACTATTTTATCACCCTTTAAAGAACAAAGGGCATCGACGATTTTATAGATGTACAACGAGTTACTTAAATTTAAACGATTCGATTGTTCAGACTCAAGCTGTGGCACACATTAATTTCTTATCACCTGGGGAGGCATTAGAAAAAATAATCAAAACCCAAATGAAAATTGAAAAACGGTTTGCACCCCTCGTGAATAAAACGAATTTGCCCGCAAGTGTCCTTTAGTGGTATATGTGTGTGCAGTGGGGTCTAGTAAAAAGTCAGAGACGGGGGGCAAAAACAACTCCGCTAAGACTCCATAACTGCAGAATCGGACTGCCCCGGGGGATTAGAAGTCCAAAGATTCCGGGACGAAATCTAAATCTAGGGGCCAAAATCGCCAATATTCTTAATTTTGACTACTTAATAAAAAAAGTTAAATAAAAAGTTTAAAACCTCTTTTGGGACGGAATGTCTTAAATTATTGAATGATCATGAATGCTGAGAACGAATTTTTAGTAAGATAAGACAAATGAGTATTTCTGTCACATTTACGCTGCCATTTTGAAATGAACAATTTCAATGTCCTCATATTTGGGTATGAAATAAGGTTGAAAATTATTTCAAAATATGTGTAGGTATCTCGACCCCCTTCATTTAAAATGTTTCTTCAAAATGATGCCTAGCTGTCATTCTAAAATTTTTAATGGCGAAATAAATGTAAAAAGAGCATTTGATATGTTTCCCTATTCTTGAAAGGAGAAACGCGTTCCCCGAGGGAACGACGTGTATAATTCTTATGAAGTGTTCTTAAAGAGATCAAGCTCCCTGTTTCAAGAACCGGGTAACGTATTGTATCTTAAAAAATAACCACGTATAAACCTTATGGAGAACCGACTTCAGGAAAAATCGCTATATTTTTATGTTATTCTTGACCCCGTGAACAAAATATGCCATGGAAGGGGTGTTCCTTAGACAAGATTAGTAGGGCAACAAATAAATAAAATATTAGTTTTAAGCTTGTATACCACAAATATTTGATTGAAGTAAATTTAATTTAGTTCTTCTAAGATGGGCAAAATATATTTCGGTAAATTGTCATGTGAAATAGGCAGGGTGTCCACAGATGGTTTTAACAATAGAACCAAATAGACTAAAAATGTTTCTCGTCAAAAAATATACTTTTTCTATTTTGCAATCATAAAGAGGCCTTTTCGATACGCAAAGTAGTGTCCTATGTTTACTTCATAGTTTTCAGTTTAATTTTAAAATTATTGTTGCCGTCAAATTTCGACGGGGTCTCACTCGTTTAAAAATAGTCTTGATATGTGTAAAAGGTCTAACCTTCAACAAATTGACGAAAAAAGAAATGCAATTCTGTAAAGGAAAGCTCTTAATGTTTCAAATTCAGTAGAGAAGTATACATCAACTCATGTGTTAAAATGCTCATCAGACTATAATATAAATATAACAAAAAGCCTGGTAGTAACGTTTACTTATAATACAATAAACCACATAGGGACCATATACGACAACCAAATTACATATATTATGAATACACTGCAAAATACCAGAACAACTCTCTGAATACCATGTGTCACTTCGCAATATATTTTTATTACATATTAGTATGAAAAACATATACATTGAATGTACTGAAACTATTAGTTATGCCTAGATGGAAGCTATGCATATACTTACCATGAAAATACCACAAATAGAACTACATCTAGGCAGCGATCTGAAACAAAAAAGAAAAATAACAACAAATATGTTATTTGTACTATTAGGTACAGCAAAATCTGTTTAATTCCGCTAGTTGCTTAACAAAATTATGTGTGTGTTACAAGGAACAATTGTGTGCGGCCTATGTTAAAAACTACTTATCTGACTGACTTAAAATTTTGGTTAAACATTAAGGGTCATAATAAATGGCATACCTAATTTATTTTTTATAGTCTATGTAAATAAAGTTATGAAAAATAATAATTCTAATATATACATTAAAAATAGGTAAAAAAACATTTTTCTTCGGGCAGATTCCACTATTATTAAATTAAATTAAAAAAATAATAATAAATTACAGTCTATAGGGTATTTATAAAGTTACTATAATATATCTAAAGTGAATTGAAACTCCATATAAAACATCTAAGCGGTAACGCTTTTACTGTGGCGTAGCAAGAATAATTGGCGCCCGGGGAGGAAAAGAAATAGCGAAGCTAAAAAGAACCGAATAAACAAATTCTAACATAACATCTTACAAAGTTTTTTTTTCTAGATTTCATCATTGAAAATTGATCAATAACTTTATCAAAATCACTTTTATTGGTTTCTTCGTACTCAATGGGCAGCCAAGCCAAATTAGTCCACCAATCTTGTCTCATTATGAGGGGTAAACAATTTTTTATAAGCTTCAGTTTTGAAAATGACAGATCGAAGGAGGCATTTGAAACATATATTGTTATAAATAATTTCATTATTTAATATGTAATATAATAAATTAAACTTTTTATTTTAAATTTTCATTTAATTATTTTGATGCGTAGAATGTCGCCCCCCCCTTGCTACGCTACTGCGCTTTTGACTTAGATTGCCAACAGTCGGTGTCGGTAGCCTTTGCTGTATCAAGAAGTGGCTGTCACCGACTGTCGATAATCCATTGGCTGAGTCAAAAGCCTACCGATTAGATGTTTTTATATGGAGTTTCAATTCACTTTAGATATACTATACCAAATAATTATGTACATATGCCTATATGAACTGTGTTATATGTGCGTAGTGGAATTCTGTACAAGAAAAGTTGTGGGTAAAAGCGAATTTACCGATTTTTTACGTTTGTCTCCCGACAGTCATGCACTTGGCTGCTGTCATTTCCATGTATATTATGTATTCCATGTATATTAAGTATTCCATGTATGTTATGTATATATTAATCCTTCTATTTTTATTATCATCAAGTTCTATAAAAATGTTGAGGTTTGAAAAATGTTTAAGATGGAATGATTATAAGAACACACTTTGAATCAAATTCAGGGGTAGCTATTAAAGAAGTTTTTACATTAGAATACAGATAAAACCAATTCCATTTTATTGTTATTCCATGTATATTATGTATTCCATGTATATTAAGTATTCCATGTATGTTATGTATATATTAATCCTTCTATTTTTATTACCGTCAAGTTCTATAAAAATGTTGAGGTTTGAAAAATGTTTAATGATTATAAGAACACTCTTTGAATCAAATTCAGGGGTAACTATTAAAGAAGTTTTAATTTAATTTGCTTTTATTTAATGCATTTTTCCTGGGCTGATGTGACCTTACTTAATTTAAATAGTATGCGTTATATATTATTATATACATACTATGGTAGTACCTATAAGTCAAAGTCCAACTATATATTATTATGTATCAGTAAAGCAACGTTTCGAAGTTATTGGCATTTTTCTTCAGCTTTAAGCTTTCTTAAATTTTGTTAAAGGCGAAAAAAGTTTAGTCTATGCTATTTACGATACTGATACTCAAGTTTTAAAACTTAAAAAAAGTTACAATGTTGCCATGTTTCGTGTATAATTTTTTTTTAAACATTTTAAATGAAGTTCCCTGTTTTTATATTTAATTTGAATAGAACATTAAACAACGATTTCAATGATATATTACAATATGGGGCATTGACTCACTGTTTCAGATTTATTAACGATCCTCTTTACTACCTAACTTTTAACACAGATTTGAAATTGTTTAATTTAAAAGAATTTTTGCGCACTAAATTATTATAGATGAAACTTTATTTACCTCTTTAGACGTTTTGACAATTATCTTTAATACAATTTCAGGATTAAATGTTTGTTAAACACTGCTTAAATCTTCTTATTAATAAAAATAATTTAACAGGGTTTGGTCAGGGTTCCTGAGGGGCTAGGGAACATTTCCACTGTTTTGTTGACGTTTCGCCAAAATCACATTTGGCATTTTCGAAGCTTTCTTTCTCGCGTCCGAATAGATACTGAAGTGTTGGTGGCTGCGACGCTTCCTTTTATACCCCCACCAGGGTCGGAAGGTTATATCTGGGCGGCTGTTGGTGGTTATTTATGTTTTCCGGATGGTGCTGCTGTTGTTGCGCTTTTTGCGCTTGATTTTTTGGCGATCTTAGATTTGTTGATTATTGTCTTCCATATTATTGGTAGTTTTACTTATTCGTCCCTTTTATTCAAATCACGTTGTTTTTCAATTTCTATGGCTGTTCGCCTGTTAGTTTGCCCCACGTACATATTTTCATAGTCCTACACGGAATGCTGTATACTCCGTGGTTTTCCAGCTTGATTTTATCTTTTGGGTTTCCAAGTAGTTTACCTATAGATGTTTGTAGCTGGTGTATTATTTGTATGTTGTGTTTCCTAAACATTCTTTCTATTCTGTCTGTTGTGCCTTTTACATATGGTAAGACTACTTGTTGTTTTCCCGGTTCATAATTTTTGTTGTTCGTTGTTCGGGAACCCTGTGCATTAATTGCTCTCTCTATGGTGCGATTTCTTTCGTTATATTAAGTTCGTTTTGTCTCGTTTGTGTTTCAGTTAGTCGCACGGATCTGCGTATTAGGGTATTGGCAAAAGCTTGAATTTGTGCTGGGTGATGATGTGATCTTGCATTTAAATATCTGCTGTATGTATTTGTTTTCTATACACGGTGTATTCGCAATGTCTGGTATGTCCATTATGCAATTTTGTGACCAGAACATTTAAAAATGGAAGTTTGTTGTTTTCGTCTAACTCTAGAGTAAATTGTATTGTGTGGTGGATTGAATTTACGTCAGTCAGAAAAATTTTCAGCTTGTATGACTATGTTGCCATATAATAAGTATGTCATCCACATAACGAATCCATAATTTGGGCTTTAAACTTGCTTTCTCGAAGTATATCATAAATAAATTCACGACTACTGGTGATAGCGAGGACCCCATTGGAGCATTGGACAGCTTCGTCGATGGGAATACTGGGATACAACGAATTGAAATCTAGGCTTGCTATGAGATCGTCTTTTTCAAGAACGATGTCTCGTATAATTCGAATGAAATGCTCCGAGTTTTTTACAAATGAATCAGGTTTTTCGACAGCCGGTTGCATAATTTCAGCTAGTTTTTGTAGCAGCGAATTAACAGCACTAACAATAGGTCTGATGGGCACCCCTGGTTTGTGTATTTTTGGTAAACCGTAGTGTTTAGGACATCTGCTCGACCTTTCTCGTGGTATAATTTTTTGTTGAATTTCGGTGTTTATTGGTAAAGTTTTTATTTTATTTATAGTTGTTTTTTCTAGGTACGTAGTCGGGAACAAGCTTATAACAAATGTCTTGTAGGATACCCTGCATTTTTCCGTTTCCTTTATCTGCTGGAAGGCTTGTAATGTCTTTATTTTTTCGAAGGTTTGTTAGGGCCCTTTCTTCAGTGGCATTTAGGTTTTGTTCTGGTGGTGTGCTTGATCTTAAAATCTCCTCTGCTTTTGTTGCTTCAGAGGAGTCAAGGACAGTTTCCACTCCAGCTATTATTTCTTCTTTAGGGATATATATATATATATATATATATATATATACACATATATATACATATATATATATATATATATATATATATATATATATATATATATATATATATATATATATATATATATATATATATATATATATATATATATATATATATATATATATATATATATATATATATATATATATATATATATATATATATATATATATATATATATATATATATATATATATATATATATGTTGACATTAGCATTATAATGAGCTCGATCATCATAAACTGCCGTGGGAGTTCTTAAGATTGGCGAGTGTTTTTACTGCATAAATGTGCCATGGAAATTACACGTGTATGTATGTCTTTTTCGAAATAGGCCAATTCAGGTCAGTAGTGCATCCTATTGGAATTATTATTACCGAATTACGATCGATTCATTTATGTAAATCAGATGCCCCAAATATTTTCAAAGCCAGGTTAAATTAAATATTTCAGTAGTATTTTGAATTGTCTTAAATGACTTAAATATGTTTGATTTTTGTACGCCTATTTTGTCTAAAGTTGTACTTTCACCTATGCTTTTATGTATTTTGTCAGGCTGACTTTTCCTTCAGTTATTGTCTACGTGTTTTGTACGTGAATTTTTAAACTAAAGGAATAACATTTTATTTATTTTACTTTTATTCATAAAACTGTACATCGGATCACGTTCGAAATAAGAATACACGCGAAAAATGCAGCAGGTTAAAACTATTCTTCAGTATAACCATCCCCTTTTAAAACTTCAGCAAAATTTATCTTGACGAATTGAGTTTTTGCCTCCCATTTCCTGTATAGATTTGCAGCGAATATTTTCAGGCGTTACCAGTGGTAATGACCCTGCCACATTTTACTATCCCTCAGGCGCTGCAAATGGGGGAGATAATGTTCAGACTTGGTAAATTATAAGTAAATTATCTTGTCATCATGTTAAAAGTTTTTTCTGTAAGTATATTTGCTATTTTACTGGAGATTAAATATGAAAAAAATAAAAAAATATCCAGCAATATCTTTATAGAAAATACTGAGGACACTGAAATTTTTCTGAGATTCATTCATCTTCTAAAATTAACATTTTAGTAAAAAAATGCCTGCTAAAAGTTGCGCCACAGAGAAAAACGTGGGGTGCCAATGAAGTAAAAAATACAGGAAGTATTTCATCTTACTATAACCAGCATTACGACTGGTTCCTTATACTTTTTCTTTTCCTGTAATACATTTAAAAATTATTTATTTTATACTTTTGGCTCCCGGAAATTTACAAAATCCAAATCTATACAAATGACAAAATTCTTTTTGAATTTTTAACATCTGACTAAATACCATTACATATCGGTTTCCAATCGATTGCATACAAATTAAAAGATTCATCGGCCATGTTGCCACCGATATTTAATATTTTTAAATGTTGACTAAAAATTCATAATTTGCAAAATATCCCCAGATACCGAAAGTGTTCACTAAAAATCCATATCAGATAGGTACTGATTTTTCAGAGCAAAATAATTATAGGGCCATACTGGCGCCATCCTTAATTTTTATATACGAATGTGTCAAAATTTTATTGTTACCCGAACTGAATACCTATACGAATAAATTGAAGTGAATCGATTACCTATGTCGAATAAGGTGATACTGGAGAGAAATATACAGAGAACCGAAGCTAGATAGTAAAGACGCGGTAAAACCAGGCAGTAATTAAAAAAATCGTAAAATGTTCTAATTAAATACCTATATACATCGGTAATGGAATAGATCTATAATTTTAGGCAAAATTTCACTGATGCAAGGTATAATGAAAGAAACATTCGTGCATTTCCATTGCCATTATCACACCTCCTGATCAATCTCATCCCATCTTGTTTTAACTTTGAATATGCAGGATATCAACATTGGAAGATTTCATGCCTTATTTTTTATTCGTAATTAAATAGCATTTGCTATCGAATTTACTAAATTGAAAATAATTAAAAAGGATTATCAAAACTGTTACTGCCATGTTTTCATGAACTTCAATTAAAAAATGTTTATTTCTATTACGGTGAAATTTACAAGTGTAGATTAAGCTCAACTTGCAATAGGTAAGATCGGTTATAGAAGTCCGAAGACGTTTGTCCACGATCGATCTGTGTTGGTTGGTATACGGAATCGGGGTTCAAAATTTTGCGTTTATAGGGCTGCTTCTTCTAAATATAGTTTTGATACTTTTATATTTAAAGACAACCGAGAAAAGCCGCAAAAAAACGCTTATGAGAAGCAATGGGTTAAAGAGAAAGACAGAGAATATTCTAACACATGGTGGAATCAGTAGGAAACATTTCCTTAAATATACAGGGTTTCGACAATTTTGTTATCTTTAGTATAGCAAAAATACAGCCATCAAATCTAGTATGCTACCTATATTTTAAATCACAAGGAAATTAATCATGATATATTAAAAAAACCTCAAGTTAGGTTAATGTTTTTCACCTATGCAACATTGCAAACTTACTTTTAAAAGATAGCACAGAGGAAATCCTACAACTCATACATTTAAGGTATTTTTTCCAACTTTACGATCAAGGGCCTTGTACAAAAGTTTAAACGCCACGAAAATTGTACTCTAAGTATTTTACAAAATGCTTAGTAGTTATTTACTTCACATTATTAAGTTTTATTAAATCTATTGCAAAATCAGCAAAATCTGACTTTTGGTACTTGAACATAATAAAAATATTTGCATCTATATTTCAACACTTTAAAAACATCATTCCCATTCGACATTTAAACCCTCAAAGGCTCAAAAATTAAACAAATTTAAGGGAAGAACATCCCCGCATTCTCATCTGACGAATGGCGTCAAAGGCAAGCCACGTTTCCCAGACATTTTTAGTGTCTTCCATCATCGAATCTGCAAATATCAATTTTTGATCGCTGATTGAATCAGTTAAGATTGGGGCAACCTGTGGGGCGCCATTTCCTGATGGCTCGGGGCCTCTCTATTGGGGGCCTGATTCTAAACGGAAAAGGGGTGTGAAATGTAGCAACGGTGGAAGTAAATTCTGCATGACTGTGAAGGTTTCGCAGTTATATGTACAACTATATAATTTTTATAAACATTTTGGAAGGTCCTTAACTTATCCATAATTTTTTTTGTGCGATTTATGTACTTCAAACTTGAAGTGTTAAAACCAGCATTCATAAGAGATAATTCCTCCTAGAATTGACCAATTACTAAACAACCAGTCCAAAATACAATTAAAAAACTTTAAGTGAGTTCAATGGAAGAATACTAAAAAGAAGACATTCTGAAAGTTTAATTTTACCTAAGTCGTTATTTCAGTTTGTAAGTGTTTAATTTTAAGAAACTAATGACTATATCCATGGTACAACCTTTTGCCAATTTGTATTTTTTTTTATACTATTCCTTACTGATTTTTTCACCCACATGAAAATTTGCAAAGCAATATCAAAATCCTTTTCTATAACAAGAAAATTCAAGTACGGAATCGTTTCTTAGCCAACCCATTAAATTCTCAATATTTCAGGAGCATTTTACTAGTTATTGTCCAAAATAAAGGAAAGTGTATTTAATTTTTCTAACGAAAAAGGCTCGAAGGAAAAAAATATGGAAGTTTTATATAAGAAGGACGATTGACAATAAAAACAAATGTAGGACAGTTTGTAAAAATTTCAACATAAATTTAAGGGTGTATTCAAAAACTTCAAATACACCATTTTTTTGTGTTCAGCAACAAGTACTAACAACAAACATAAAGCAGTTCCCTGTTGTACAGATAAATATGTTGAAATTACTATTATTTTTACCTTCTTCGTAAAGGAAAATACTGTAATCGTGAAAAAATCATCCTCCGGGATTTTCTCAGATCTTCACTTCGTGGGCTGTCTGTCTGTT
Organism: Kuschelorhynchus macadamiae; assembly: GCA_030620095.1. Lineage (NCBI taxonomy): Eukaryota > Metazoa > Arthropoda > Insecta > Coleoptera > Curculionidae > Kuschelorhynchus > Kuschelorhynchus macadamiae. The sequence continues at coordinate 2,502,435 of JAUTXW010001380.1, forward strand.
CGCAGCATAGCTGAAAAACTACTTATCCGACTGACTTCAAATTTTGCTAAAAAATGAAGGGTCATATTGATATGACATAGTAACATTTGGGTAAAAATCGAATAAGGCGGAACAAGTGATAATCCATCGAAATGTTAAAAAAATTATTAATAAAAAACTACTTCCAATTTGCCCAAAAAAATACGCAGAAAAATTAGTTATGATATGCGGATGAATTGGTAAAATTTTGGAACAAATCGAAGATGGTAAAACAAAATGGCGGCCTAGTAACATAATAAAAAAATCAGTTTAGAAAAAACTACTTCATCGATTGTTTTCAAATTTTGCATAAAAATCAAATATTACATAGGGATCAACTGATAAAAGTTTTAGTACGAATCCAAGATCGGCTAACAAAATCACAGTCTAATTAAATGTTTATAAAATCGGTCTGAAAAAACTACGATTTCGCCATTCGATTAATTTTCAATTTTACACAAAAATCAAGTGTAATATAAAAACAAACTGGTAACATTGTGGTGATGAGTCATTATGTTGGAACAAAATGGTGGCTTAGTGGAATATTTAAAGTATTTAAAAATTATTTATCCAGTTGAGTTGAAATTTTGAAGAACAACCAAGAATGATAACAATCTGGGTGAACGTACATTATTAAACATTAATACCATTTTAGAATTATTAATTTTGTGTGTAAAGACCACCTATTTTCAATACAAAAATGGATATTACCAACAAAATTTTGGCATGGCTATGAGGTCTACTTTATCCCCTTTACTAACTTATATTTTTATGGAAAACTTTGAATTAAATTATGATCAAAATTACGATCATAACCCACGTTTGGTTTGGAGATACACTGATGACATTTTTTATATCTGTGAACATTACGATCAACATTTAAACGATTGTTTAAATCATATTAACACCAAAGAATCGACAATTAAATTTACTATTGAAAAAGATACAGACCAACAACTTGTGTGAAGTATGACCCAGTTTAGTTCAATACATAGTTATTGAGGAACACATATACGCTGTCTTCAAACATTTTTATTAGGCGTCATTTTGTTCCACCATATTAGATTCCTACACATATTTTACCAGTTTCTACTTATCCCACTGATTTTTTTTAAATTTTATTTGGCCACCATTTTATTCCGCCATCTTGAACTTAATACTTGCACAAAATTTAAAATTACTCTAAGTAGTTTTTTCAGGCTGATTTTTTTTAAATATTTTACTAGGCCGTCATTTTGTTTTTCTAACTTATCTATATTTATACCAAAATGTTATCAGTTCATTCTTAGGTAACACTTAATTTTTGTGCCAAATTTGAGGTAAACTTAATAATTAGTTTTTTTATTAAAATTTTTTTAACGTTTTTCTAGGCCGCTATTTTGTTCCGGCATATTGGATTTTTACCAAAATAGTACCAGGTCATTCCCAAATGACTTTTAACATTTAACTAAAATTTTAAGTGAATCTGATGAGTAGTTTTTAAGCTGTGCCGCGAACTGACAGACAGACAAACCGACATATTTTTTGTCATCTAGCGATGCTAAAATGTGAAGATATGTAAAACCTGAGAGGGTGATTTTTTCAGATTACAAAAAATTTATTTGGCCGACATTTTGTTTCGTCATCTTGAATTAGTACAAGTTTTACTAGTTCATCAATATACCACAATGAGTTATTGCACACAATTTGAAATCAGTTCATTAAGTAGTTTTTTCAGGCTGAATGTTTAAATATTTTATTAAACCTCCATTTTGATTCGCCATCTTGGATTCGTATCAAAATGTTATCAGTTGATTCCGACGTAATATTTGATTTTTGTGCAAAATTTGAGATAAATTGGATGAACACTAGTAATATGTTTTTTTCGATTTCACTAGGCCGCCATTTTGTTTTGCCAAATTAGATTTTCACCAAAATGTTCCAGATCATGGCCATACGACCCTTAATTTTTGACCAAAATTTTAAGTCAATCGGGTAAGTAGTTTTTTAGCTACGCCGCGAACAGACAGACAGACCGACAGAATCGAGAAAACATATTTTTTGGCATCTAAGGGCTCTGAAACAATCAAAATTTTGTAGAAGAAAAAAAAATTATCAAAGATGTTTTAATTCAAAATAATTATACTAATGATTTCATTGAAAAATGTTTTTATGAATTTGAGAATGAAAAAGTCAAACGAAACCAAAAGAGACCAATTACAAACCTCTTTATACAATAGATACCCAAATTATCAGATAATATAAAAAGAATAGGTAACCGTTTTAACGTGAGAACGATTTTTAGGACATAAATAAATCATTAATAAAAATATATATGCTTGGAAGCAAATTTACGAAAACAAAACCTCACAATGAACAAACAATGTTATTTATAAAAAAAATCCAATACATTTTACTTGGTGGAATATCCAGGCCATTGGCCAAAAGAATTAAAGAAATCAAATTTACATAAAAATAGGGAATTTTAAAAATTATTTGCCAGCACGCACTAGATAACAATCATAAAATTAATTGGAATGCTTCTAGTATTTTGGCAAAAGCACCATGTTACAAAACACGTAAAATAAAGGAAAGTGCCTTAATATTGTTAAATAAAGATAATTGTGTAGCACTTTGTTACTTTGTTCAGTTAATTTTAATAACACATGGTTAAATTTGCTAAATACTGAAGTAAAAAAGGACACCTCAAAATAGAGTAACACACTCAAAGTACATTTTTTCAACTTATCTTAACAATAAAATAACACCTTTAAATTGACATTAATTGATATTCTGTCAGAGATTTGCCATTCTGACTAAATTTCTTAGATAAAACGTAAATGATATACTGCTCTTAGCTTTTATTTTTTGATTTGCTGAATTATGTTGCTGTTAATTTTTATTTTTTAGTTTGCTGAATACGAAGGTAGATTCCCCGAAACGTTAAAAAAAGTAGATATTTTTTCAGTGTCGCTCCTCGTGGACCCAGAACTGAAGACCACATATTAAAATTTTTAAGTAAATTGATACAATTCTCTTTTAATTTCTATATTGTCGCGTAAAACCCAAAAAATAGTTTTCTTTTTAAATCATGAATCCGCCACTACAATTTCGTAATTATAACTACCAGGTGTGAAACAGGTTGAACCAGTAAACTCTGTTAATCATACGTGGCAAAACACATTGGCGGCTTAATTAAATGTAAATAATTTAAACATTAAACATGTAAGATTATTGAGTAAATTGTATCATTATGGCATAAGGGATGCAGCTTACCACTACCTTTTCGTGAACCGATCATTGAAGGCGCACCACTCCAACTAATTTACATCACATCAAACCATATTTACACCACTGCAAACCATATTACTCAAAAGCACTTTGTACCTCGGCAAAAATATCTTTTCCAGTTGTGGTCCCTTGTAGTGACCGTAAAGCCAGTAATTCCTCTGTGACTACAAATTCTTTATCAACACCTCGTATAAAAATAGGTAACTGGGCTGTGTCAGATAAATCGGTACTCTCATCCAAAGCAATCGAAAATTCTTGAAAACCAGCTAATCTATCAGTCAATGTTTTTTTGATATCGCTAGCCATCATATCTATACGTTGAACAACAATACGTCGCGATAAGCTCACTTTCTCAAAATCTTTCGTCTTTTCTGGGCGCAAAAGTTCTGCAACATCTACTAGGCACTCTTAATAAACTTTCCCTCAGAAAATGACTTCGGGGTTTTCGCTATTTTGGAACTAACTATAAAACTAGCTTTAACAACACTGTCTAGATTTGATCTGTGTGAATGGAACATTTGTTGTTGTTTCCTTAAATCGGTAATTAATTTTTTAATTTTATCCTGGCCCGTAAGTAAATTATATTGAGCGAAGTGTTTGCTGGAGTAATGTCGCTTCATATTGTATTCTTTTAAAGCAGAAATTATTTAATTGTACAGCAAAACATAGGTTTAAAACTGTGCAAAGTATTCATCAGTCCATTTGTTTTGGAATTGACCACATTCTGTGTCCACTTTCCGTTGTTTTTAAACCAGACATCTTGATAGATGCGAGCGCTCAGAGCCGACTGTTTTTTATAACGCATCGCTCGGAGCGCTTCAAGGTCATCGGACGGCTTCCCGAATGTTTATCTGTTTGTCTCTTTCTAATGACTATTTCTGACTCGATCTGTAGCGTTCCACTGCGTACGCTTAATACCATTATTTATCCATTTTAGTCTTTATGATTTGTTTTAGGTTGGTTGACAGTATATACAAATAAACTATGTGTGCTACATTTTTAATTTTTTTGCGCGTTATTTGAAATTTCTGAATCTCTCGCGGGTCGGATTGGAGCTGGTGGAGGGCCGGAGATTGGCCATATATGATCTAAACCGACAATTTTCGAATTTTAGAAAATGAACTACCGAAATTTAGTCAGGTAGTGGCATTCCCTTCCTTGATGTGTTAGTACGAAATAAAGAAAACGCTAGGTCATTACCAAGACAGGAAACCGATACATACGAATAGATATTATTTACATTTTAGCTCATACTATCATCCATGTCAAAAACAGTAATGTTTACATTAAAACTCACTGAAGTTTTAAAATCAAACGGGCTGATGATATGTATTAGATGAGATATTACAATAATCTTAGCCCTCAGTCACTACTGGATAGTCAATCATTAAGTAGCGCAGTGTAAACTTTTATACAGGACCCTACAGATAAAACTCCATCAATTCTGAGGAGGTCTAACACACGCACAATCTTTCACACTCGCAAAAAGATTGGGTAATACTAAAGACTGCCAAAAGGTTTAATACCTTTGCAAACAAACGGAATTTATAAAATTCCCTGTTCCTTGTGTAAAGTGTACAAGCAGTTTACTTAAGAGCGTTCACTATCCGTATCTCGGAAGTCCTTCATGTTAGCGTCTAGAACGAAAAATATAACAATATTGGCCAAAAGCAATTGACTGAAAATATTTTTATGTTTCTACATTGACCGCAAGGGGGATCAGTTACTAGTGCGAACAATAAATTTCAAAAATTATACAAAAAACCCAGATCTAAATATAACTTTTATTACCTCATTGGAAATCTAAGTTAATTTGTTATTACTCTGGTTCAAAACTTATTGGTATATCACCCTTAATTTAAAGGGAAATTTCAAGCTGATTTAGGATTCGGACCAAGTGACACTCCATATTTTTTCACAAATTGATTAAATGGCGCTGTTTGTAATTAATACAAATTTTCCAGTTTTTTAATGGAAGGTTGTAATTCTCTTACGCTAGTATCGAAGTTTTAGCGAAAACTGCTACTATTAATAGATATTTTTCGCCACACAGCACCACAGTAAAAGTAACGAGAAAACACAAGTAAACAACAAAAGCAGCACTTTGTAGGTAACTAGATAACAACGAAAACTAAAAATTGTAATCTTCAAAATGTTTTCCATCATTTAGGATGCATCGATTTAGCCATCAGAGAGTCAATGAAATAGCAATTTCGATTTCTGCCTTTGATATACTGTTTATCGCAATTTTGATCATCATAATGATATTTTTCCGGGTCGATGGTCAATTTTTATAAATCAAACTTTTCATCAGTTAACATAAACAAAGGTCCAAATAAGTTAAATAATAATAAGTTAAATAAGTTTCATCCGGAAACATAACCGACCAAGGAAATCCCATCCAACGATAGCGATCGTCACGTCTTCTAGCAGTTCTGGTAAATCGTTATAATAAATAAATTGCCATAAACAGTATATCAAAGGCAGGAATTGAAACTGCTGTTTCATTAACTCTCTGAAGACTAAATCAATGCCTCCTAAATAACGCAAAACATTTTTAAGATTAGAATTTTTATTTTTCTTTATTAACTAGTTATCTATAAAGTGCTGTTTTTGTTGTTTACTTGTATTTTCGCCGGTTTTCACGTTACTTTTACTGTTATGTTGATGTTGCTTTGTTTCGTTGACTTCTAAAACGCCTCTAAACCTAGGTAAAGTGTGAAGGGAGGAAAGCAAAAAGTAACTAATAATATTGCTTTATCAATTTTAATTAATTTATTGAAGCTGTAAATAATATTCTGGCCAGTATTCAAAAATAATTTTGTTTTCCTAGTCCGTTTGAACAAACCTAATGGTTGTTTAATACCGTTTTAAAGAGGATATCGGATAGTTCTTATTTTTCGAGGAAACGTCCGGAGTACGTTTTTTTCGTTAAAATTATCGCAAAATCAGTATTATTTTCATATTATATTTTTTTCTGTTTCAAAAAAGTTTTTGTTTATTGAAAAACTGTAGACTTTCCGATAATCTATTTTTACTAGAGTTATTTTTTTTTCGTCGAAACTAAGACCCTGAACATTCGGTGCCGGTCAATCGCTCACTAGGCTAGCAAACAGACGTTGAGTTGGCAAGTTAGCAAATTACGAGCACCAACAAGTAGACCCTTCATCTGTACCGAACATACTGTAATACAAAACCTGACAAAAAGCATAACTTCTTTTTGTCAGTAGTTTCTTTCTTTTGTGACCTCCTCCCTGAAACCAAGGGTGTAGGAACGTCCGCGACTTTAATTTTACTCCGATATCCTCGTTATTAATTATTTTGTCCGAACAATACCTATTAATTAAGTTATTTGGCAATAGCTTAAAAAGTAATAAAGATATCGATGTGCGGCTTGCGCCAAAACTTCGATCTTTTATTACTCTTTACAATTAAGAGTATAACGTATAACCTTCCATTTAAAATTTTTAAGAAAATTTAAAAACTGTAATCGTCTACAGCGCCATCTAACCAATTTATGAAAAACTAGAGAGTGCTCCTCGATCCAAATTCCAAAACAGCTTGAAATTCCCTTTTAAATAAGCTTAGGCTCATTCAACTCGCCTCACTCACTCAGAAGATGCAGCTTTTAAATCTTTTGGAAGTCCACAGCTCCCCCCACCCTTATTAAGGGTGATATAACAATAAGTTTAGAACCAAAGTGATAGGAAATTAACTCATCTTTCCAAGAAGGTAATAAAATTTATATCTAGTTGTGTTATCTTTTGTAGAATTTTTGAAATTTATTGTTCATCCTAGTAACTGCGTCCCCTTGCAGTCAATTCAGAATTTAAAATACATTTTTTAGTTCATTGCTTTTCTCACTTTCGTTACAAGAAGATGCTAATATAGACAGTAAACATCCTTAAATGAACAGCCTGTGTGTGGAGGAAACTAGAAGGTTCTTGATTAAACTTAAGAAGCATGAAAGATGTGCGAGTAAAAAACAAATTGTTAAATCCACTGTCACAATAATTCCAAGGTTTTTGCATCAGTCTTGAAATATTCTAAACGGAAGATTATAGAGTTTATTGAAATAATAAAGCACCCAAAAAATTTCGACAAAGGCGCGGGTTAGGTGCTACTTCCTGGAAACTAATCGTTACAGTGACTGCTTGACTCACTCGGCGTGCGTCGGTTAGCGCAGGTCGGTTATAAATACTGGAACTATGTTCACTGGAGTTCATTCAGTGTTTTGATCTCATGCAGTGAAGATCCCTGAAGATGTCTCATGCAATTGCAGGCGAAATGTCGGAAAGCGATTCGAATTTGACACGGTCCAAGCCCAAGAACCATGATTTCTCAGTTTACTCTACCCGTGAAAGGTTTCGTATTATCTCTAGAAATGTACGACGTGTACCAAAAAAAACTTGAAAAATATTAACATTTTAACATGCTGTACGTCGAAAACAAAGCGTTTATGGACCTCTGTTTATGTGGCTTTTTTGTTTTTATAAGAGAAAAGTGTTCGAAAGTTTTCGACACGAATTAATTTACAGCCTGTATATAAAATGTTCAAAGAGTTAAAAAATTGTGGTTGAGCTTGAAAACTAATCCCGTCTAAAGCACGTCACTCGCGTGAGAGAGAGGAAGCAAACAAACACGGTCGCGTTCCCTCGACGGAAGTTGGTATTTGCTCGACTCCCAACTCTCGAGAGTTCGCAAAGTAATTTAATGAGACGACTGCAAAATTAAATTATTATTTTCCGGCTAGATTAAGTTCATTTACTTTTCCAAATTAATATAAATCTAAATAACACAATATTTACACTTAACGCGAGTCGACATTGCCGAAACTTAATCGAATCTAACCTGGGAGTTGGAACTAACTTATAACTAAGTTCTAATTGAGTTCGTTAAGGCGCTGGCTGCCTGATGGTGCAACTCGGGAGCTGCTCGGATCTATATGGCAGTCCGAAAGATTTGCCGTACATAACTTCAGACGTAGTAAACCTGGAGTATCTTATAAAATCTGGAAATTCTAGCGATTAAAAGTCTAATTTAATATAAACTCCTCATTAACAAATTAATGCTATAGTAGAATTTAGCATCAATTTTAAATATATAAATCTGGTTTACTTTGTTTAACACTTGTACATATCATACGGGGTGATAAAAATCTGTAAAAAATAGTGATGCGCGAGACGAGACAAAATTTTTACTCTGGAGCTAATCTCGTCTCCTCTCGGCACCATTCAATGTCGACACTCCAGATAAGGGTATCGAAAAGAGGGGATATTCTTGTCTCGTTTCGAATTTTAGTAAAAGAAACCATCAGCTTATAGATACAGTTACATACCGAGTTTAGATTTGCTTTTAATAATACATCAATGCTTTTCAGAAAATGATATGTCTTTCTTATATCTTCTGATGGTTTAAATTTAAATATTGGTTTTACGCCTTATAATACATAATAATAATTTTTTAAGTCTCTACATCATTAATCTGTATTTTGGACTGGTCTACAAGCTTTAAATTAAAAGATTGAAAACAATGTTAAATACAGAAATTTTATAAGTTTATCTAAACAACCAGGATTTGCTAAAAATATAAAAACATCACTATTGGCAAGCAAAAAGATGAGCATGGACTATTACTGTTTCATTAACTGGGTCGTTGCTTGCTGATAATATTGTGAGTTAAAACTTAGAATGCTCGGTCTCCTTCTAACACATTTCCCCTTACGAAAGGTTTTTTTTTCGATTTTATTTGTTTAAAAAAAGTAGGTACATTATTAATAAAACTATATTATACTGGATGGTCCATTTAAAATAATGGCACATAACAAAAAACTTAAAACCTTTCTTTTCCCCTGTCTTTTATAATATAAACAGAAAACATTCTACAATTACTTGTTTGTAATTTTTTTCTCATGAGGCAGAAAGTAATACTACCTTGGATGGAATAACCATCTTGTTATAGAAAAAAAGATTTGTAGGTTAGGTTAAAAAAATTATCGTAACTGTACTGAAATTCATTGTGCAATTAAATTTTAGAAAAAAAAGGTAAACAATAGGAATGGTTCTGCGAACCTTATATAAAGTTAGCTGTAAAGCTAGCAACGTTGCTGGCAACGAATTTGCACTGCCTGTACACAATCAAAGCGAAGCGGCAAAGTATATGTTATTTAGGTTATTAATGGAAGGGTTTTTTATACTTTGTTAAGTCAACAAATGGTTTTATTACGATAAATTATCGACATAATAAAAATTAAAATTATTTAAACCAGAATGTATGTAAATACTCTTATTGTGACAGTTGTAGTAATAATCAAATTAATGGTATTTTTTTAACCAAGACTTATGCCAACTACATATTTAGGTGGTGTTTGTTGCTTATAATAATTACACAGTTTTAATATAATAGCCAATAGTATATAAAAAACGTATATTTTTTAAAGCAAGACTTGTGCCACTTGCAGACTCTCATGGTGTTTACTTTTAACAATAATTTAACCACCGTTTTGATACAATGTCCAAAAGCAGGGTATAAGAGGGTAAAAATAACCCCAAAAAAATTTAAATAATCATATTTTTTAAACCAAGACTTGTGCCAACTATATATTTAGGTGGTGTTTGTTTCTCATGATAATCAAACGACAGATATATAATGGACAAAATCGGGGGATAAGGGAGTAAAAACACCTCCATAAAATTTTAAAGAATCATATTTTTTAAAGCAAGACTTATTCCACTTGCAGACTCTGATGGTGTTTACTTTAACCAATAATTTAACTACCATTTTAATACAATGTCCAAAAGCAGGGTATAAACAACTCCAAAAAAAATTAAAATAATAGTATTTTTTAAACCAAGACTTGTGCCAACTACATATTTAGGTGGTGTTTGTTTGTCATAATAATCAAACGACAGATTAATATAATGGCCAAAATTAGGGGATAAGGGGTAAAAACACCACCATAAAATTTTAAAAAGTTATATTTTTCAAAGCAAAACTTGTGCGACTGACAGACTATGGCGGTGTTTACTATTAATAATAATTTAACTACCGTTTTAATAAAATGTCCCAAATAGGGGATAAGAGGGTAAAAACAACCCCATAAAATTAAAATAATCCTATTTTTAAAACCAAGACTTGTGCCAAGTACATATTTACGTGGTATTTGTTTTATAATAATCAAATTACAGTTTTAATATAACGGCGAAAATTAGGGGATAAGGGGTAAAAACACCACCATAGAATAAAAAAAAAAACATATTTTTTAAAGCAAGACTTGTACGACTTAAAAACTATGGCAGTGTTTACTATTAATAATAATTTAACTACCGTTTTAATACAATGTCCAAAAATAGGGGATAAGAGGGTAAAAACAATCTCATAAAAATTAAAATAATCGTATTTTTTAAACCAAGACTTGTGCCACTTACAGACTCTGGCGGTGTTTACTTTTAACAATAATTTAACTACAGTTTCAAGACAATGTCCAAAACCAGGGGATAAGCGGGGTAAAAACACCCCTATACACGCCAAACTTATTTTCAATTCCTTTACGTTTTGAGCGTTTTGATGTCTAATGCCAACTGTTATACGTATTTGTTAGTTTGGTGCCGGTAGTCGATTTTAATCTTTTATATAAAAATTTTTGATTCTATTTGTACGACTTTTGTTGTAAAAGCTAGATTTAACAAATAGCCACATAGAATATGTATGTTGTTTCCTGATAAAATGGAGAACGCTGGTTGCCCGTAAATTCATTAGATTCGTTCTGTCTATTTAGTGACACAAATTATGGTTCAAATAATTTTAATTTTTATTATTTCTATAATTTTTATTGTAATAGAGCCATTGTTTGATTACAAAATATAATATAGTATTCATTAATAAGCTAAATAAATAACAGCTTTGATTGTGTACCGGTGCAAATTCGTTACCAGCAACGGTGCTGGAGAAACGTTGCTAGAGAAACGTTGCTAACTTCACAGCTATATAAAAATTACACTTTATTTCACTCTATCCTTGAACGTAAAATCGCTCTTTATGAGTACCATTAGCGTGTCATTATTTTTTGATTTCGCCCTGTGGGTTAGCTGTGGATTCCTTTGTTATCTCCGTTAAGAGATAGCAAACGTCAAATATAACATTTTGTTCAGGGTCACAGAAATGGTTTTGTGTTTTATAAGTTAATTATTATTAAGTTTATACTATCATATATAACTTATACTTATATCTATGGAAAAGCGATAGTAGGAAAAATATTATATGTAATTCATGCATGACACTCGCCTGTGGCTCGTGCCCGTAATTTTCCGCCTCGTAAAAACAAGTACTTACTTAATGCACTTGTTACATAAATTATCATTATGTAACAAGTGAATTAATACGTACTTTTTTCACTATTGGAAATTTTCGATTATTTGTCAAAATATGATAGTTAATTTTATGGAGGTAAAGAGTTGTTTTGTTTACCAGTTTACACTAAAATATTTCTAAAAATGTTACATTTATTAATTAAATATAAAAAGTAAAGAATAAATTCCAGGTGACTCGTTTATCTTATCTTAGGACATTACATTAACTCAAAAACTATAAAAGATAGAAACAAAATTTAAATAACTTTACACTTTCCTTTCTTAATTTTGAGAGATCTAATCTATTGCTTAAATCAACTGAATATTTACGTATAAATAATAATTTTAAGTTTAAGCCTTCTACAATACTGAGTAAATATTCTGTACGAGGTACAGTCTATTCAAATAAGCGAGGTAAGCGGCTGTATCTCAGAAACCACTAATTGTAGAAACTTGCGGTAAAAAATTATATAACCAAAGTGGCCAGGAGAAAATTCTGGAAATAATTTTTAAGTTTCTAAGATGGCCGCTAGGGGCGTAATTGCTATCCCTAATTAAAAAAAAACAGTGATTCTCTAAATTTTGCCCTAAGAAAAATGAATGCATTTTAAAACTGAGATAAAACCTAGTCTTTTTTATTATTAACTTTTTCTTCCATCTCTGAAAATAAAGTGGTGGGGGGTATTTACACGTTTTTTCAAATAAATCTCTATTAATCGATAACAGCTCAACGGATTTTAATAAACTTGGTATCCCTGAAAAATGCATTCCTTGGGATCCAACGATATCTAACTAACTGTGTTTTTTATTTGGGATTTTGCCACTAGACGGCGGTCTTTTGACAATATAATAATAACAGAAATTACAAATTTTATAAAAAAAAATTAAATGTATTGACATGGTTTTTACATGAAAAAATAGCAAAATGAAGCCTAATTAAGGACGCGTGAATCGCATTTCGATATATTGTTTCTAACCCAAAATTTCGGCTAATGAAAATTTATCCAACTTAACTTAAGTGAAAAAACAGGTCTTCCTGGGAATTTCAACCTATTAAGATAACAAAAAAAAAAAAAAAAAATATATATATATATATATATATATATATATATATATATATATATATTTATAACCCAAATTTCGACTAGTGAAAATGTATCCAACTTAACTTAAGTAAAAAAAACAGGTCTACCTCGGAATTTCAACTATTAAGATAATATATAATATATATATATATATATATATATATATATATATATATATATATATATATATATATATATATATATATATATATATATATATATATATATATATATATATATATATATATATATATATATATATATATATATATATATATATATATATATATATATATATATATATATATATATATATATATATACAGGGTTATTCACGCAACCCGTTCATTAAAAGTTTTTGATGATGCCATTTAGATAAAAATTTCAAATTTTGGGATTAAGGTAAGGTCAAGGGGTACTTCTTTTTTGAAATATTTTCAACTTCCTGTCACTTCCGGTTTAACCGGAAGTTGGTATCAACTTGCTTATTTTAAATGGAACACCCTGTATTTTATGATATTTTTGGATTCTACGGAGAATTTTAATGCTATTTTATGTAGCATGTCCTATACCTAGGTTCAATCGTTCTTAAGATATTTGACCTTGAACCGAAAATGAGCCTTCGGGGTACCAAATTTTAAAATCTCCTATTTTTGTAAGTTTTGAGGATATAATCTTCATATTTTGCAGACGATCGGTAAATAATCTTAGGTTTCTATTTTTTTTATTGAATTTGTCTATTTTTATACAGGGTGTCCTAAATTCAGCGGTCAACATTCACATTTTCAAAGCCGCTGAAGTCCGTTTTTTTAAATGGGACACCCTATAACTTTATGCACTATCAAATGTAGAATTTCATTTTCTATCGAACTGTAGTAAGGTTCCCTATACCTATTCGTAACCATTTTCGAAATAATTGGGTTTTATAAAAATATCGTATGTATTTGCTTAAATATTTACATGTTCCAATGGTGAGCCATGGAAAAACAATTGAGATCCAATATCCAATATGACAGATGATTAGTATGCGTTATTTATCGAAAGCTGTCAGTGATAAACTAAATCTTCTAAATCAAAATGGAAGAATACTCAAACGCTGATATTCTCAATCTATTTTATATTCATGGAGAACGTTATAAAATTTTGGAGAGAACGTGTCGTGTGTTTAATGAACGCCACCCTGATTTGCCGCCAATGAACAAGTCAAAATTCAAGAGGATTGAAACGAACCTTTTGCGTTTTGGCAAGGTTAAAGTTACAAAAAATGTTCCGAAACCAGTGACAAATGCCGAAGGTAACGTAATAAACACATTAGCTTATTTCCACGCAAACCCGCAAAGTTCAATACCGTCTGCAGAAAACGATTCGGGAATTTCTTCTTCATCTGTCCAAAGAATCTTGAGCGAACATCATATGCACCCTTATTCCTTCCAAAACGTGCAAGCCTTGAGACCTGGTGATGACGGCCGACGAGTAGAATTTTGCGAATTCATGTTTTTGAAAATTCAAGAGGACCCTCAATTCCTTTCAAAAATATTTTGGACCGATGAAGCGAAATTTTCTAGAGAAGGAATAACAAATAGAAGAAACGAACATTTCTGGGCAGCAGAAAATCCGCACGCTTTACGCGAAACGCGTTCTCAAGAGAGGTTTAGCTTCAATGTTTTCGGTATAGTATTAAATGATCAGGTGCGGTACTGTATTTATGAAGACAATTTAAACAGTGAGTATTTTGGAAATTCTACGAGGGAAGGTTTCTGAATTTATAGAAGAAATACCTATTGGTGAGCTGCAAAATTATTGGTATCAATTAGATGGAGCATCAGAACATAATTCCGCTGCAGTTTATCTCCAATTATCTCGAATTTTTGAAGATCGCTGGATTGGTCCCAATGGCCCTTGGAGATGGCCCCCGCGATCGCCTGATTTAACACCCCTAGACTTTTATTTATGGGGATTTATCAAAGGTAAAGTCTATGCTTCCCCAGTAAATAACAATCAAGATTTACTGGACAGGATACGAACAGCTTTTGCCGAATTAGAAAACGGACAAATTTAACGGGCCACAGCAACTGTACAAAGAAGAATTGAAATGTGTCTTCAAATGAACGGACAGCATATAGAACATTTTTTATAATTCAATTTTATTATTTTATTTATTTATTGTTGATTGTTAGATTGCTATAATTTTTAAGTTCACTAAAACAAGTTTAGAACAGTCTCGAACTTAGTAGATATGGTTAAAAATAATGTAAACAATTTATTACATTTTTTATAACTTTAACTTTTCCGAAACAAAAAAATTTCGTTTCAATCCTCTTCAATTTTCTCTTGTTCATTGGCGATAAATGAGGATGTTTTTCATTAAAAACGTGGCACGTTCTCTCCAATATTTTGTAACATTCTCCGCGAATATAAAATAAATTGAGAATATCAGCTTTTGAGTGTTATTTTATTTTAATTGTTTTTCCATGGCTTACTACGGGAAGGTGTAAGCATTTAGCAAATAAGTATGATAGTTTAATAAAAACCTGATTATTTCGAAAATGGTTACGAATAGGTATAGGGAACCTTAATACAGTTCGATAGAAAATTAAATTCTACATTTGATAGTGCATAAAGTTATAGGGTGTCCCATTTAAAAAAACGGACTTTAGCGGCTTTGAAAATGTAAATGTTTGCCGTTGAATTTAGGACACCCTGTATAAAAATAGGCAAATTCAATAAAAAAAATAGAAACCTAAGATTACTTAACGATCGACTGCAAAATATGAAGATTATATCTTCAAAACTTACAAAAATACGAGATTTTAAAATTTGTAACCCCGAAAGCTCATTTTTGGTTCAAGGTCAAGTATCTTAAGAACGCTTGAACCTAGGTATAGGACATGCTACATAATATAGCATTAAAATTCTCCGTAGAATCCAAAAATATCATAAAATACTGGGTGTTTCATTTAAAATAAGCAAGTTGATACCAACTTCCGGTTAAACCGGAAGTGAAAGGAAGTTGAAAATATTTCAAAAAAGAAGTACCCTATGACCTTACCTTAATCCTAAAATTTGAAATTTTTATCTAAATGGCATCATCAAAAACTTTTAATGAACGGGTTGCGTGAATAACCCTATATATATATATATATATATATATATATATATATATATATATATATATATTTTTTGATGATGTCATTTAGATAAAAATTTCCCACGTGGTGGGGGATATTCGAATGTTTTTCCAAACAAATGTCTAAAACTGCTCACCGAAATACAATAGCTTTGGTAGCGCTGAGAAAAGCAAACTAGGGATTTAACGTTACCTAAGTTTTTGAGTTTGTGATTTGGTAACTTACGACTAGAGGGCGTTCACAACAGAAATTGCAAGTTTTCTAAAAAAGGAAACGATCATCTTTTTGGATACTGTGGCTCTGAAAAGGACCGATTTTGAGCAAAAAATATTATTTAATGCCTCCTTAAGTGTTCAAATTGTCTTCCGTCACCTTCCACACATTCTTCCAATCTTTCATGGGAGGAAAAAACTGCCGCTTCAATTTCAGCCACAAGCAGCCGTCGAATTGCATTTCGAACTCTGTGTTGCATATCTAACCTTGTTGTTGGTGGAGTTTGAAAAACAATGCCTTTCACCCGTCCCCATAAATAGAAGTCGAAACACGTCAAGTCGAATGGCCTGGCCGGCTAAGGAAATAAGCTTCCCCTTCCTATCCAACGCTCTTGAAAAGTATCGTTGATATGGTTCAGAACGTTAATGGAAAAATGCGCTGAACAACCGTCCAATTGTATTGATCAAAAACTCTAAGAAGACGTTACCAGTTAGCGCTCGGTCAAAAAAGTAGGGTCCGATAATTCTGCCTCCTATAATGCCACACCACACGTTTAGACTCCAGCGTCCTTGGTGCTGCACTTCTCGCATCCAGTGCGGATTTTCAGCAGACCAATAATGCATATTATGCATGTTTACCCTACCGTCACTTATTAAAAGTAGCTTCATCGGTCCATAGAATCTGTGATAAGAAATTTCGGTTTCATGAATCATGATATAATCATTTTTTCATTTAATGAATCATGCCTAACATCCAGTGACAACAATTTAATCTATGATCGAAATCTTCTTCATTTAAGGCCTGGTGCAAGACTATGTGGTAGGGATGTAGCCTAAAAAAACATGTAGATACATAATATAAAATAATACTGAACGTTTTATTAAATTTACCTGTTGTCTTTTAAAATGTTTCGAACAGTTGTTCGTGCTATCCCCAGGTCTAAAGATAACGCCCTGGTACATATGTGTCTGCTAAACTCTATATAAGCCAAGACATTAATAATATTCTCCTCAGTTCGACCATTGCGACGCCTACGAAATCTAGGATGATGAAAACTACCAGTATCGCTTAATCGCCGTACCAGGCATGGAAATACTCTCCTCCCGTAATGAAGTGTTTCAGCTGTTGCTGCATTTTGAAAACACTCGAAGTAGACCGCAATCATATCAACAGCTTCATCGTTTGTGAAAGGTCTTAAATACTTATATACAGTTAATAAGAATGAAACTGCGTTTAATAAAGATTTGACACTTCTTTCCAATATTATTTAGGAGTTTGTCATTTGTTTCCACGGTTTACTACTTATCTTATTGAGGGAAGCAACGAGCAACGAGCTTTTTACTTAAACACATAAATTGTACATGTGTAGCTTAATATTTCATTTTTGGTTTAAAAGAACTATCAAAATATATTTTGTAATTCAATTCTTTGAAGTTTTTTTTGCATTATTTCAGAAAATAAATGTGTTAAAAAATTCTATAAAGTCCGAAAATCGATCAGTAAAGTAAAAAATTTTGTCAAAATGTTCATTTTATTTCGATATTTTTTAATTTCTCGCTAATATTCTAGCTTATGGGGGTTTGATTTTCTATTTTAGTGTGCAAAAAATTATATGGACGTGTTTAAATTTTTTCCCGAAAATCCGCTCTTTGTGCTTAGATTAGGAAGAAGTTACTTGCAATTGCATGTGCTTATTTGAGCTTCCTCTTGCTATTTTTTCGTGCAAAAAAATTACATTTTTTTAGGAAACTTGCAATTTCTGGTATCAAAAACACCTTCTAGTAGTAAGTTACGAAAACATACAAAAATTTCGGTAACGTTGGATCCCTAGCGTTTGCTTTTTTCAACGGTACCAAAGTTATTGTAATTCGCTGAGCCGTTTTCAAGTCATAGACATTTGTTTGGAAAAACATAACACAACCAGTTAGGGCACTCAAACGATCTGTCAGTTGAACGTAACCGATCAGCTGTTTTTGACGGGCGTAGGACAAACAAATCGAATTTTTACATGGGAGTTTTGTTATTTATTTCTATTTTTTTACCTTAAAATGCCTTCTTTTTGTTGTATTGCAAATTGTGGATGTAGAAAAAACACAATGTTACTTTTATTTGTAAGTTTCAAAAATTCTCAATTTTAGATATGAAAACGATTGAATGAACTTTCGTCGATGTGGCTGAAATGGATTACTGCAATAAAAAGAGGATTTACGTACTACTAAATTAAATTAGACTCAAGTGTGTCCAAAACATTTCATATTAATCATTTATTAAAAAACTAAAATTAATCTAGCTAGTTAACAATTATTATGATTCTCAATCGAGACTGATTAAAGATCTAATCGTTGTTTGAAAAAGTTATATTACATTTTGCACCTTTAAATATTTTAATGCTGTAGTATTTTTTTAAGTTTTAGGGGTCTTAAATAATTATCAGTATTTGTATGTACCATTTTAAAACAGTTTTTTTAATAATTTTAACCTTTATGTAACTCGGTAATTATTTTTTTGTTTGGGAAAGTGAGGTAATCCTACCTAAAAGTTCTTAAATTCATTATACAAGTAATAAATATTTATTTTTTTTTACATATTTTTATTACATACTTTAGGAACTAAATAATGTATGCTTTTTATATTGATATTATCCTAACACGAGTGTGGTCTATAGATTTTACAATTTTTTTTAATGTATAATAAATGAAGCTACGATAACCATATGCAGGGTTATTACTTACTTAATATTAAGATTTGCCAAATTCGGCAAAACCTATGACCGAATAAAGAAAGATCTTGTTATGCATTTAGGACTGAAGTTCTTAAATTATGAAGGGATTACAAGTAGGATAAAGGCTTGAACATTCTTTTCAAAATTTTAAGTTTCTCGATAACGTCTCAAAAAAATAAGACGGGAATAAAATGTAACTATTTTTTTTAGCGGCTCGCTCCATGATATAATCCTGTCCTAGAGTGCAAGTATATAATTTTTTCTAGACATAAGTAAGTTTAAGTCTAGTAAAGGGTAATGTATGCAATTACGCTGATAAAAATTGAGTTCTTTTACATTCGTCATCAGGTTTATTGTAAAGACAACTTTTTATTCATATTCTATTCACTCTGAAAACGTTATATATTGTTTCACTCTGACATGCACGGCAATTTATTTAAATAAAAATATGTTTGTTTTATTGATATATATGTTTTATTTATAAAAAAAATATATGTATTGGGTGCAGTACAAAATATCAAATACAGATTGAATTAAGTTTAACCTGGATATATATAATTCAAATTGAACAACTGGGAAACTAACAATGTCTATATTTGTCACTGGGGGAAAGTCTTTTGGATCCACACTATAAAAGGATCTAATTCTTAATTATAAAAATATTTTGTTTGCCCCGCTCGGCGACTTCGGCGTTCTTATTTCGAAGCTTCAAAAAGTATTCACTTGTCATAACTAAGTTTAAAGCAAACACACAATTGTAAAAAATGGTCCTGTATAAAAAAATGCACTAAATATTTACAACAATACTTGAAATTTGCTTTTAAATTATCACGGACTCCTAAGGAATAAAACAATGTTTGTCCTACGCCACCCACATTGACAGCAGTCAGCTGTTTTTTTTGCTTAAGTTAAGTAGGTTAAATTATCATTGACCGAATTTTAGGTTAGGAACAACATATCGAGATGCGGTTTGCGCGTGCTTAATTAGGCTTCATTTTGCTATTATTTCATGTAAAAAACCCATATCGATACATTTATTTTTCTAGAAAATTTGTAAATCCTGTTTTATGATCAAAAACGCTCTCTAGGGGCAAGATCCCAAATCAAAAACACAATTAGTTAGATAAAGTTGGATCCCCTAGGAATGCTTTTTTCAACGATACCAAGTTTATTAAAATCCGTTGAGCCGTTATCGATTTATAGAGATTTATTTGGAAAATCATTTAAACACCCCCACCACTTTATTTTCAGAAATAGAAGAAAAAGTTCATGACAAAAAAGACTTGGTTTTATCTCAGTTTTAAAATGCATACATTTTCGTGTTACCTTAATAGGGCGAAGTTTCGAGAAACACTGATTTTTTTAATTAAGAATAGTAATTGGGTGTTTAATATTTTGTACTGCCTTAGAAACTTAAAAATTATTTCCAGAATTTTCTCGTGGCCACTTTGATTATACAATTTTTTTGTATAATTAGAAAGTATTGGCGCCAAATAGTATTTTTGCCAATAAAACATCATTACAGTAATATAGGCGCAAAAGGACCGTCTAAAAACATAAATCTGTTTGTCTCAAATAATCACGTTTCAGTGGCGTATATAGACATTGCTTCTGGAGGGGATTTTGAGACGATCTAAATTTTCTACAACCAAATAAAAAGTAAAACTGACTCTGGTGGTGGTTTCACCCGCCCGCCCCGAAAAAAACGTCCTTACTTTATACTATTTCTATCATTTTAGCTTAAATAAAAGTAGCTCTGGGGGAGGGGTTAACGCCAAACCCCCCTCCTCATATACGTCACTGTCACGTTTTATATTTAGATATTCCTATAACTACAATAATTATATTCTTATTTGAATAACATATAGATGCCCGACAATAATAAAGGCTAAAGGGCTATAGGTATTTGCCAATAAAATTATATTACAATAATTAGATACTAAAGGTCTTAATTAATAATTACCCTGGGAATTTGTCTACCTTTTGTGTATGAGAACTGACCGATAACAACACCCCCACCAATTAGGAAATAGGAATTTAGATATTAAAAGGTATATTTATAAGTGAGGCAGTTGAAGAACAGTTTTTCAGTTTGGACGCGCTTAATCAACTATAGTCATTTGCCATTTTAATATATAAGTTTTTAAAAGTACAAGTTTATTAACAAAGAATTTATTAAAAAATTGTTTGAAGTCAAGAAATTTGTGTGTTATATGTGGACGGAAATCCATAACACGTGTAAGAGCGGTTACAACATTGGTACCAACGGTGGTTATCAATCTACAACAATACACTCAGTTGAAGTAAATTTTATTTCGGTTGTCAACAACAAATATTGAGATCAATAGAGAGAATAACTTGATTTATGAAAATCTATACCCACAAAGTTCACATTTATTTTAGTTATCTTTATGTTTATTTTATAATCACAAAAAGGCTCTTTAATGTTCACCTCATTTATTTTTGAACCAGTCAAGATGAATATTTTAAAGTTGGACACTAATGACCTTTCAAATTATTTTTTTTGTGTCGAATTTTGAATTTTAATCTTGACTGGTTTAAAAAAATAAAGATCCGGGGAGGAGGGGACGCTGAGGTATATTCTGTTAAGCAAGTTGATCATGCAAATTTCAAAAATTGGTTAGCCAATCGATATTTTTTAATATAAAGATCGATTTTCAAGAAAATCGGCATTGCTAGCCGCATTGTTGGGATCCGCTATAGTGATGAATTGATTAAATTAGTTCTCGGTGATTTAATAGATAAAGGCGATATCCTATATAGAGGTGAAAGTAGTATATTCAAAGAACTTGCATCGTTGCCAATGTAGCAAGTGAAAAAGTGTCAATTAACAATTTGTATAAAAAAATATTTTTCTAGTAAGTTACAAAAACGTTTTTGTTAATTTTTGTAAAGGAAAATGTACTATTTAAGTAATAGGAAAAGTAAAAATGCAAATTCCATTGCAAAATACGTAGATCTTTCAACTTACCGGAAGCTGCCTGCCATTAATACTAGACATAGTTATCGCAGAACCTTAGCAAAACCTGTGCTAATAAATGTTGGGAGGGATATATTACCCTTTAAGAATAATCGATTTCAAAGAAATGTCCGGTAAAGCCAGTCAAATCATGCCCGGAGTGTCATCAAGTATCCACGAACACACACGTCACAATTTTTTAAGGTTGGTAAACGGAAATAAGACAATAAATAGTCTAGGATCATCACCTACAAAACTACATGTATCAAACCTTCAAGATCCTATAGAATTTGCTTCAATAGTTTAAGTACTTCACTGTAAAAATTTAAAATTCACTTCACCTCATTCAATTAGGAGGAAAAGGTAAATTAATCTTACTTTCACACAAGGTCTTAAAAAACACTATTCAAATTATGATATATCATAAATTTTTTAACCAGAGTTAAAGAGGAATTATCGAAAAATGTTTAAGCATAATATATAAATTATGGATTGTACACCACTGTTAGATATCTTAAATATAAGTATGGCAACCAATTATTACTAAAAATACAGTAATTTCACACAACGGAGATGTTGCAATATGCAAATGGCGCTTACCTCAGATTAAGTAACAAATTAAAGATTATGCCTAACTTCCTTTTGCCTAGGTTCGTATACGATTCTTCAAGCATACTCTGCTAATATTTATTGCATGAGTAAAAACAAGTACAATCTAAGATTATTAGTGATTCTACATTTCCCATCTAGATTTGTATGATATGCGAAAAGTTTTGTGTCGCAAAATGTTGCGTAGAAATTTGATATCGAGAAAAATTATATTTATTCGCCATCTTAATTTAAACATTCGTAGGCAGAAGTCAGTATAAAATATCACTTTAGAACGAAACAGATCTTATCTATTTGCAATTTTATAAATGGGTACCGGCTAAAGTTCGATGTCCCGATCTAGTGGGATTAAAAAATAACTAACTTAAGAGGCTGTATGCAATCGAGGACCAAACGTTAGAAATTAATTTTATTTTTTAAACTAAGTATAATAAATAGAAGTAAATAATAATCCTGTATACTTGTTAGGCACTTTAGCATTTTGATTATATATTTTGCAATTGTTTTGTTCAGATTCTAGCTACGAAATATACGCACCACCCTCAACTCAGATAAACATCATATCTGACAATAAAATATTTCAAAATGACATTCTTTTCCCCTTGAGGGCAAACACCGGGGCGACCAACATCCAAAAAAAAAATTAAAAATCCCCCACACATACAAGTATCGAACACACGCTCTTACAGCCGAAGGCTTAACAAAAATACATAAATATAATGGATACAAATTGTCAATCTACCGCCCCAGGCAACTGATTAAATGGGGGCGGCAAGGGGTGGTTTTGGGGGGTGGCCACCCTTCCGGCAGACACGGGGTGAGAATTAGGGAGGGCGGAGGTCACGCGGTGAAGTGGATTAAGTCCTTACGTAGAGATAGGTCGAGTCGTGATTGGAATTTTCGCCAATGTTTAGGGTTACGACGATGTGGTGATTCGTAATATGGCAGGTTGAGATCTTGGTCAGGATATCCTATTGAGACTTCACTTCTGATGCATAAATCATTTTTCAATAGTGACAGATAGGCGTGTATTTAAGAGGTGGGTAATGGGGGTAAATATCCTCCCTCATATCAAAAAAATCTAAATTTCTATATTACTTCCCTCGTAAAAGGAAAGTATGGTAATCGTGAAAAAATCACCATCTGGGATTTTTGCAGATCTGCATGTTTCAGGGTCCCTAGATGCGGAAAAACATGTTTTCTCAATCCGCCTGTCTGTCTGTTTGCGGCATAGCTCTAAAAAACTTACCCAATTGACTTGACAAATTTTGATCAAAAATTAAGGGTCATATGAGGGTGACCTGGTAACATTTTGGTAAAATGATAAAATTTTAGTGTGAATCCAAGATGGCGAAACAAAATGCCGGCCTAAAAAATATTTAAAAAGTCAGCCTGAAAAAATCACTTATTAAATTGATTTCAAATTTTGTGCAAGAATTAAGTAACAGAGAAATGAACTAGTAAAATTATAGTACGAAATCAAGAAAACGGAACAAAATAGCAGCCAAATTCAAAGTTTTGTAGTCGCAAAAAAATCACCCTCCCAGATTTTAAATATCTTCCCGTTTTAACGCCCCTAGATGGAAAAAACATGTTTTCTCAATTCCGCCCGTCTGTCTGTCGGTGTGCTTGCCTGTCTGTCAGTTCGCGGCATAGCTAAAATATTAATTGCACTTCAAGGTAAATAGGGATATTCAAAGTTCTTTCCAAAACTATCGAACCTATAAGATGGTCTTCTAAAATACTTGCCCAAACGTTAACTTTCTGGGGATATTGTGTATGACACTCGCGAAAAATATGGGGATTGACATCGCTCCAATACCTGCATTTTTGCGTATTGACAAGGCCATTCAGAAAAAAAGTACTTTCATCACTAAAGTAAATCTGGTGTAAATAGTTAGGACTGGCTATCAATATGTTTGACATCATTTATCAAAAATTAAGTCGTTTCTCTGGATCATACGAAACGTCACACGTTTTAGCCACATGCTTGGCAAGTTGTGAAGGGGTTTGTAACCATATCAGCTATGGTCTGGATTTGCACATCCTCCGGTAATTTGGGCCTACCGGATCTTGAAGCTTCTTTAACTGCCTATTCAGCATTCTAAATTTGGAGAGACATTGTTGGTAATACCTGCGACAAATTGGACGTTTGAGAAACCGTATCGATGTTTTGTAAGAAAAGATGTAAATCAGTGAGTTGTAGAGAATGATTGAACTTTTAGAATCTTCATCATTTAATGGATAATTTTTTTGGTATTTCCGCTGCAAATTTTTAAAGTCGATTTTTTCAATTCGTTGTTTTTCTATTTTTCATCTGGTCGAGTCGAAAATGCGGACGAATGTAGCTACAATATTGCTTTTGAAAAAGTCTATTCTTGGACGGGTTCTACGTTTATGATTTCCGATATACAGGGTGTACAATGTGTGAATGGCGAAAACGCTTCAGGCCATGTAGTTCGCCCTGTGTTAATCCTAAAGCAAAACGATGTGTACATATTAAAATTTGGTCCAATCCTAAACCTGAATAAAGGCTGAAGGGTGGAAATGACAACCAGAAATGAAATATTCCTGTGATCTTAAAAATGGACTCTCGAAGCGAATTTTAACAGATATACCTTTTTTAATAAAAGAGGAAATAAGAATTTTTAATGAAAAGATTAAAATATCGCGGCATAAATAATTATACCCTTTTAGATGTATGTAAAGTATCACAGGTAGAGCCCTCTACGATGTACAGCAAAAATGAGAGGCCCTCAATCTTTCCTTCCCAAAAATCAACCCTGGAACGGCTTTGGAAAAATTGGAGGTTAAATTTTGCGAAATTTGCAAGCAATTTATTAACCGCCCTGTATCAATACCTACTAAACAACGTAGTAGGTGTTGCCTGTATACGGTTACAATTCTAGTTACTATTTAAATTTGACGAAATTACGGAATGTCCAACTTTTCCATCAAAGTGCGTGAGTTCGATTGTTGACAGCGAGGTTGACAGGATTATTATGATTCTTTCGTTCATTCGACATAGCGAGATTTAATTATCAAACGCTATTATAGTTAGCTGTAAAAGACAACCTTAATTCTTGCATTCAATTTAGAAATCTAGTAAGTAGTTTGTTACGGCGGTTTTTTAAATATTTTATTAGGCAGCCATTACCTTCCGCCACACACACGGCAAAATGCAGGATTTAAGGTGACAAAAGTGCAAAATTCAATTCGCCGAGCGAATCCATTTTACAAAAAAAATGTTCTTAATTGCGCCTGCGAACGGCTCCTGCATTTGTTTTTCAAGCTGGTGTAACTGTGTCTTCGCAATTTGTAGTTAAAGTGAAATGTTTTGATATCAAGAGCGCCTTATCAGTTTCACTGAATTTCTAGTGTGAGAAGTAGGGTGGTAGTTATTATTTCTGTGACAAGTTAGAACAGGTTTTGGCCATGGATTCGAAACCGACAGGTATATAAATTAAATTTATTATGCATGGATTCCTGCTTCTTTCAAATATAGTTTTTGAACGACATTTTAATTTTAAAGACATATGTTACATTGTTACATTTTTTAATATATTTTACGATTTTCCTAAGTGTTAACCTAAAAAGTACCCCTAAGTACCTGTGAGTTTCTTTAAAATTAAGTATGCTTATAGTATTGAGATAACAATATAAAAAAATGAGAGTGCCGAAAGATGCCTTTTCTGAGGAATCTTTTTTTATTACAGGGAGTCACACAGAAAACCTGGATTCTAAGAAAAATGAATTATTTTTGAAACTTTATCAAAATAAGTTTTTCAACCTAAAATCAGCTAAATGTATCAATTTCTTAACTGGTTATATACTAGAAAAATACAACAACAAGGAAAATGTCTCAAAATTTCGAAAATATTGTTAAAAATGTTTTCAAGTTATTTGTATCTAAATGTATTCTCAAATGGAAATCTAGTCATCGAATATATGACAGATATGTGGAAAAAAATGGTAAATGGCTTCAAGCTAATTTTCAGTTACCTGTTACTGACCGGAGAAGCTCTGAAATATCATCAAAAATCAAACAAAAATAGACCTAAAAAGCTATTTGAAGATTGTTCCAAACGAACAAAATCAAGAAATGTTACCACTCTAGTGTCAGAAAACAGTCCTGAAATATTATGTTTTCCGACAAAAAAATCCCTGATAAAAAGTGGTAAAAGATCAGCGGCGGAAGTTGTAGAATTAGCCGCTCATTCAACATCCCAACAGTTAAAAGACATGAAATTGGTTTATGATTCTCTAACAAACTCCATTTTAACTTATAAAATGGAGAAAGCTTTGGCTTTAATCGTAGACTGCGGTTTGGAAAAAGAACAATATACGGATATTCAAAAAGGAGCCAAGAGAAGAGAGGCAAACATTTATCCTCCGTACAATGTTATTTCTGAAGCTAAGAAACAGTGTTACCCTAAAAATATTAAAGTTAAATACAAATTCCTTTATAAGACCTTTTGGATTTGACTGTGCAACGTTTAGTTAAAGTTCAATCAGAAGTGTTAGAACGGATATCATCTCATATAACGACTGTTGATGTTATGTATAAATGGGGATTGGATGGTAGTGGTGGGCACAGTATTTACAAACAAAACTTATCAAGTTCACAATATGGCGATTCCAACATTATATTATTCACAATAGTACCTGTATAGGTATGTATAGAAATGTCAACAGTAACGAATAACTCAAAGCAGATTTATTGGAAAAATATAAATGCCTCCTCCACACGGTATTGCCGTCCTATTGGATTTCAGTAACTAAAAGAAACTTCCGTTAATATGAAGAAAGAGTACGACCTAGTTGACTCGCAAGTCTCTAAATTGGAACCAACTACAGTGACTGTTGCTGGGAAGGCCTTACATTTTAAGGACATTGTTATATGTACTATGCTTGATGGCAAAACATGTAATGTCCTGACAGATACCGCATCAACGCAGACGTGCAATGTTTGTAAAATCACACCTAAAGATATTAATGACTTACCCAAAGTTTTTGGCAGAAAATGCGATACAGACACTTATAAATTTGGAATATCTGTTCTTCATTGTTATCTCAGATTTTATGAACTTGGTTGCATGTCGCATACAAACTTGATCTTAAACAGTGGCAAGCTAGAACACCCGAAACAAAACTTACTGTACAAAATAGAAAACATCTTATAGCTGAAAAATTTTACAAAGAAATGGGTTTAGTCTTTGATCAGCCGAAACAAGGAGGTGGAAACAGCAATGACGGCAACACGGCTAGAAAATTCTTCCAAAACCCTGAAAAAGTTGCTAGTATTACAAGCTTAAATAGTGACTTTCTGAAGAAGTTTTCAAACATTCTGAGCGTGTTAGCAAGTGGGCATTATATCAAGACGGAATATTTTAAATCTTATTGTTTAGAGGCAGCCGAACTTTACATTAATTTATATCCGTGGTATAATATGAGTGCCACTGTGCACAAAATCCTAATTCACGGAGCCGATATTATTGAGTCTTTTCCTTTGCATATAGGACAGTTATCCGAGGACGTGTTAGAGGCAAGTCACAAAGCATACAAAAACATTCACCTCCATCATTCTCCAAAAACAGTCAGAGTTCACACCAATACAGATATATTGCACATGCTCCTTATTTCCTCGGATCCTCTTATTTCAGCATACAGAAAAGCAACACGAAACCAAAAAAATGTTTACCCACAAGAGGTCTTGAATATGTTGAAAATACCCGACTTTTTAAATAATAATATAGGCCAGTTCGACAGTGAAGACATTAACGACAGTGATGTGGACTCTGAATAAATTTTAAATACTCGTAGATAAGTTTTACAAGAACTTTAATTCATATGTGACTGATATATGGACAAAATATTGTTATATTGATTAAGTGATATTACCCCACTGATTTTGTTGAACTATAAAGTAAGTAATATTACTTATATTATTAGCTATACAATATAGTGTAGTCCTAAATTTTGGCGCAATTTTGTTCAAAATTGTAAACAAAGTTTATTTTTAAAAAACATTTTAATTTTTTTTCTTAAAAGAGCAATATATTTTTATTTAGTTACTTGCACTAAGCAAAACAACCACTAAATTATTAGAAAGTAAAAACTACAACTAGTTCGTCATATACCGCTAGTTAAAGATTTTTTTGGCATTTGAACGGTCACCATTTTGAAACAGAATTTAGGATCATACTCTGTATGATGAGAGCTTTCCAACGATATATCGCAAGATCTATGTTGCTATTAAAAAATATGTTAATGATGTCATGTTTTGACAGGTGTCAATAAAAAAAATAAATACGTTATGGCAAAATATAAGCAAAAAATATGTCATATCAGAGCATTTTTTAAAAACTAAATTCGTGAATTTTTAATCAATTTGTTTCATCATTGTTTTTCCATATTACATTATTATTGTCGATGTTTGCTTATGTATCGAATCTAATGAAGCCTCTGTATACAAGAAATGTTTGAAATGTTACTGTTCTTCTGTTGTGAGTGCATTAATATAAAAATAATAAAAGTTACGCTGTCGTATATTCAAATTATATTTTTGTCAGCCTATATACTGCATTTTGCCGTGTGTGCGCCATCTTAAATTCATCCCACAATTTTACCAATTCATCTCTATTCAGGCTGATTTTTTATATATTATATTAAGGCGCCGCGCCATTTTGTTTCGCCAACTTGAATTCGTACCAAAATTTGAATAGTTCTAGATAATACTTGATTTTGGTGAAAAATTTGAGGGAAACCGGATAGCTGGTTTTTTTAGTAATTACTTATTTAACATTTCATTTGGGCCGCCATTTTGCTCCGCCATATTGGATTTTTACTAAAATGTTACCATATCATAACCAAATGACCCTTAATTTGTGACCAATCAGATTAGTAGTTTTAACTATGCCGTGAACAGACCAACAGACTGACCGTACGGAACTCGAGGATCTAAAAAAATCTCGGAGGGTGATTTCTTTATGATAATAATAATACTCCCCTCTTACGAAGAAAGTAAATAGGAAATGATATATTACAAGCGAAGTTCCGGGAAAAGCGAATTTACCGATTTTATATTTTTTTTATTTTTGTTTAAATATTTCATATATTTTTTATTTTTTTACAACTTTATCTATATGGTATATGATAATAATATATATTATACACTTTATATCTTTCTCAATAAAAATAGGGTTTTATTCTAGAATATGGAATTTTACCGATGTTTTAAACATTTTATTAGGGCACCATTTTCTTTTGCCATTAAGGATTCGCACCAAAATTTTACCTGTTTATCCCTTACTTGATGTTTGTGCAAAATTTGAAGTCAATTAAATTAGTAGTTTTTTGATACTGATATTTTAAAAATTTTATTAGGCGGCCATTTGCTTCCGCCATAAGCGACTGGCACCACAATTTTATCAGTATGTCTATGTCATATTCGATTTTGATTGCAAAATTTGGATACATAATTAAGTCGTTTTTTAATGCTGATTTTTTTAAATATTCTATTAGGTCGTGATTTTGTTCCACCATACTGGATTTTTACCAAAATGTTACCTTGTCAGCCCCCTATGATCTTTAATTTTTGATCAAAATTTGAAGTCAATCGTTTAAGTAATTTTTTAGCTATGCCGCGAAAAGTCGGTTCGAATTGGGAAAATACGTTTTTTTTTTGGCATCTTGGGACCCTAAAACGTGAAGATCAGAAAAAAATCTCGCATGGTGATTTTTTTTAATACTTCCCTTTTAGGAGGGAAGTAATATTTTCAAAAATCCATTTTTATGAAATTATTTAGTTTCAATCATATTTATGTTTGAAGCAAAAAGTGTAATAATATTTTAAATCATTAAACCAAAATCCGCAAAAATAGAACAAAACAGATTCTAATCGCCATTCAGTAGACGCTAGTCTTTCGGTTAAAATTTAAAAATATCGATATTGTAAAACAGTTTTCGCCCGAGGACCCAAAAACGGTTACATATTTTGCAGGAATTCAAACACGTTTGTTGTGTAGCAATTTTATTTACAGTATTTGTGGATTTTTGGGATTTTGAGATATACTTTTGGGGATTTTTGGGATTTAAAAACATATCTATTGGATTTTCCCGTGGATTTAGACAGATTTTTAATAAATGTTCACATTATTTACGGATTTAAAGAGGGATCGCAGATTTGTGCAGACTTATATGGATCTGAAAGGTATTTATATGGATTTAAAAGATTTTTCCCAAGGATTTTTCGGGATTTTAACTGGAGTGAACACGGATGTAATAGAGTGAGCAGAGCAATCCCTCGGGGTGGCTAACTTCTAAAATGTTGTACAAGAGTTTAAAATCCCAGATGTATTTATGAGATTTTTGCTTGATCTGTGACGATTTTTGGGATTTAAAGACACATTTATTGGATATTTCCCTGGATTTAGACAAATTTCTGTCGATTTTTAGGATTTTTAATAGATTTTTAAAGTATTTACGGATTTAAAGAGGGATTACAAATTCTTGTAGATTTATATGGCTCTGACAGATATTTATGTGGATTTAAAAGATTTATTCCAAGGATTTTTTGAAATTTTATCTAGAGAGTAAACGGATTTAATAGAGTGAGCCACCCCTCGGTATAATTGTATTACTCTAAGAAATTCTTATGAAAAACTAGGTGAATCTGGCTTAACAATAACCGCATAGTTTGTCTAAAATTTTATGAGACACCCTGTTTTATTTTATTTTTAATGATATTATTAAAGCTGTATTTACTGAAAATATTCGTTCAATAACTGAAAATTGTAAATTTTACTAGCTACTTAAATATTCAATCAATAAATCTAGATTTTCAGATAATGTAACGATATAAAACTTGTGTTTAAAATTCATTGTAATTGTAATGTCAGGTATTTATAAACACTTTCGACACAATTATTTAATTTTGATAAATATATCATAAATTTAGCAAAATCTGACTCTTTTTAGCCCGCTACTCACTATTCGTCCATTCGTTCATTCGAATTCGTCCGTTCGATGTGCGGAGTTTCCGCTTTTGTGAGGGTAATCAAGTAGACTTTGACCTCAGCGAACCATTCGTCCGAATCAAATCTTTTGTTTTTTATATATTTTTAAACATTGAAGACACATGAAATCCAATAAAATCCAATAAATATTGATAAATAGTGTGGATGAAATATTCGCCCATTCGTTCATTCATATGAATGGACGAATCGAACCGAATAGTGAGCAGCGGGCTTTAGAGTAACAGAGATTTCAAGAAAATTGGGAATTTTTGTGTTTTAGAGGAAGGCGAATATGAAACAAAAAAGACCGCATTCTTAAATAAAGCTACACTCTGCATAAGTTTGTTTTTAGTAACATATAAAGCTTCTAATTAAAAATATTCTATTTGAACACTCCCTCGTTATGACAGAAAAGAAGCTTTCACGGCTTTCTTCAATTAAGAACTCATGGTTCTTGAGAGGGACCTTTCGCCTTCAATTGCACGAGGCATCTTCAGGGATCTTTACTTCAGATATCGGTTATGTCTTATAACTCAGTTTTATTCATTTAAAATCAGAGCATTTAAAGTGAAATTTTATGTAAATGTTGGATAATAGTAGGTATATTATAAAACGAGCAAAAAATAAATAAAATACTATATTTTATCCGAGACTTTACTATTTATATACTTTTTAGGATAAAAAATAAAAAAAAAAACATTTTAATATATGCAAATGTTAATGCCGTTTAATATAGTCATTATTTTCTGTGACACGTCATCTTTTTGGCTTAGCCGCTTACTTGATAAAATTAAAAAATAAACTATGGCGATGTTTATGATTAGTTCGGAGTAAATTATAATTATTCACTGCTAGTAATGAATAATGTATATCATTATAAATGAAGAAATACTGTATATTGAGTTTATTATGGAATAGTTCTTTTAATAAAATACTATTATACACTCGCAATCGCTATATATGAGTTTCCCCCTCCCCTTACGAGTAATTAGAGTAATGGATGACGAATCTGCTGATTTTATTATTTTTTTGTTTAGAAAAAAATGCAAATTATTAATACGGTAGCTCTTTTGCCAGAATGGCGTCATTCGCTGAGTGGCCCGGTATTATTTAATTACTTTGTTGGACGCCGGTGCCGCGGTGGAACGAATTCGAACACGGTCCCCCTATTTTGACTGCCTCATCCCCCCCGATGCGTACATCTGGACCCCTTTCGTTGATAAAAACGAGTATTTAGGTTATTATATTATAAAGGAAATGTGGGACGGAGAACATGTGAAAATAAAAGCATTTTTTTCTGGCGAAATTAAAAACGTATGCCACGTGGTGTTCTGGAAATTAACATAGAGCTGAGTGGAAGTGGACATCATGGGGAAAAGTATGAAATTGTAAATACATCAATTATTTATTTGAGAAGATTAAAGTATTGAAGGAGGTTTCCAAAACTCGTGTTCCCCTGCTTATACGTGTTGTACATACGTAAACATTATGATTTTTTTGCAAAATTGAAGGTAAATTTGATAATTAGTTTTTTTTTGTAATAATTATTTAACGTTTCACTAGGCTACCAAATTGTTCCGGTCGATTGGATTTTTACCAAAATATTACCAGGTCATCCCTATATAAGCCTTAATTTTTGTCCAAAATTTGAAATCAATCTGACTAGTAGTTTTTAAGCTATGCGGCGAACTGACAGGCAGACAGACAAACCGACAGGTGGACACACGGAATTGATAAAACATATTTTTTGGCATTTATGGACGCTAAAACGCGAAGAAATGTAAAACCGGCTAGCTTGATTTTTTTCAGATTACAAAAATTTTATTTGGCCGACATTTTGTTCTACCAACTTGAATTAGTACCACAGTTTTACCAGTTCATCTCTATTATACTACAATTAGTTATGGCACACAATTTGAAATCAGTTTACTAAGTAGTTTTTTTAGTTTCTAAGTATTTTATTAAGCCGCCATTTTGATCCACCATCTTGTATTTGTACCAAAAGTTGATACCTACATAATACTGATTTCCGTGAAAATTGGATAATTCGTTTTTTAAGTAATATTTAATTAATACAACAGTTCATGTCTATACTACAATTAGTGATGGCAAATAATTTGAAATCAGCTTATTAAATAGTTGTCTCAGGCTGAATGTTTAAATATTTTATTAAACCGCCATTTTGTTCGGTCATCTTGGATGAGTACCAAAATTTTACTAGTTGATTCCTACATAATAATTCATTTTTGTACAAAATTTGAGTTCTGGCATATTGAATTTTAACCAAATATTACCAGGTCATCCCCATATGAGCCTTAATTTTTGCCTAAAATTTGAAGTTAATCTGATGAGTAGTTTTTAAGCTATGCCGCGAACTGACAAAACATATTTTTGGCATCTAGGGACGACAAAACGCGAAGACATGTAAAACCTGAGAGGGTGATTTTTTCAGATTACAAAAATTTTATTTGGTCACCATCTTGAATTATTACCACACCTTACTAGTTCATCTCTATTCTACAATTACTTATGGCACACAATTTGAAATCAGTTCATTAAGTAGACTTCTCAGGCTGAATTTTTAAATATTTTATTAAGCAGCCATTTTGTTCCGCCATCTTGGATTCGTACCAAAATTTTCCCAGTTGATTCCTACATAATACTTGATTTTTTTGTACAAAATTTAAGAGAAATTGGATAAACACTTTCTTGTTAATACATTTTTTAACAATTCACTAGTCAGCCATTTTGTTTTGCCATATTGGATTTTTACCGAAATGTTACCAGGTCATCTCCATATGACCTCTAATTTTTGACCACAATTTGTCACTCGGGTAAGTAGTTTTTTAGTTATACCGCGAACACTCAGACCGACGGAATCGAGAAAACTTGTTTTTCGTCATCTAGGGACCCTGAAACATAAAGATTTGAGTGTGAATTTTTCACGATTACAATACTTCCCTTTTATGAGGGAAGTAAAAACTCGCTCCACTTTATAGCCTCAAATGTAATCTGTCTTGTTTTTTTTTGTTTTTGATCCTATTGCATAAATAAGTGGCACTATAATTCCTTATATAAGAGCTTATAATTTTTCTAGCTAAACTTAATAAAAATTGGTTTCAGATTTTTATTTTCTTAAACTTGTGGATAAAAGAATAAAAATAAAGCGGAGGTCATGTGAAGTTTGTATGATTTTTTAAAACATTAACAAAAGAAACAATGAAAGGGAAAACAGTACTAAAACATATAACGAAAAAAGTTATCATTAAACAAATGTTAACAAAACTAAAAAATAGTAACGACTTGGTCCTGCAATTATTCTTAATGACTTCTTGACAACTATTAGAAATGCTATTTATGAGGTTTTTATTATTTCTATATTTATTCTCTATATAGGATATACAAAAATTGGACCTGGAACATGAACAAACAGTGATTCCGTTTTTACAATAACGTTAAAAAAATAGCAGCATTGAGGGCCTGTAGTGAATTTCAATCTCACAGAACACATATGAGAATATCTACACGCGTTACCCCAGCTAACCTGGAATGTGCTCTGAACGCCCTTTTGAAAGAAAAATATAGCATTCCAATGGGAGTTATTCACACTCCGAGTTACTTTTTTTGAAGCAGTGAAATGGGCAAAAAATATGCCAACTAAAATTTCGATCGCTTTGGGCATCATATTTTGATTTCGAATTTCCTTTAAATTCCCTATCGAGTCCCCGTCTCATCTGGACTAAAGTGCTTGGGTTTTGGCCCCCTAATTGGCCTCCAAGGTTACCTCATTTTTTGTCACTTTTTTTAATTCTTTTAAGCAGCATCCGGTGGTCCGATATTGCCAATTAACGAACTTGTCCGAGTTTTTTTGGATAAGAAAAACGCAAATTTCCAAACATTTAGGCCCAGAGCTCATTTTGCTACCGAAATGTTCTTACTAATATTGTATATCCAAACTAATCCAAAGCTGAAAATTGGTACACTAATACTTTAAACAATTTAATACGGGAGCGTAGTGCTGGAACTTCGATGACATCAGACCAAATTTCAGCTTTAATGAAATCGATCACATTTATCTTTTTCTACACGTTCGTACAGGCAGCTGACGTCTTGCCCAACGCAACTCACGTGACTAGTGACAATTTTTAGACATTAATTACCTCAACAATAAGAAGACAAAATTTTAGCTTTGGTAAAATGGCCGAAATTTTCTGTAGCTCCCCCGGGTTATAAAGCGATGGTTTTCTAAACATAAGTCCGGAATGACTTGAGTTTGAAATCCGTTATCGCTAGCAGAACCTTTTTCCTCTTACGATGAAAAGTACCTATTATAATCGTGAAAAAATCATCCTCGCAGGTTTTTACAGATCTTCCCGTCTTAGGGTCCCTAGATGCCAAAAAACCAAAAAATGTTCCCTCAAGTCCGTCGGTCTGTCTACTTGCTCAATTAACTTCAGATTTTAATCAAAAACTAAGGGTCATATGGGGATGAAATAACAACATTTTGGTTAAAATCCAATATGGTGGAACAAAATGGCGGCATAATGAAATTTAAAAAAATAGTAGGTACTAAAATCAACTTAAACAATTTACCTCAAATTATGCACAATAATAAAGTGTGACAGGAATGACCTGGTAACATTTTGGTAGGAATCAGTGAAAAAAAAACTCCTTGTTCAATTGAATTCAAACTTTAGTAGTGACTAATCTAATCTCTCCCACTAATAAGTTGTTCGTCATCAT
Source organism: Kuschelorhynchus macadamiae (assembly GCA_030620095.1). Classification (NCBI taxonomy): domain Eukaryota; kingdom Metazoa; phylum Arthropoda; class Insecta; order Coleoptera; family Curculionidae; genus Kuschelorhynchus; species Kuschelorhynchus macadamiae. The sequence continues at coordinate 2,538,568 of JAUTXW010001380.1, forward strand.
TTTCGACTTGGCATCGACACAGAGCAGACGTGTAGCTAAATAGAGAAAGTGCGACGTGAATAAATCTTTGTGAGATTTCGAGTTATTGTTATTACACACAACTGGTAAGTGACTTTTATTTTTTCTAAGCCTTAAGCAAAGTAGAAGTAGAATTAACATTTTGCAACGATTCTTGGATCTTAGAGCTTACTGAAGGCTGTTTAGGTATACCCTAAGCGAGTCGGTTCTCTGATCCTAGTTTTTCGTTTTTTCAAATAAGTAGACAGGATCTTTGAGTTTATTGAAGGCTGCGCGCTGCTGTGGTACACCCATAGCGAATAGGCTCATTGATACCTCCTAGATACTAATATTAGATTAGAAGTGAGTGACAGTGCGTGGGTGTCAGTGAGTTTCTGTAAACCAGTGCCGCGAAAATGAAGACGCCAAAGGCTAGTAGAAACCCCAAGCCCCCACTCAAGGAGCCTAAGACCGAGCTCAAAAGGCTCAAAAAACAAAACAAGCTCCTAGAGGAACAAACTAGAGCTGCTCAGGGCTGAAATAACAGCCATGAAAAACGCTCAAGAAAAAAGGGCCGAGGCACAAGCTTCCCCCCCTAGTGCGATAAAAAAGAGAAAAAGAGCGCTAAAATCACCAGAAAGTGATTTAGACGCCGGAAATGAGACTCCTCAGGGGGCTACGGAGGCCACCGAGGCCACTACTGAGGATATGGACACGGCCCCCCCAACCTATGCCGAGAAGGCCAAAAAAGTGCCACCCGTGGTACTTGACGGTGCAGAGGATTGGATCCTTGTAAACCGAAAAATAAAAGATAAAAACATATGCCTAGAGAAGGCTAAAATTGTGGGTAACACCACTAAAATTTTTCCTAAGAGGGCAGAGGATTATAGGATGTTAACGAAACATCTAGACGAAGAGAAAAAAGGGTACTATACGTACTCTCTCCCTGAAGAAAAACGGCAGCATGTAGTCCTAAGAGGACTACCCCTCAACGTCCCTCCAGAAATAATAAACGAAGAGTTAAAAATGCAAGGGATCTCGGACGCGGAAATATTTCCGATGACGAGTAGAAAAACAAAAAGGGCAATACCACTATACATGGTTAAAACCCAAAACAAACGCATATATGAGATAAACAGACTCCACGACCTCACGGTCAAAGTGGAGCTCAAGAAAAAGAGCAAAGAGCCGCAACAATGCTATCGCTGTCAGCGATACGGGCACACTCAATGGAAATGCACATTCCAGGAGCGATGTGTCAAATGTGCCGGGGGGCACAGATCAGCGACATGTCCACAGCCTATCGACAAAGAGGCCAGAAACGCGAAGTGCGTACTGTGCGGGGAAACAGGGCACCCAGCATCCTACCGGGGATGCACGAAATGCCCTAAAAAGAGCGCGCACACAAACACAAGCAAAAAACCCGCCGCTCCTCAAAAGAGGAGAGAAAATGAGGGGGCCAGGCAGCCTGCAGCTGCCAGTCCCCCCAAAGAAATGACAATGACTATGGAAATCTTCCAAAAAGCCATGAAGGACATGGCAGAGAGTCTCATGAGTGAGACAAGGAAGATGATTGAGGCAGCCCTAAAACCTAGAAATGGCAGGAATTAATCCCACAATCCCAAATACGCTAAAGATAATGTCGTGGAATGTCAACGGCATTAGAGCACGAAAAATAGAGATAATGCATCTAATCTCTGAACAGACCCCTGATATTCTGGCACTGCAGGAAACCAGAATCAACAGGGCAGACAGGTTCTCTATCCCCGGATATGAAACCTATAGATATGACAGAATCGGAAATATTGGCGGAGGGGTAGCGATCCTTGTAAAAAGGACTATCCCGCACGCATACATTGGGATTGAAGACGTCGAAATAGAAGCCATATCCATTGAACTGTCCACCACCAGAGGGAAGATTAAAATCTCCTCTGCGGCCCCCCAGAGGGGACCTACTACAGGAAGACGTAGATGACTTGCTAAGGGGCAGAAACCCCCGGGTCATTATAGGTGACCTGAACTGCAAACATCCACAGTGGAATAGCACCACACAGGACAGAAATGGACAAAGACTCCTGGACTTCTCGGAAGCCCAAGGGAGCATAGTCATAGGACCAGACAGACCAACGTTTCTACCAAGAAACCTTGGCCGTCCTCAGGTGCTAGATATAGCAATCCTAAAGAATATAGTCCATGACTTCGACATAGAAACCCTCGAGGAAGGTACATCGGATCACAATCCGATAGTACTCACACTGGGTAGAGAAAATAGGGCTCAAGAAACCTCAATCAGGAAGCAGACCAACTGGAGGAATTACCAGGATAAAGTCCAGGAAAAAATAGAAATAGCAGCCATTAATAACCCTCAGGAACTCGAAAGAGCAGTAGAGACTCTAGAGAACAAAATACTGGAAGCTTTTCACGAAAGCACAGTAATTATGAACACTCCTCACGTCCAGCCGGGGAGTGACCTCCCTCGCGAGCTGAGACTACTCATAAGAGAGAATAGAAGGCTTAAACGTGCCTACGGGAGGAGACATCTCGAGCAGGATAGAATAGCCCTAAACAGGCACTCAACTAGGTTGAGGGATGCACTAAGGGTACACAGAGATAGATTGTGGTCCAATAAACTACGAGAATTAGACACTAAGGATAATACTGCATGGCAGATGCAGAAAAGGCTAAGGTCTGAAAACAAACCAATGCCTCCCCTGCACGGGGCAGGAGGAATGGCTTATACAGAGCAAGAGAAAGCAGAGGCCTTAGCAGACACTCTCGAACGAGAGTGTCGGCTAAACCAACATCCGCTTGAAGATGACCAACACGAAATAGAAATAATTAATGGCTGCAGAAGACTAAACAGCACAGAAACTCCTGCCACGGTGGAGCACCCGGCTACACCGCAGGAGGTCGAAAATGTCATAAAATGTCTGAAGAAGCGCAAAGCTCCAGGCAAAGATAGCATAACCAATCAAATGATAAAGCAACTTCCTAGAAAAGGAATTGCTGCACTAACCAGCATAACGAACGCAGTCATGAGACTCGATTACTTCCCCAACAGGTGGAAACATGCTGAAGTAGTGATGATTGGTAAACCTGGGAAAGACCAAACTTTCCCACAGAACTACCGTCCGATAAGCCTGCTGCCCGCACTCAGTAAAATCGTCGAAAGAGTCCTGAACATCAGGCTCAAAGACGAAACAGACGCCCTAGATATAATCCCTAAGGAGCAATTCGGCTTCAGAAGCGGCCACTCAACAGAATTGCAGGCTCTGAGAATAGTTGAAACTGTCACCAGCGGTTTCAACTTGAAAGAAGCTACTGGCACGATCTTCCTAAATGTAGCCAGAGCTTTTGACAGAGTATGGCACAAAGGACTTGTCTACAAAATGCAAAACGCAGGTTTTGCAACAAAGACATGCAAACTGATTGCCCACTATCTGGATGATAGATCGGCAAGCGTCAGAGTCAAGCTCTCCAAATCGATACCAAGAAGACTAGAAGCAGGAGTGCCTCAGGGATCTGTGTTAGGACCGCACTTATATAACGTGTATACACATGACATCCCCAAGACACACAACACTTCTATAGCCCTATACGCCGACGACTGTGCTATAGCGGCAAAGCATAGAAATGCAGGTATCATTTGTAGGAGACTACAGGAAGAAATGGATCTGATAAGTGACTGGTGTATCACTTGGAAGATCAAAATAAATGCACAAAAAAGCCAGGCCATCCTCTTCCAAAAGAGGAGGATGACACTCCCAGAGGCTATAAGCATTGACGGAGATGACATCCCATGGACCAACACGATCAAATATCTAGGTCTGATTATGGATAAGGGGCTAACATGGAAACCCCATATAGAGGCAACAAGAGCAAAGACAAACAGGGCTATGGCCAGGCTATACCCTCTCTTGAACCGAAGAAGCCCCATGGCTCTTCGTACAAAGCTGACCATGATAAAAATGATCGCAAGATCACAGTTGACATATGGTGCAGTAGCGTGGGCGTACGCATCGCCCACCTACATAAACCAACTGGCAGCAACAGAAAATAAGTACATAAGGACTGCGGTAGACGCACCTTGGTACGTAAGAAACGTCCAGATCCAGAGGGACCTGGACTGGGAGCCTCTCCAGACAGCAATCAGGAAGAAAGCCACGAAAGGCATAGAGCAGGCAGCAGCACACCCATTCGAAGAACTCAGGATGCTAGTGGACTACGACCCCCAGGAGGAGCGGCGGGTACACCGGGTCTACAACCGTAGGCCCCGCGATCACACACCGTTACACTGACAACACACACACTCTCTTCGTTTTTTCAGACACTCTCCTATATTGACGCGACAATATAGAAGAGGTGCGATGTGAGTACACACATCCGGATGTGTACGACCTGACACACCTAAGATAGCGATGACTTATGGTTTATTTAGGCCCTAGGCCCGTTAAACCGGTAGTACCTATCATCGAGAGGCGGCTTCTCAGGAGGGAAGTCGGGTGGATGGTGGGTCCTCTGGGCCATTGGGCCCTTCGCGCGCACTAATAAATAATATGGGAACAATGCGTTTGATAGTAACTCTGAAAGTATGGGGTTGCCTGATAAAACTTGTTAATGATTTCGATATAAGTACCTAATTCTTGCTTATCTATTTCTTTTTTGTTCGACTTAGTATGAAACCCTGTCATTATTTTTTAAAAGCTTACCTGCTGGTGTTTTTTTTTTAATTGAATATATATATACAAATTGTCAGAAAAATGTTTTAATATGTCCAGACTTATTCAGTTAACATCCTCTAAAATGTCCAAATTATAAATACCCAGGTATTTCCCTTCACTACGTATGAGTATTTATTCCTATTAAAAAGAAATATTCTAAACGAGGGAAGTTCCGGGTAAAGAAAATTTACGAATTTTTAATATTAATTTAGATATTTTTCAAACATTGTTCATGAAAAACATACAGAGGTCCTATTAAAATAGTAAGTTAAAAAACTATATATTTAAAAAATTACCGATTTTCGTTGTCCGGTTCTACAGCTGTAATATCTCTTATATTTCTTTTTTAATTTTCAAGTGTAATTTAGAATTATATCTACTGTCGAATTCCGACGGGGTCTCACTCATTAATATTAATTATTGTTTTGGTGGGAGATACTTAATGATAATAAATTATCAAATGTTTTTATTAAATATTTCCAAAAAAATGTAGCACAATATGAAAAAATTTTGATTATTCTTCTCGGTATACATATTCCGGTCTTCAGCTAAGCCCGTTTGATGGCTTTTAATACAATGCATACCCTAGCCCGCATTGCCAATTTCCTACGCATATTGATATTGTTTTGATTGTATCCCATTTTCCACATTGCCGAAACTATTATAACATAGGAGATTGGTATTCATAAATAATAGTACACACATTCAGATCGGGTCACACGCGTCAATCCTGTATCCGGACCTAGTCGAGGCGTGATTCTTACGGTGTCCAGTCTAGGGATGGGCGATATTACATTTCGATAGCACCTACCGATATATTTTATTTATCGATAGTTATCGACCTAAGATAGATATTCCTACCTATCGATATATTTGCGACTAATTTATTGAAGAGCAAAAAAAAATTAAATTTGTTGAAAAAATAATTGTAATTGCCTAAAGTTATCATTACCAGTTGCCAACCGTCCCGGTTTGGCCTGGATTGTCCCGGACACAGGTCCGTTGTCCAGACCAAAAATTTTCTAAATGGAGGCAACCCTATCATTACTATAATATTTAATTTTAATTATATTTTAACTATTAACTTTTAAATTTACAATAATTAAACAAACTAAATAAATATTTTATGTTGATTCTTAGTCCTTCACGGTTGGAAAAATACAATTTCATTTCAGTTGTACATCCGTTCAGTACTGTCGTTCTGAAAAGAACAGTTTTGCTGACGTTTCGCCAAAATTACACTTGGCATTTTCGAAGCTTTCTTTCTCGCGTCCGAATAGAGACTGAAGTGTTGGTGACTGCGACGCTCCCTTTTATACCCCCACTCTGGGCCTAAGTTTATATCTGAGTTGCCGTTGGTCGTTATTTATATTTATTGTTGCGCTAATTGCGCTTGATTTTTTGTGATTTTAGATTCGTCGATTATTGTCTTGCATACTGTTCGTAGTTTTAATCATTCGTCCCTTTTATTCAAATCACCTTGTTTGGCTTCTCGGATTATTCTGGTCTTATAATGTTCTATATTGGCAATTTCTCTACACCCAATGAAAGTTATTTTGTGGCCAGTTTCCTGATGATGCATCAATAGAGCTGAGGTTGTTTGTTTCTGATGCTGAGTTTATGCTCTTCCACTCTTGCCGATATTCGCCTGTTAGTTTGCGCGTACATGTACACGTACATCTTTTCACAGTCCTGGCACGGAATGCTGTATACTCCGTGGTTTTCCAGTTTGATTTTATGTTTTGGGTTTCCAAATAGTTTACCTATAGTTGTTTGTGGCTTGTGTATTATTTGTATGTTGTGTTTCCTAAAAATTCTTCCGATTCTGCCTATTGTGCCTTTCAGATATGGTGTATTATCAGCTCGACTGGTATTGGTGGTCTATTTGCTTGATCGTTAACGCCACAATATTGCAATAATCTTTGGATTTTTCTTTAAATGCTTGCAGTTCGTTTGCGGGAGAAAGATGTTCGATTTTTCGTGGGTCGACTGGAAATATATTTTCTTTTTGCACAAATAAGCCTATCGCCTCAAAACCTTTTTTCATGTTTTCGACAGAAACTTCTGGCCAGGCTTCTCCTCCTACAAGTTCACCTATATCTCGCTTAGTCAGAGGAGAGCCATAGTTTTTTCGAGTGGCTATAATTCACTTGTAATGTGAGCAGGATGTTTTACAAAAATAATGTTATTCTCTAAGCCAAACTTGACTAAATCGATGGGAATGTAAGAGAGGTGTCAATCAAAACTATTAATATGGGTAGTTCTTTGAATTGTGAATTTGAAAAACCACTTTCCATGACACCAAATGTTGTACCTGGGTACAAATTATCAGTCTCGTACGACTGTCACTTTTTACCCCGATGACTCTTACCATGGTAGGATCATGATTAAATGCAGTTTCATCCAGATTGCATACTTGATCCGGTTTATTTATTAAGTTTAAACTTAAAAATTGTTCGGCCCACATCTAGTAGAAGGGAAATACTATTTCTGGTATAAATTGATTATATCTAGCATTTTGTTTAAGTTCTGGCATCCTTAAGCTTAATTTGTGACGGGATGTAAAATAACGGAATCATCACCTGGCCTTTAATTTTTGAACAGTGTTATTACATTCCTATCGGTTATATAATTATGCACAGCACCTAAAAACTGATTTTTAGTGAGCTCAAAACCCCATCTAACTATAGTTTTTACACTATCCGCAATTATCGACTCAACCTTTAAGAAACATTTGGAGAGTGGCTCATAGTATATTGAAACTTTCTGACACCCCAGTTCATGAGTTTTTCGTCTATTGCTTCAAGGGCGACATTTAATTACATTAAAACATAAAATTTATAGTCTTCTTCAGTGTTTTGTTTCTCTCTTTTCTTACCATTTTTGCACAATTATTACATTTTTTTACTATGTTACAATAGTCAGTCACAATTTATTTTTAACTATCAGGAGTTGGAGATATAAATTGGTAGCCTTGTGGCCCCACAGAGGCTGCCACATTTGCCCCACTGCGTTTGCATATGGGGCAAAAGTAGCAGCCTTCATTATTTTTTCTATGCTAATAACACTTAAAGTAATAACCTCAGTGTTAACTAATAAGATATTGCAGTGTTATTACTCTGCAGAACTCATTAATAAAAAATCAAATCTTATGTAGTCCACAATTTGCACAACCCGCAAAAGTATAGTCTTTATAATACTTGTTATTAGGTCAACAAAACTTTTGGGTATAACCCTGTATTTTTAAAAGAAACAAGTAAATACTTCTGGTAAATTGTTTTTCTTATAACCTGATTATTCTTATCAGTTGATCAATAATTTATTACACACTTTTAAATAAAAGAGAGATTTTTAATTAATATGGTATTAACAAAATAATTTTCCATCTGCGAGTTTTGGGCTTTTACAAAGTACCATCGAGGCTTTAGCATAAATTAATCCAGAGAAGACATACTAGCAGCACTTTTAATCTGAATCGCTGGCAATAAAAAATTTATATCGCTCCAACTAAAACCGCCCAGCAATATAGACTTAAAGTACTTTGTTTAATTTTTAATATGCCATTATTTGCCGCTGATCCACTACCCCGTCTTATATTTGTTTTAGCCCGCAATCGCTGAAACCCCACATATACAATTGTTAATCTTGCTCTCCACTTTTATTAAATATTCCCATTGAACTGCAGGGAGCGGAATTAAATATATCCCCCGTCTTTGTCTTTTCAATCTGAACGCGAACGGCTCTTTATGTTGTGTTAAGTATAAATGTGCACGAGGAAAATTTTTGAAAGATTTCAGAGCAATGTGAGTTAATTTCAGAAAAGAGATTCTTAAAATGAAGATATAAAATCATGAATCCTAAATTTAGACCGTGACAAAGTTCATTCACTTTCTGATATTTTGTCTTTGACTGCACGAGACAGCTTCAGGAATATTTACTCTATGAGATCAGACCACTGAGTGAGTTCGGACTGTTTCAAGAGAATCAAGCCGGCATTTTTATGTTGGAACGGACCACGAAATCCTAAGCTCGGGCCTAAGTATAATGTTCAATACAGTTATATTATGCCACAGTTCAGTGGTGTACCAGAGTGAGGGAGCAAAATAGCAAAATGGAAAAAAAAGGGGGAGGGGTGCGCGCATATCTCAACACTTGAGAAAAAACGCAAAAATACCTATTTAGCAGAAAAAATATGGGTACTATTTTTTTACTGGGCACGTCACTGATGAAGGTATCTTTCGGGTTCTCTTAATACCTCCACGTCAGTAGCAGTATTCGTCGACGTTCTCCAAATACCGAAATACAGAGCCGTAACTAAAACTAAAGAAATAATTAATATTTCCTTACATTTTGCTGCATGGGACATGTCAAAATTATTTGCTGAAAAAATTTATTATGTAGGATGTTTCAAAGATTCCTTTTGGACAAAATAAACCAAAATATGTAGGTCCAAAACGGCTTCATTTTCAAGATACATGATATTAGAGGAATAAATTTGTATTTGGTTTGTTCCAATGTTTTTTCACTAAAATCGATTAGGTTGTAGTGAAATTAGCGGCATAACTTTGGCGTTAGGGGGAGTCCGGGTCCAACAGTTAATTTACCGACCTGTAGTTGATTTTTTTTTAAGAGGATTATGCAAAACCGTTAATAACCGACCTGTTGTTGATTTTTTTAAGAGGATTATGCAAAACTATGAATGATCTTGTTTTAGTCATCATTTATTTTCCGCCGGAAAGTGCATATAGGGCTGTGTGTTGAAAGAAGAGAGAGGGCAAAATTTGCAGTTACCCCACTGAGTGAAAATCGGTGTAATTAAGAACACGTACAGAAATACATGCTTTCATGATACACTCTCGTCAATATACCGATCAGTGGCGTATAAACGAGTAATATAAACGAGTAATATTGGAATTGATATTTTCACAGTTGGATATATTATTCTGGATTCTGAGTAAGTTTACATACAAAAGGTACGTCTAGTCAAAGATCTATTATTGTAGCTTACGCTATAGATAACTAATTTAAATAGGACGCTTTGAATCGGTCCGGAGACATCAATGCTCGCCGAAACTATATATATCGTGCGGTAACCCTCGACTCGCGAACGAGAACGAGTCGCGGCGTTTTCAATCACTAAATAATAGAAGAGATCTTTTAGTTAAAACAGGAATTTGAGTTTTAATTTAATTTGTTAATCTTTGGGGTTGAAATTTGATACAGGTTAGCTTGAAGTTATAAAAATGTGACTCACCCTGTACAGGGTTTTCGAAGCCTGCATCAATTTAGTGGGGCCTGAATGTTGCCTTGCCTTGGTCGATCTACTGCGTAGCTATATTGATCTAGTCTAGTTTAAGTCGATAAATCCACATCATTAAAATCAATTCAAAGTTCAAGCGATATATTTTATTCTTAGTAAAAGTATTAAAACGGGTGTTGGTTGGAATATTATAAACAAGTGTCGAAGCTCAATTACCCTCTTATTTTAGAAAAAAGTAAATTTTATCCAATGAAAATAGCTAGTACTTGCTTGGATTTACAGACATGAACTAAGCGTACATTTTTTGTATAAAATTAATCAAACAATAAATGCCATAAATGAAATTGTTAAAAATTCATAATCTTAGTCGCTTGTACGCCACTGGCCGGTAAAATATCATTTATCACAAAAAAATTATATCTGTACATGTTCTTTACAATCTAATCGGTTTACTTAAGTATACAAGAAAACAACCAAATAAATAAATAACACCCTCTATCTTGAAAGCGAAGAACCTAGCTATATAAAACATTTCGTCTTATTTAATGCCAGGGAATCTCCCATTAAGCTGTTGCCCATGTTTTTTAAGCACCCTATATATTAGTTTTAAGCAAAACATTAAAACGGATTTGTTGCAAATGCTATCCCACCTCATAAGTTAAATTCAAAACCATCCCTATCGCCAGAGACTAATTACTGCCCTGTCGAAACATGCATTCGAACTTCACAGAATAGATAAACTGACTAGAAAGTCGAGTCCCCGATGTCTAGCCAGTGCGTAAATTTAATCGTTCCGTTTATAAGTGACGTACTTTCTTCCGCAGACCTGTACTTAACAATTTTTTGTGCACTTTCCTAGTTCCATAAAAAATGTCTTTAGTATGTCTACATTTTTACGTTATAGGTTAACATGTTTCCGAAAGTGATGAATCCAACTTATTATGTACGAGTCCTAACAACTATATGTTTGGACGATCTACGTTTGTATGTTTAAATTTAAACTATTTTTTTGTCTGAATGAAAAATCAAGTAACGTACTCTTTACCTAATATAAAGTCCGATCGTAGGGATTTGGATAAAATAAATAACAAAATAAAAACCTAATAAATTTGCTGACAAATAAATATTAGGACGGTAATCTTTACTGGCAAAATCAATATTATGCACGCACTTACTGATAAATTTAGTGTGCGTAGGTCAAAAGCCGCCAGCTTAGGTTTTATCCGCCACGTTTTCCTATAAATTCATAAGAAAATGACGCGTGTTGTGGCAACCAATAAAAATATACCAGAAATTATAATATCTCTGTACTGAAACTGTAGGGGTAAATTAATGCAAAAAAATCAAATGACAAATATTGCAAAATTAACAGTTGGGGATATGATTAAAAAATACGAGAGATAGCTAGTGTTAATGTTCGTGGTACAAGTCCCGGCCGACCTCGCAGAATCACCGATAGAGAACGTTGTGTTCTGGTCAAAATTTGCAGAACAATGCTCGCCGAAACTATATATATATATATATATATACATATATATATATATACATACATATATATATATATATATATATATATATATATATATATATACTATACTAATATAGGGGTAACATAGAAGAAATACAAGCCCAATGGAATCACAAGGCAAAATTAAATATCTCTTGGGAATCCTGTACACTATGGCACATGGCATAAGTCTGGTTACAATTTTTATAAGGTAAATTTGTAATTTTTTGTGGTAAAATTAATGTTCTTTTATTCAACTTCTTTAAAGGCCAAGGAAAAGCCGTTATTAACAGCTATTCAAAAGAAAAAACGTTTGGATTAGGCAAAATCGAAAATATTCTGGACAACAAAAATGTTGATTAATCTTCAGCGACGAATCAAAATTTGATGGCGTAGGTGATTTTCGAAAAAGGGTGATTCGTACAAAATCAGAACCATTTCACAGACTGTCTAAAGCGTAAAATCCTCGGGAAGTAATGATATGGGAATATATGATGTATGAGTAGTAAAGGAGTTGGTACATACCAGTTCATTGATGGTAGTGTAAATACAGAAAAGGACCAACAAATTTTATCAAGATTCTTCATTTCAACAGCAGAACAAAGTTTTGGAAATGACAATTTTTTCATATTTTAGCAAGACCTACCACACTGAGAAAACAAAAAAATATGGTTTGGAGAGCATAATTTAAAAGTTTTATCGTGGCCATCGAGTAGCCCCGACTTAAATGTCATTGAAACCTTATGGCATCAAATGAAGAAGACTTTGCGTAACGATCCTCAGCGTACAGTTGTGGCATAAAAGGCAAAAATGACGGAAATTTGGGACTCTCATCCCGGATATTGCAACACTTTAGTAGATTCCATGCCTCAAAACACATACAAGCCAATATTGCCGCAAAAGGTGATGTTACCTCTTATTAACGTTCGATTACATTAAAAATTTCAAATGTGTCCGAATATTTGTTTGTCAGCAAATTTGTTATGTTTTTGTTATCTAGTTTAAGCAAAATAAAATAATTATTATTCACGATCGGACTTTATGCTACGTCAAGAGTATGTGGCTTGATTTTTCATTCAGGAAGACAAAAAACAAACAGTTTAAATCAAACATAAGTATGTTTTTTAACATTTCATACATCTTTCGAAGATATAGTTTTTAGGGCTCGTATGACAGCAAAATGTATCAGGCCGATATTTTATTTTTTCGAGAAAATGCTGACAAAAAATTACTAATTTTAACACTTTTGAAGCGTTGTAGTTGCTAAACCGTTTAAACTTACAACAAAATATATTATCCTTTCGTACCTGTAAACAGCAATCTAAAAAAACACCATGTTGAGATTCATTATTCGCATGCGCAAATATTGCCTATTGGTGCTAAACATGTGACATTTTGAAAAAAATAATTTAATTCTCCATCCGCCATACAGTCATTTTTCGAAAAAAAACAATTAACAATAACATTGGTCATCAATGACTCCTTTGGTGCCAAATCGGTCATTATAGCGGTCACGGATATAAGCTATAGTACGCCTAAAAAATATCGTAAAAGTGTAATGTTTTTAAATGAATATAAATATATTTCTATGAATAGAACATATATATATATATAACATATATATATATCTTTATCAGACCGTAGTGGTCAGTGTATAGCATTTAAATGGGACGATATGCCCGCCAACGACATGTCATGTAGGCTGTATGCAAAAACTGACCCAACTGCACTTCTTCAGAGGCCGTAGTGGCCAGTGTGTATAAACGAATTTACGATAAATATTGCCTGCTGGTATGGAAAACTTTGAGAAATTTAGCGGGCATATATGACCGCCCATCGCCCGCTATTCTGGTCTGTAGAGCTTTCCAGTGAACCTTTTATGAGAGCTGTTATTATTTTATTTATATTTACAGTATTTCTATTTACGTATTTTATTATTTTATTTTTTATTCCTAGCCTAAAATACGGTTTTAGTCCATATACATAAGGAAATGGTTTAGTCGTGGTGAAATAGCAATAAGCACACTAATATACCTGCAGGAGCAGATAACTTTTCAAAGTTTGGACAATTCGTTCCAAAATAAAATCCAATACGAAATCATAAGTATCTTTTACGATCGTGCGAGAAGTAGGTATTTTCCGCCTATATTTCGTTGCAAAAAGTAACTATTTCTCCGAACTTGTGAGGAAAGTTCGTAAAAATACAGTCGTATATTACTTTTCCCAATTTTGAGAAATGGGCAAGACTAACTAACTTAATGAAAAGAAAAGCACCTAATACGTGCGGAAACTAACTTTTCAGCAATCAACTGGTATTTTCCTTTTATGAGCGGGTATATCTAACAATTGTACTACTTTTATAAGCAGTTCTGTTTGAACCAGTTGACTACGATCAGACCAGAACTTAATCACAGACACAAAAACGCCATTTTTGTCACGGTTGCGTATTAACCTAGAAGATCAGAATAATAAAAAATCAGAACAATAACAAAAAACTCTACCTAATTAATTAAAATCAAATAACATGGAAATTCTTGTTCATCAAACAGAATATAAAACATTTAAAAACCATATCTATTAATAGGTAGGATTGGAACACTGATTACTCAGTAATCAAAATCCTACTTTTTGTGCCAACTAGTAGTTTACCTTTTATCTAGTTTTAGTTAATTTTTACATAAATTGTTTATAATTGAGTGTAATATTTTGATTGTTATTTATATGTATTTCAGTTACCAGCCACAAACTAATCATTAAAAAAACAGATCTGATGTAATGATATGACAAAGGGTGACGAATTTATATTTTAGCTCAGAATGTTCAGATATATTATCTTACCCGATTAATGGAACACGTTCGCCATTGTGTCTAGACGCGCCATGAAATTAATTTATTAGTAAATTATTAGCATTTATCAGGGAATTATTAACTTGTAAGTTAGAAAATAAAATTATATATTGGGACGATTTTTGAATTTTACGACTACTCCATAAACCCAGTTACCAACAGAGAAAACATGTCAAGCTTCTAAAAAGTTAAAATAAAATTGAAATCCTATTTTTTTTAAAGATTTTCGCTAAATGGAATTTTTCGAAAGCAAGGTAAAACTATGTCCGTTTATTAAGGTCTGCTTTTGTAGATAAGCTCTCCTTACAGAAAATCCCAACTCCGCAAATATGAAAGCCATTATGATATTTGCATGTTGCATGTGACAATACAGATATAAAGACGCCTGTGGAGCCAGTGGCGTAGCTATACCCCCGCCAGTTCCCCCGTATGCTAGGGACCCTGTGATGTGAAATGTAGCCTAAGAAAATTATGAATGACATTTTTTTAGTCAACAGATATTTTCTGTCGGAAAGTGCGTATAGTGAGCCCTTTGTTGAAAACTGAGGAGGGGGAGGGGGCAAAATTTGTACTTACGCCACTTTGTGGAGCGTATTCAAGTATAGCGCCATTTTAAGAACATACAATGTTTTACGTTATGAAATAAAAGGCAACAGTGCGATTTCTCAGAAAATTTTAGATTTATTAAAATTCCGTCAAATCGAGATTCTTAGTGAGATAACTGAGTTACGCTACAAGGCTAAAAAACTGGTATATAAATAGGGATCATGATACACCAATGAATTTTTTAAGTGATAGTTACCATATTTAAAATAAAAATCAATTTTTCGATGTCGCCTGCATATGATAATACATCAATACAATCTTGATGCTGGTGTATAACGCATCCAAGTAGCGCTATTTTAAGAACATACAATATATGCGATTTGAAAAGAAAGGTAATTCTGTCTACAATTTTCGATTTACTAAAATTGCATTGTGAAAAAGTCCAGATTCATTGCACGTCTTTCCGCCATTTCTATTTTCAATATGCTTGTTATGGGACCACTGCACTACCCTGAAAAAGAATTACTAATAAGTAGATTTTCAGGCAGATTTTTTAAAATATTTTAATAGATCGTCATTTTGTTTTGCTATCTTATAATTTATAACAAAATGTTACCAGTTCATTCCTATGTAACACTTGATGTATGTGCAAAGTTTTGGGTAAATAGGATAATTAGTTTCTGCAGGAATAATTTTTTGTTTCTTGTTTCTTGTTCCGGCATATCGGGTTTTTACCAAAATATTACCAGGTTATCTCCATATGAACCTTAATTTTTGACTAAAATTTGAAGTCAATCTAATAAGTAGTTTTTGCCGCGAACTGGTAGACCGACAGACGGAACGACGGAATTAATGAGGAATATTATTTGGCATCGAGATGGAAAAGTGGAAATATGTAAAACCTGAGAGCTCGCCTGAGAGTGATTTTTCACAATTACAAACATTTTAATTGGCCGCCATTTTGTTCCGCCATCTTCAACACAGTTATTTATGTCACACAATTTAAAATCAGTCCATTAGATAGTTTTTTTAGGCTGAATTTTTAAATATTTTATAAAGCCGCTATTTTGTTTCGCCATCTCGGATTCGTTCAAAAATTTTAACAGTTGATTGGATAAGTAGTTTTTAGTTAGCCCGGTCATTCCCATACGACCCTTAATTTTTGACCAACATTTGAAGTCAATCAACATTTTGTTTTGCATAATTTGTTTAACTGTAAGAGTCGCACGAGTGAGCGTGTCCCCTATGATCAACTCCAGTTTATGAGTAAGAACGACGGAAATCTCTATTATTTAAAATTAAATAATACAGATTTAGGTCAATCTTATCATAAATTGGTGTTGATTATAAGGGTCAAGCTCACTTGTGCCCAGGGTTGGGTAACGACACGTAGAAAATTAATTTTCTTCGCGTATGTAGAAAATGTAGAATATTAAGTAGAAAAATGTATAATATCCGAGAACACGTACAATAATTATTTTAGTTTATTATAATATGCATTAAAACTTTCTTTCTGGATATTTTTATTAATTATTATAAGTGTTTAAACTGTAAGACTGCACGCACACTGACTTCCGAAATAAAATCGGACGTTAATTTGCGCGCGCCAACTCTCTATTGTGTAACGCCAAACGGCCGGCGCCGGCGGTAACGCCCTATTCGTCGACAGACGACAAAATACATTGATGTCACCGGCACCGGCGAACATTAGTCGTCAATTGACCAATCCTCAGCAACTTCTGGACTTCACAGAAAGTTATTTTAAGAGTCACTGTCGTTTTGTTGTTCTGTGTATCTAAAAATTGATTGATTAATTGTTGTTATAATATCAAACAATGGCTGGGCGACCAAAACATGATTTTTGGACAAAAAACGAATTCCAAAAAATAAAGGTGAAAGAAAAAAACGCTTGTTTCTGCAATTACTGTAAGAAAACATTAAAAAATACTGCAAAACAAAGACTTTTTGCACACAGAAATGTTTGCAAGACGCCAATAAAATCAAGGGAAGATATACTTCAAATTTCTTCAGAGGGGTCAAATTTAGATGCAGATAGTGACGGTGCGGATAATATTCCCTTAAGTAAACTTGCAAGGCTTGGAAATAGGACAAATATAATTTCTCCAATCTCAGAAAAGAGAAATAATACATCTTTTGCAACAATACCCAGGGTGAGAGTTCCGCTATTCCTTCTGCCCTTGATTCGTTTTTGAACAGGGAATCAACATCATTGGCATCTACCTCTTCTGTGAGCTCTATGCAAAATAAGGTAGGTAGATGTTTCATTAGCAGCCAAAGTGATTTTCAGTGGCGCCTAGAGTAAGAAAAATATGGTAGGGAATTTTTTGCGATGCAAATTATAGCCGGTTTTAAAACAAGCAAAAGTGAGGCACTACCTTTTTTGTTAGTCCAGTGTTCACTAGTAGGAAAACTGTTTATAGAGTTACAAAAATTTTAAATGTTCTCTTAATAAAAAAAAGGTGTGTTCGTGTGTTTTACTCAGGCTTGGCATAGGGAGCTAGATAGTTAAGTAGATATGTTCATAAGTAAAAAAACCTCGGTATACCTAGTTATACACAATAAACTAACAATTTCAGACCGCCCAGTTCAAAAATCAATAGATAGAATAGTTCGTAGACAGGCAGGGCTACCATTCTTAAAAACCCGAAAGTAATTAATTCACTGAGTTTTATTATTATTATTTTTTATTATTATATATGTTATTATTATATTCATTTAGTTTTATTAGAAACTTTTAGATCCACCTTCCGTTTGCGCCTAGGAAATGGATGACGTAACGTGGGCTTTGATTGGCGAACGGGTATTGCTTAGACTATACTCTTTTGTCTCGCTCCCTCGTACGTATTTTGCCCATAGCATATTCTATTTCTCTCTATTTTAAAATATCTTTACTTTAATTTTCCGAAATTGCTTGCTTTTGCCTATGTATTCCGGGTTAAAAAGAAATAGATGGATATCGCACGAAAATATTACGAAATAAGGTATATGGTGCAAGCCAATGTTGTTTCATTTAAAATTTTACTTTGCCAATTTTCCAGCCACTATTGATTTTTGTGGTAACTGTGGTTGGCCTTTCTTTGACAATAGCACATTGACTTCTTATAAAACAATATATTATTGTTTTCAGATTACGCTAGAAGCGGGCCCCATTAGAGCTAGCATCATAGAGCCTTCTAAGAAAAAGGCAAAAAAATCTGCCAATATGCCGACTGCGCTAGTAGGATTTTGTGATAGAATGACATCTATGGAGGAAGAAAATTTGAATATGGCTCTATGTGAGTTTATGGTCGGATGTAATACCTTTCTCGGTTGTTGAATCTGACCATTTTAAAAAAATTTGTTAAACTATTGCGCCCATCGTATAAGTTGCCACGAGAAAAACATTATCAACTTTGCTTTCAAAGTGCTACGATAATTGTAAAAAATCTATTAAAAATTTTGATCAAGAATCTGTTATGCTTATTGATGGATGGAAAAACTCATCAAGTAACTGAAAAAACGTTATTTGTCTAATTCACAATGTTGATGGTGACATAGAATTTTTAGAATCATTTAATTTAACAGGTGAGAAAGAAATTGGGGACAAACTGCAAGAAATTGTTGAAAAATGTGTAGTTTTAGCAAAAGAAGTTTATAACACTAATATATATGCGGTCTTTTCGGACAATGCAAGCAATATGATAAAGATGGGATCTCAAATAAATTTATGGTATACAAACTGTAATAGTCATACAGCCAATTTACTAGCAAAAGAATTAGTATCCGAAAATATTGCTGGGAAAGTCCAGTCTGTTTTAAAAGAATTTTCCTCACCTGACCTTGAAAACGCTTTATTAAAATCAGGCGGTAAAAGGGTAATTTTAGCTGGTGAAACTAGGTGGTGTTTGTTTAGAGACTCATTTGTAAATTATCTAGAGAACTTAAAGCCAATGCGATCAATAATTGCTGAAGCGACTACTTTTAAACAAAGCATAACAAAACTAGTATTTGACGAACATCTAAATAAGCAAGTTGAAGATAGTGTGACATTGTTTGATCCAGTTTGCAAACTTATTAACAAAGTACAATGTACTGAAGCCTCAATCGTGGATACAGCAGAAAAATGGATGCCATTAAGCCTTCCTGAAGGTTTTGATGAATATACATCATGCCTTAAAAAATGGCAAAAGATGGCTTGGGAAAAATAAGATTATGTTAAAAAGTATTTCATTATTAATAGTTTTAGTTATTTTTAAGGGTAGAATTTTAATATGATTATTATTTCCGGTTCCTTGTTTTATTATTCTTCGTTTGATTTTTATAGTATAAGTTTTGTTTTTTTTTGTAATTTTTGCCAAAGAAGCTTTGTAGACTATATACATGTAATAATTAATAATTATTGTAGGTGGTAGTACTCGTAGTTCTTACCTTTATTATTACTGGTGGTAGTATTATTGGTTTAGGGGTTATCATTTTTTTTTGTTCTGAGTCTTACTTTTAAAAACTGTTTCTGATGAAACCTAAAACATATAATTTTTCTACCTTTAATGACATCATTATCCATTTTTTTAATAATAAATAACAATAATGGAAGATCCTGTTAGTAGTTTATTTCTTAGTTTATTCTAATAGCCTTTTTTCACCTATTTAAAATAAATATAAACACAAAAATATTTTATTTAATATACAGAAAAAAAAATTCTACGTTTTTAGAAAATGTAGAAAATATGGTAGAATATTCAAAATTTTCTACCTACCCAACCCTGCTTGTGCCACACTTAAAGTTAAAAAAAAGAATCGGTAAATTTTCTTTAAACAGGACTTTCGTTGTTATGAATATTCCCTTTTATTAGGAATAACGAAATGTGACCCAATTTGATTCCGCCCATAATAATTTAGTTACACATATATATAAACTGCCTTTTCAAAATTTGTATTGGGCCCCATTTTATTCCATCATATTGGATTCATACCAATAATTTACCAGTTTCTACCTCTGCCACACTTGATTTTTGGGCATATCTTAAAATAAATTTAATACATAGTTTTTACACTGACTTTTTAAAACCGCTATTCTGTCATGTTCAAGGTCATGTTGAATTCATGCAATTTTATCGCTATTTTAGTGCAAAATTTGAAATTTGAAATCAACTGAATAATAAGATTTTAGTAAAAATTATTTACAATTTGAAATTAATCTAATACTAAGCAGTTTTTTATAATCCGGTAATTTTGTTAATCTTTTATTATGTCGCCATTTTGTTGATTACTATCATATCGTTTCGCTATATTGGACTTTTGCCAAAACGTTACCAAGTCATCCTCATATGACCGAGGGTTGTACAGCTGACAAAATTTTGAACACCAGATTACCTTTTTGCCAAAGATTACCCCCTATTACCTCCTGAGTACCTTAGATTACCCAGGATTACCTCTTGATTACCCCGAGTGCCCCAGATTACCTCGTGATTCAAATTCAAATTCAAAAATATATTTATTTTCATAACACACATAAAAAAAACAGTAACACAACAAAAGTAAATAAATATATAAAAGACATAAAATAAATATATAAAGAGACAAAATAGCAGCTATATTATTTTTGTTTATCCTCATAGTACATAGGAAAAACACCAACCCTCCAAAGCTAAGTGCTTGACTGGATGAGTGGGTGCTCATTCTCCTACATATATACACATATATTTTCATTTTTTATTTTTTAAGATGTTATTCCTATTCCTATACCTAGAGAGCATGCAATAAGAATATAAAATGTGAAGGAACCTATTGTAAGACATACACACATACAAACTGTAAAAATAAGGCAGCATAGAAAAGATTCAAAAATAGACAAAGACGTCAGACTGAGAAGACTATATAGAGTAATATAGATTACCCCCGAATACCCTGGATTACCTCTTGATTGCCCTTTATTACCCCTGATTACCTCAGAATACCCTTCGTTATCTCGACTTATTATATTTTCAAAGTAAAGCAAATCATTATATGTTATGTATTATCATAGGTAAAAATACTAAAGGCTGAGATCCCATTTTTTATGGATAAATAAATGATTTTACAGAACTTGTCTGGCAATTTCGCGAGATAGGTTTCGTATAAATGAAAATCCAGTATGTATAAATAAAAAAATCGGTAAATTTTCTTTACCCGGAATTTCCCTTCTTATGAATATTTCCTTTTATTCGGAATAGTGAAGTGTGACACATTTAGTTCAGTACATAGTGGTTTAGTAACATAATTGACACACGCCGCTATTTTTTTATGTCATGTTAAATTCGTACCATTTTATCCCTAGCACATTTAATTTTTCTACAAAATTTAAAGTCAGTTGAATAAGATTTTTTTACATTGATTTTTTAAAAAATTATTTGGTCGCCATTTTGTCCCGCCATCTTGAATTTGCACCACAAAATTTGAAATTAATGTAATGAGTAGTTTTTTTCAGGCCGATTTTTTAAATATTTTACTCGATATTTTATTAGACCAGCATTTACTATCTTATATTCATACCAAAATAACACTGGATTTACTTGCAAAATATGAGGAAATTGGATAATTAGTTTTTTAGTAATAATTTTTCTAACGTTTCACTAGGCCGCCATCCTGTTTCGGCATATTAAATTTTTACCAAAATATAACCAGGAAATCCCTATATTAATTTTTTACTCAAATTGGAAGTCACACTGATAAATAGTTTTTAAGCTACGCCGCAAACTGACAGACGGACCGACGGAATTATTTTAGGCATCTAGGGACGCTATAACCGAAAAATATTTAAAACATGAAAGGGTGATTTGTTTCACGATTACGAAATATTTTATTTGACCGCCATTTCGTTCCGCCATCTTGAATTAGCACAACAGTTTGATCTCTATGCCACAATTAGTTATGGCACACAATTTAAAATTAGTCCATTAAGTAGTTTTTTCAGGCGGAATTTTTAAATATTTATTAATTTCGTACGAAAAATGTAACAAGTTAATTTCTACATAATTGATTTTTGTGCAGTTTGAGATAAATCCCAAGTAACACAAATTAGCTGATGAGCTTTTTTGTCTAACAGTTAGCCATAAAAGACACATGAAAACCAGAGATTTGCTAAATTTTGGCAAATGATTCTTGGTTTGTTTTCTAGCCATGAAAACTCGCTTCAAATTAGATTTTATGGCTCCAAAAGTAGCAGTTTTTAATGTAGTTAGGCTATAGTATAATTACTTGGCTAAAAAATATCTTTTATAAGGTAATGAAAGTTCCAACTTTTTTTTTTTGTAATATTGGATGGCCAAAAAGTAGGAATATGTGTCAATTTTGAGGCCACAACATAACCAGATATATTCTAGTAGTATTGAAGTCAAATTAAGTAAGCATAGCTGTTTAAAATGCCAGAATATGGCATTTTCAATCAATAGAAATCGAAGTCAAAGTATAATCAATAAGTAGGCATTTTTCCCAAATTCCAATCAAACATATTTTAGCAAGTATTTAAGTTTAATTATAGTAATAATAGCTATATAAGAATAACAGATTATGACATTTTAAAACAACAAAAATTGAGAGGAAAAAATATGGCTTTTAATATCACATTTTTGTTTCAAAATTAAACTAAAATTGGGTAGTTTTCGCTTATTTTTGCTATAATATTGCCAAAATATGCCACATTTTCAAATTTACGTTTATAACCTATAAAACTATACTTAACCAAACTGAAGATATATTCAGAAAAACGAAATATAGATTATTTACCATACAAAAGGTCTAATAAAAAGATTAAATATTAATAATATCATAGAAAAACGCCGGCGCCGTCTTAAGGTAATCGTCATTTAATTTTGTTACGCTGGCTCCTGGGTCTTAAATTAGCCATTTTTAGCGAGTACTGAAGGCAAACCAAGTAGGCATTTTTATTGGCAAATTTTTAGTAAATGTTGCTACATTTTGGCTACATTTGAAAATTATTGCCATTTGATAAATATTTGCTTACAAAGTGGTCAATTTCAAGGAATATTTACTTAAAAAATAGCCCAAAGCTTTTTATGATCCGCCATGATTGAAATTAAAATTAAACTAATTTCCTAGCAGCCATTTTTGAACCACTTTAAACAAACATATTCTTTTTACTTATAAATACGTATTTTCATGCATGTTTTTTTATGACATGAACACCTTAATGAATTTTCTTAGTAAAAGACATTTCCAAACTAAAAAATTAAAAAAAAATATCTGTAGAAATCGAAACTTTTAGTTTTATGAAGGGGCGCGTGCTTTACATGCCTATCTTAGATTCCTTTAACAGTAAAAGTTCCTTCGCAAGTGTTTTTTATCCCTACCAACCGTCAAATCTTGATTTGCTCTCTTTGTATTTCCTGTTGGCTCATAAATTCTTACACTGATTGGCTCTGTCAATAATATTTCTACATAATTTGAAACAATTGATGATTTATTATATAAATGAAGCAAAGGCAAAAAATGAGAAATTATTTAGGTAAATTTCGGAAAAACATGTTACTCAAATTTCGGCTAAAAAATAAGTCAGAATTCAGCTAAAGAAGCTCGATTTTAAAGTCAAAAAGTAGCGAATAAACCCAACCATAACATCAAAAGAGAGTATAATTGCCAATTGGCCATTTTTACCCCATTATGGCCAAATTATTATTTCCCACTTTAGCCATATTTCCGTCTTTATACTGTAATAGAACTGTTATTTTGGCTAGCCATTTTAGCTAATTAGCCAGGGATATTAGATTAGATATATGATTATATGTGCTACTTGGGATTGTAGTTTTTTAGTAATATTTTTTTAACATTTTACTAGGCCGTCATTTTGTTTTGCCATATTGGATTTTTACCAAAAGGTTACCAGGTCATCCTCATATGACACTTAATTTTTTGCCAAAATTTCAAATCAGTCAGGTAAGCAGTTTTTTAGCTATGCCGTGAACAAACAAACACACAGACCGACGAAATTGAGAAAACATATTTTTCGACATCTAGAGACCCTGAAAGATCTGACAAAATCTCGGAGGGTCATTTTTACACGTCTACAATACTTCCCTTTTACGAGGAAAGTAATAATCAAAGATATAATTTAAAACCGATTTATAAAAATTGTCGCAAAAAAAAATTTGAACTATTGAAAAATGTATACAGATACATGTATCTATATACATCTTCGCGTTCTTTCACTTAATACTAATAATAAAGTCATAATTATCAACAAAATATATTACACTACCTATTTACAGAGATTTTTGTATCTGTTTATAGTTTTAAATTTAAAAAATTCTAATAAATCTTTTCTCTTTCCTAAAAATAAGGCAACTTTATTCTTGGAGCAATTTCGAAAAAGTACCATTAGCGCTCTCGCTAATACAACTACGTTATATCTGATAAATGTAGTTTTTGGTTTAACGATAAGCACACATTTTTATCATGAAAAAATTTTTTGAGAAATGAATAATAAAAAAATTTTCATAGTTATTTGGCAAACTTTTTTGGACACACGGTATATTTCCCTATTTCAGGGAATATTTTTTCAGTAAATGCGCGGACCTGTTGATTTTTGTTTTTAGCTGCGCAGTTTTTGGCAGGAAATTAATGTATATGGTGGCTCAGAAAGAAAATGTGAAGTGAAAAAAAATGTTTTTTGGAGGAAATTCTTGTTTTTTATTGCAGATTGCTCTTTTACATAAAATGTATGTGACCTTCAAACAGTGGTCACAGAAATTTAATTTTTTTAAATTTTTAATTTGTTTGCTGTTATGCACCTTTTTTTACTACTGGGATTTCTTTCACACAAAAGAGTTACGATCGACTTTTTAATTCATGTTAAAGGATGGTTTATAACTCAGTTACAATCGAGAATTGGCAATAGTACCTGAAGTTTACCTATGATTACCTCCAGAATTCCTTTGATTACCCCTAATTTCCCCCGAGTACCTCTGAGTACCTTGGAATACTTCTTGATTACCCCTGATTTCCCCCGAGTACCTTAGAATACCTCTTGGCTATCTCTGATTACCTCAATGCTATACACCAGATTACCTCAGCTGTATACCCCCCAGCTGTAAAAATTTTATTAGGCGGCCATTTGCTTCCGCCATAAGCGACTGGCACCACAATTTTATCAGTATGTCTATGTCATATTTGATTTTGATTGCAAAATTTGGAGACATAATTAAGTCGTGTTTTTAATGCTGATTTTTTTTAATATTCTATTAGGTCGTGATTTTGTTCCACCATACTGGATTTTTACCAAAATGTTACCTTGTCAGCCCCCTATGATCTTTAATTTTTGACCAAAATTTGAAGTCAATCGGATAAATAGTTTTTATGCTATGCCGCGAACAGCCCGACAGACCTCGAGACAGACTGACGAAATCGAGAAAGCAATTTTTTTGGCGTCTAGTCCCTACTCGGGTCCCTAGAAGTTGAAGATCTGTAAAAACCCGGGAGGGTGATTTTTTCGATTGCGATACTTCCCTTTAACGAGGGCGGTAAAAATGAAACAAATTATTATTCTTTACTACGCAACGAAAAAAGTTTTAAATTGAAATATAAACATCCAAAGTAGAGTATCTAAATACTGTAGATAGATAGGGTGTTAAAATGCGAGTTAAAGTGTTAATGTCTTTTTAGTTTTTTTTTATACACTTCATACAGTTATAGACATTTTTAAATTAAATTTGATACAAAGTACTACGGATGATGCCTACAAAACCATTACTTATATTAGTTTTAGGAAAAGCTACAGGGTAACCTTTCCGGGTTGACCTCCCAAACTTTCATTCATGCATAGCCAATTTGGAGGTCATAATCGAGGTCACAATGTATGTGGAATATGACAAAATTGGATAAATTGTATTATTAGTGCTTTAGCTTTCTTATCGGGTTTATAAGCTTATAGCCTATGTATCGGTAGAAAAAAGAATTTCCGAAATTGGAAGTTTCTAGTGCACGGTCCAACAGTAGAGTAAACGTTTTGTTTCTTCCTCTAAGGGCCCAATGGATCGTCTACTAATAAAAATTACTGCACCGTCCAGTTGATATCGCACTACTATTTTCCGACAGAATGCCCACCCACCACCTATAGAAATACAGACTGTTAAGAAAATCAAATATTAGGACATTTTGGTCAGGCCAAAATAGGCCATAATATAACTAATAATACAAATTAAATAATGACATAAAATAACCTATAAAAACAAAATCAAAAGTTTTCCTTATTATATTTTTAAACAGGTGAGAATAACGAGGAAACAAATAAACTAAGGCCAAATAAATGGCTTGCCTCTAAATAACAATAATAATAAATCAAAGTTGTGTCGAGTGTAGTACTAATAGACGTTTGATTTGGTGTTGTGAAAAATATGCGATTTTGGTGATTTGTTGTAAGTTATAAATATTGTAATAATGAACTTTCGTTTTTTAGAAAGTTTTTTATTTGAATTGGGATTATCGGGTTGTTTTATTGTTACCGGTTAGGCAGGTTTTTTTATCAAAACACGTAATTTTGATGTAATCTTGTTTTAATTATCCGAGTGCGTTTTTGGTTAGCCAAGGTTAGGCTCTTTTTTGGGTTGTTGTACAATAAGTTCTATCACACAACCATGTGTACTAGGGACAGGCGATAATAATATAGTCAATAAAATTAAATTATCGATATGTATTTTTACTAATCGATATTCATTACTACCTGTCGGCAAAGGCGGTTTTGGAAGACAAATTTAGCGAACAAAAAAGAAAAAAAAAAGATCCTCACATTTATATATTTATATATATATATATATATATATATATATATATATATATATATATATATATATATATATACCTATCGCACTTATCGATATTTTTTTATTTATCTCTTGTTATTCTGTATGTCGATGACCTATCGATAACTACCGATAAAACGCCCATCCCTACCGTGTACTAATAAAAATTGAACACAAATTGTTAGGTAGTTTATCTTAAAAATAACAAGTTATCCTGACACACAGAATGGAAGACTGGATATATTGGTTTATTTTTATTGCGATTTATTTCAAAAAATGAAATAAAAATAAGAATAACTATTTGTTAAAATAGGGAAACATTGTGAGAACATAATAGCTTTTGAGAAGGAAATGCAACCCAAAAAGCCTTCAGGACTTTGATTAAGGGACCAAACAGTCCTCCAAAAGGTAGTAGTGACCCGAGGGTTGCCAAAATCGACCAGAGGGTTAACTGAAAATACGCGGCATTTTAATGACAATCCAAAGACTATTAAAATGTTCAGGTAGGTGCCATAAATGAAGATAAAAATTTAAGTACTGGTAATTTCCGACGACGGCACTGGTCAAGAAACTAAATAGAAAGGGCATTCGTCTGGCATTTCACCACATAACCTCAAATTAATCACAAACAAAACAAATTAAGATTTTTAACAGGCAAATTCGATTTAAGAAAATGATGAACATTTTCTTCCGAAAGCAAAAATATATATATTGGAACCAGTTAGCAAAATATTTAGAAAATGCATGCAAAGGACAGGCGTCTTTAGGCGTCTTTCTCACTCACTTCATGACCCCGACGAGATGTCACCGAACAAAACAATAGCAAGTTATGTACTTACCCAAGGAATATTCTGTACGAAAAGTATCTAAAACTCCAAGCACACTTCACACTAACACTAAAACACTTTTAGTCTGGAGAAATATTACGAAAAACATGAAAAACTGAGTTAAAAATTCACGTTATTTCCTCAACAACTTGTGTAGGCGATTCTCACAGGTGGTTCTGAGATGCGTCTCGGCGCGGCGAACGTCGAAAATAACGGCGCTTGCGTCGCGATGCTGGTCACTTGTTGGCCCTGTTTGTTCGACGCCTACTCGACTCAAACCGGTCTCCATTTAAATTCGTTAAATTTTCACTTAAAAACTGCTCGAAATGCCGGTCTTTTTTATATGTCTTTGAATGTTTACAAAAAAACACGTGTTAGATGACGTACGAACATGTGGAGTGGACGGTTTTGTTTGTAAACAAAAAGTAGAATTTAAAAAAGTTCCCGGGATGCCAGTGGTGAACTTTATGTAAGAAAAGAAAGAATTCTGTCTCGGCTTGGATGTTTCGTGAATAGATGGCGCCAAGGATATTTAATTTTTAAATCACTATTATTTTTCTTTTGCGGTTTCAATGCTGCTACTAAAAACGATAACACTTATGGAATAAAAGCAGAGAGTAAATTACTTAGACAAGGAAACCTTGTCTAAGGTAAATTATTTGTAAAGCTTAATAACTTCCAAAAATGGAGGACTTTTTAAACATAATATGCTTATTCGTTATTTATAGAAAGATAAGACGATATATTATCAAGAAATAGGTACATATATCTTCTCAAAATAGGTAGTATGTTGGGGTTGACATTCTCCGTTGATTTAACAGTTGCTGAAGTAGGTAGTTAATTTTTTAACGCGATTTTAATCGTTTTTCGTTTGCTAGTTGAATATCTATTATCACAGACGACTCAGTGCCAATAGGGCCTTAAGAAACCTGTAAAATCGAAACATTAATTTTTGAACAATCAAATCCTATTTAATGTTAAATTAAGATGGCTATGCTGCAAACTTTGGCTGCCAATAAACCTCTTGTATCACTTGTTTGTACGGACTGAAGCTCAGCATACAAAAACGTGTATTTTCTTACCAAATATGGTAATGAAACGTACATGACCCACTTTAAAAGTTGTTGCATAAATGTCGGTTATTGCCATTTTAGCAATTCGCACATGTTTTAAAAACTTAATATTCCATTGAATAGTTTATATAATTCCAAAAAAACTAATTCAAATTTTATATTTTATGGAGGAAAAAGCATTTATAGAAAATAAATAATTTATATATTTTCAAATATTGAAAATGCCATTGATCCGGAACTTTAAATCTGATTGGCTATATGAACTAGGAGCGGCGTGATACCAACATAAAATTTAAAATTCACTATATTTTCAATCCTCAGGCTGACAGACACAGAAGTGACAGTACCAGTACAGAAGTTATAAGCAAATAAGGTTCAAGAGATAAAAAATACTTTTATAGTTTTTCTTGATTTCCATATACTTTTTTAAGGTAAATTTACTGCTTTAATATATCTACAAGGAAATTTTGGGTGGTGAAAAGTATATTGGTACATATTAACATTGAAAAAATACCTAGTGGTCCCTCCTTATTTGAGATGGGCAAATACCATTATAATTTGTCATAGGTATTGTTATCAGTGTTTCTAGGAAAAAATTGTGTCATCCGTTCCTTTCTCTCTATTTTTGAGCAACCTACATAAGTCTGATTAAAGTGAACTTAAGTTTTCTTTCTTGCAGTCACATTTATAAGTCTTATAATAAATAAAGGCTTTGAAAAGTGAAGGTATGTAGAAGATGCTAAATATATGCATGTTAAAAAAATTGTAAAATATAGATAGTAGTGGTTATATGTATTGGTACTTATTTTCAGAACATGTCTTCTCGAAAAACTGTAAGTCGCCGTGGGACTACGAAAAAGAGGGCCCAACGTGCCACTTCCAATGTCTTTGCTATGTTTGATCAAGCTCAAATTGCTGAATTCAAAGAGGCTTTCAACATGATTGACCAAAATCATGATGGATTTGTTGATAAAGAGGACCTGCATGATATGTTAGCATCGTTAGGTAAGATTTTGTGTTAGTATTAAGTATGTAATTGAAACTTAATTAGATTGTGTCCAAGGCATCAGGGAGAAGATGCTGACTAGGTGAAGATCATAGACATTTTGTTTGGGCAACTAAAGAGATATTGTGTAATATTACTTCTTAATTATTGTCTCTGTGTTAATCATTTAACAAATTTAAGAATCTGAGAAGTTTATTTTACATTTATATATTAGCAGTAATATTTTGGTAATATACTATATGACACCTCACTATATAATATTTAATTTATGTCTTATTAGATGTGTAAGTAAATATTGGACAACTTGCATTTTAGACTTAATTTTATAAATGATATATTTCCGTAGTAACATGTTATCACCAACCTTTCTTTTCATCTATTGAATTTTCCATATTCTCTGTTAGATTAAATGCAGCTATACACATTCACATTCATAGTCAATATATAATTATTATGCGAGAGCCAAGAGTTCATTTTGTTGATTGCAAAAATTCCCAATTTTTAATCAAATAAATTGTTTTATTTCCTTCATATTGGAGAATAATGGTCCTAATTTTAAACATTTTTTCATGAGAATATGTGTTTTGGATGAGGTAAAATGAAAAAAGCCTATATTAAAAAATGTTGAAATAGTTTTAACAATATTTTCATTGTAACAGGTTTTGTCAGAAATATTGAATGTGTTTCTTGAGATTTAAAATAATGTAAATCATATACTTAAATACAATCAGTTGGATTTACATTGTTTTAAATTGTTAAATAATAATAAAATCAAAAGTTGATGTGATTTAATTCATGCAATAAAATAATTTAGAAATAATTAGTTTTGCACCAATAACAAGTATTAAAAATAGCCAATGTACACATTTAAGTACCACTAATGTTAAGATTTACAGCAATATAAATAATAACAATTGATCGAATATGAGTGTTAAAAGATAAAATTAAATTTTAAAACTTGGAAAATTTCTTTTATCCGGAACTTCTCTCATTATGAATCTTTCCTTCTATTAAAAATAGCTAGCTGTGACCCAATTTAGTTCTGCACATAGTCATTTACTCGGTCATTTAATATCATCTGATGTTTTTTCAGACATTTTTATTGGACCCCATTTTGTTCTGTCATATTGGATTTGTATCAATTTTTTACAAATTTCTACTTATGCCACACTTATTTTTAAACCGTCATTTTGTCCTGTCATGTTAGTTTCATACCATTCCTTATTACACATTTAATTTTTGTACATTTGAAGTCAATTGAATAAGATTTTTTTACTAGGATTCCTTAAGCTTTTTATTTAGGAGCCATTCTGTTCTGCTATCTTGAATTTGTACCAGTTTATCTCTATATCACACTTAATACTTGTACAAAATTTGAAATTAATTAGTAATTTTTTTGGCGGTTACTTTTGAAAATTTTATCAGACCATTGTGTTTTGGCATCTAGGTTTCATACCAAACTGTTCCATTCGTATGTAACACTTGATTTTTGTGTAATAGTTGAGGTAAATTGGATAATCATTTAGTAATAACTTTGTTTATATTTCAATAGGCCACGATTTTGATCAGTTATATTGGCTTTTTATCAAAAAGCTACTAGATCATCCACATATGACCCTTAATTTTTGACCAAAATTTGATGTCAGTCGGGTTAGTAGTTTTAGCTATGCTATGAACTGACAGACCGACAGAACTGCAAATTGAAATTGAAAACGTGAATATTTGTAAAACCTGGAAAGGTTAATTTTTTCATGATTACAAACATTTTATTTGACCTTATTTTGTTCCTCCATCTTGAATTTGTACCACAATTT
Organism: Kuschelorhynchus macadamiae; assembly: GCA_030620095.1. Taxonomy (NCBI): domain Eukaryota; kingdom Metazoa; phylum Arthropoda; class Insecta; order Coleoptera; family Curculionidae; genus Kuschelorhynchus; species Kuschelorhynchus macadamiae. The sequence continues at coordinate 2,569,958 of JAUTXW010001380.1, forward strand.
TATTAGTTCATCTCTGTTAGCATCTTCCATTCATTTTCTTGAGAGAACTCCAAGATTGCTCCAGATTCATGTGGTGATATCACATACTTACTTGTAAAAGTAAAAATTTCAAACAGTGGAACATGCAATTTCATGGGGTGTGCTGCCTTTTACTCATTATTTGACATTCGTTAATATAATATTTTTCCTTGATTTGAAGTTCCAAGTTTTTTCACATCTAGAGATGCCAGAATTGTTTCATAACAAATCAAATTCAGTGTAAGAAATTTTTTATTAACTATAGGTAAAACATATTGCAATACTTCGTAAAATACTTAACCAAATGACCTTTGAGAAAAAGAACTCACTGTTCAATAACATCATCTATAAAATCTGCAATATTCAGTAGTTCGGTATATATATTTTTTTATTCTTCTTTATTGTTACATTTCTTCTTCATCCAATGATAAAGAGGACAAAATTTCTAGAACTCGCAAAACACTTTTTTAAAATTTATCCATTTTTATTGACAAATTTGACAACACTTCTATTTAACCTAAGTGCAGGACTTGGAGCAAGCCAGATCAGTCTCAAAGCACTTTGAGAGCAAGTCTTATTTTCAAGGGAACAGAGCAAGAATTGGAAGAGGTTATATATCACACTTAATTCTTGCATAAAATTTGAAATCAATTTAATAGTAGTTTTTTCGGTGGATTTTTTTGATTATTTTAATAAGCCGCCATTTTGGTTCGCCATCTTGGATTCATACCAACCAAATTATTCCACTTGACTCCAAATTCAAATTATATATTTCGTGCATTAAAATACAAAACCTAGTTTACATTTTTGTCAAAGTTGATTGTAAATATAAAACCTTAAAAAAATTCAATAAAACCAAAAAAAATATATGACCAGAAATAAAAAATATACATACATCCTTCAGCAAAACCCACAGAAATCAAAATTTTAATTTTTTGACAGAAAATCTTCGATGCTATAGAAGGTGTTTACTTATAGAAATTCTTTGGTTCTATTTAGGAAAGATTTTGAACTTTCCAGGGAAGTTTATTAAGGAATAGTTGACCATAATAATTAACTACATATCTATTGTGTGTTATAAACATGAACAACATTATGTAAAGCAAATTTGACATTGTTTTCTCTTAAATATTTGAGACATGTATAAATATTAAGTGAGGGCAAAATCAACAGTTTATTTAGGCAAAAAACCTCAGTGAAATCCTTATGATAGTTTTTATTAGAAATCATCAATAGTCAGTAGTTACAGTGAGACATAAACTCGGACATAAACAAAGAATGTAAGGCAAGCCAGAAGTACATTCTTTAAGGATCTGACCAATTTCTCAATTATTTTAGATAATGTGGGAATCAAAGAAATTGGTCTAAAGTTCGAAGGTTCCTCAAGATCTCCACTTTTAAAAATTGGTATAACTCTAGCCTTTTTTAAACACTTGGGAAAGTTCCCCCTTAACAAAGATACGTTAATGGCTCCAACTAGAACATGAAGCATGATATCTGGTAAACCCTTAATGATATATTGTCCCAAACATTTTTAATCTCAGACATTGTAGTTCTCAACTCGACAATATTTGTTGGGTGGAGAAGAAAAGAATCCTGGATAGAAATGTTTGGCAAATATTCTAGAGCATTTTTAGAACAAGCAATATCTCTTGTTAGTAATGTAGGTCATTGCATCTCACACCACATTCACTTGCCACCCTTTCTCTCCCACTCAACTCACTGACAATCTTTCAGCTTTATATATAAATACATGTGGAATATCTCGAGTGGATCATCAGAGCTTAGGATAATGTTCCAGTTTTCCTTATTACACAATTGAAAGAACCTATCATAATTGCACTGTGTAAAAAGTCTACCACGCCTTTTTGAAAGTTTTGGCCTATTTAGATTTATATACACATTACTCATTACAGCCTCATGATCCGACAATCCAGCACTTACAACAGATGATACAACATTATCAGGAGTGATATTGGGACAAAAATAATTAATAGTAGAAGCTGTGTGAGCACATATAGTGTGGGTTCCTTAACATGCATGTTCAAATTGAAAGAGTCCAACAGATTGGTAATCAAAATGGCATCAGAATGATTTTTATTCATAACATTGATGTTAAAATCGCCGGCAAGTATAATATTTGCCTGTAGAGGAATACGCGACAATAGTAGCTCTAACCTAGAAATAAACATATTAACATCTGTGTTTGGAGAGTGATTAGCGTACCTCCGTAAGCAGTGTTTGGTCTAGAATATTTTGCTAAAAGATTATAGTTGTTTACGGCTACTGTCTCATTTACAACCAATGCTCTGACAAAAGTACTACGTCCGGATATTTCACACTGTCCAAAAAAAGCAACATTTCGTCTGTTTTATTTCTTATAGATTGTATATTTAAAAGCATGAAAGAGATATTACGAAGTTGATTTACCCTAAAAGAGGTTTCTCTGAGCAATTTTCCTACGTCCCAGCAAAATTACTAATCCGCTCCATAGATTTAAAATTATTGTCGGTTCCAAACGAATCTGTGCACTTACTTTTATTTTTATATTTAATATTCATAGAAAGGAGATGTAATGGATTTGCAAATAAGTATTTTACTATTATAGGAAGGCTGAGCAGAATAGGATCTTTCATTGAAAGGCATGAATCTGTCTAAATTGATATATATACCAAATTATTTAAATCATTGTGAATAAAATTCCGAACAATGCTATTATTCACGTAAATAAAATTATTTAAGAATTTTCTATTTTCATGAGCAAATGCCGAACCTGCCACTATCAGGTTACTCTTCAATGAAAGATTCGATAAATCATTTAAATCTTGTTTCTTAATAGATTTACCCCTTATAGCATTTTTACATCCTATATAGTCATCCTTTGAGAAATTTACACTATAACTAATAGCTGTAGAAATCATATCCGCAAATGTGAAGCACTCTTTATATTGACTGTTTGTGTTTTTAGCAAAGTGAGGCAGCCTCTGACGCTGTAGGTGTTTCCAAGAAGAAGTAATTGCGGTTTTTTAATATATTTCATTCCAGATCCAATATTTCTTATGTTCATATTTTTTTCAGTAACTTTAGAACCAGAGCTAGATTTGCAATGAACCAACCTTAGTTTTTCTTTCTATTTGCAAATTTAGCTTGGAAAATTCGAAAATCTTAACAAAAAAACAATTGAATGAGAAACAAAAGACTTACGCCCTACACCCTATATATTATTACATTTTTGATTAACCGTTTTTGATTTATTGATGTTTGTGTTACAATTTTCGAATTCCCTGAGCTAAAATACATCGATTGGCTATTTTGAATTTCTTGAGAAATATGAAGAAGTCAAAAAAAATATGTTTTTCCTGCTCAATGGAGTACCCTGTACAACTATCAAGGGAAGCTGGTGATATCTTGAAATCCAGAGAAAGTTTTTCAAAAAAATTGAATGTTAGGAAAAAATAACAATTCTTAAATATTTTGGTACCTACATGCTTGTCGGTCTACATTCAAACATTTTTTTTTAATGAATATACCCTGTATATTATTTTATTTTCTGATTTTAATAAAAATTCTATATATTGCATATCTCACTCTTTCTGAAAAAAGAACAGAAAGGTTTTCACTTTCCTATACTAATTTTAAATTATCTATCTTTTGAGACCAACTGCCCATTTAAACGGAAGTGTTGAAAATTATGGCTTCTTTTTAAAATAGAAGTTGGTGTCAAAACTAGATAATTTAAAACTAAGACAGGAAAATGTAAATAATTCTGTTTTAAGAAAAACTATTCGAATCCAACAGGGTAATAAAGTTGCCAAAGTTACACTTTTTAAACTTCAATACCTCAAAAAAACACAACTAAAGTATTGAGTAAAACTTATTTGTAATCAAACAATTCCTTAACTGAATAAAGAGCATATACAGACAGAAATGTTGGTACTTTTCTTTTAAAGAGTTTTTTTGGTTTCTCCTCATTTCCCAGTATCCACCTTATTTTATTAAGGCATATATATAACGGCGAGTTTTGGCCTACTGTTAGCCTAGAGAATGGCATTCTAAAGTTCTGAGTTTGCCTTGTCTTATGATTGTCAATTTAATAATTTTGTAATAATGGTGTATGATAATTGTTGACATTGTTTACTAGTTGCAATATGTACAATCAAGGCAATGTATGTAGTTTTTAAAACCTATTTTTGCATAAAGAGTATGGTGGTGCATTTTCCATACATCGCAATATTCTTTTTGCAACACAAAGGCTCTAGAACAGTGAGCTGAGGAGCCCCAAAAAATTAAGCCATACTGCAATACTGACTGAACCAAGTCATAATAGAAACACTTCAAAATTCCAATCTCTACAGAGTCCCTCCACTACCTAATCACAAAAAAAATGTGAGCTAAGCTTTACACAAAGATTGTCTATATGTATTTCCCCAGTTAATTTATGATCAATGTGAATACCCAAAAACTTGATCACTGTTTCACTATTTATTGATTGTCCAGAAATTGTTATAATTGGGTCATTATTGATATTAAGATTTTTCAGAAGAAACTGCGACTCTGTGGTGTTTTATAGTGGCGAGTGCTCTCACGAGTGCTCAACGAAGAGCATAAAATAAACCAACAGCAGATTCTTTACCATTGAGAGCCATAAATTCAAGAAAATCAGAAATAGCCATTTATTACAAAATCCGAGTTGTAAATTATTTATAATGTAATTAGTCTTTAAAAAAACCTAACAATCTCTCAGAGAAACAAATTTAAAATATTTTTGATATTTGACTCTGTACACAAACAGACCTATAGTTTGAAACATCATATTTTGATCCTTTATTCATATATATTGGGATCCATTTAGATTTTTTCTGGGAATTCTACACAGAAAAGATTCATTGATGAGGTATGAATGAGGGTAACAAACCAAAACTTCAACTGCTCTTAGAGTTTTACCATGTAATTCTACTAAGTAAATCCCTGACTTCTCAGGGATGACCAGTCGCATAAAAAAACTTGTAGGACCAAAATTAGAAAATCTGATGTTATGAAAGTTCAGTATAGAGCAATTTTGTGTGACATCCAAGAAATATTTGTGAAATGTGTTACAAATCTGTAATGAATACGTAATCACGCCTCCCTTATCATCATTTACACATACAGGTATAGTATTATGGTTTTTATTTCTACTCTCATATATTTTCTTACTTTCCCGACGCAAATCCTCTGCATTTGACGACCTTTGACAGTTCCTTCATCTCAAGTTTATAATTTTAAAAGTTCTTTATATTTCTGTATAAAATCAAGTCAATTGGACAGAGCAAGCTGTGCCTTTCCTTTATTTGTGGTGAAAACTACTGCTTCCTCCTTTTTTAACTTTTTTTCCCAGTGACTGGAAAATTCCAACCTTAATGAAATAATGGTGTGTCATAAAATACAGAAAATCTATCCCAGAAAATGTTAGCATCTTACATTTCATGTCCCTTTTTATAAACTATGGTTTTATAAAAATTTTACATATTTATATTATTAAAATTTCTATAGTATGTGTAATCTTTTACAGGACTACTCTACTAATAAATTTAAAATTACATATTTGAGACATATGATCAAAATAAAAATATTTTGCACATGCACTGCAGGTAAGAAAATATATTGTCAATGCTTGTCGAACTAGTAGTACTTACTCGTGTTTGTTCCAAAATATGTGGATGAATGTCATATTCTAAGAGTAAATTTAAAAGGTCAGTCTTACTCTCAAAAAGATTTATGTTAATATCACCACAAATTACATAACTACCCCTGTTACTATAGAATTTAAGTAAACATATTCCAAATTCTGTTAGAAATTCCTTAACACAGCTATCAGATGTCCTGTAGATAGAGACTATAGTTTGTTATTCATTATTGTATTACTTAAAACAGCTAAACAAACCTCAAACACCTTTTCAATGCATTTATTATATACCTCTGGGATGATATTCATGCCATTATGAGCAAAAATACTACCACCTTCTCGATTACTTGACAGAACATTGCATACAAACTGAAAGTCTTCAAATTCATTAAAGGCATTTCATCATTTTTACACCAGTCCTCTACGATTGAAACTATATCAGCCCTATTATCATCCAACGTTATTGATATAGACTCTGACTTTCCCATAATACCAGCCACATTCATATTTAGTACCTTTAGATTGCCTATTAAACCTAAATCCATTGTAGTTTCTACCTTATTGTTGTTTGAGAATCTTGGGTAGCACTGTCTCTCCTCTTTGGAGTGTCGTCCTTCTCCTCTGTCAAAACTGAGACCCAGCACTCCTTATGGCCAAATTTCCCTTCTCCATGCCTGTTTAAAATGCTCCCATTGTATTGTCACCTTAAATGATGAGTATAATTATGGGTGTTTTGAGTTATGTGCCCAACAAACCTCCCATCAAAGGAATACCCATTACGGAAGAACACATTGAACATTTGATCACGTCATGTAGCAACACAAACTTCTTCAGGATAGGCACTCTTTCCTGGAGAAATAGACATGCGCTAAACAATTTTATCATAACCAAGATATGTTGCTACAACACAAACTGAGGCAGAAGCATAATATAGACTTTATTTCACTCACCATGACTACATGGGAACATATTATGCATTATAGCGGAAAAGCAGACCTGACTGATCTTTTGTGTCAAAATTATATTGATTAGGCTATGCAATCTACATCCCTACCAAACAGTTAACTTTTCCTGTCTCCTCAAAGAAATCCTGACACCAAGAACAGCAGCCCCTGAGTTGCCTACTCAAACTGGTACTTCACAATGACAGTCAAAAATTTACTTTGAAGAAGATGATGTTAGAAAGACACTCTCCATTATTCATTAAAATATACAATCTATCGGAAACTGCCTGGACAGTATACAAATATCAGTGGAACAAAATAAGTGTCTTGCCATCTGTATTAGCGAACACTGGAAATCCTCATTACAGCTCTCTAATTACAATCTTTAGAGATATTATATCTCTTCAGAGCACAGCAGAGAGGTGGGGGCGCATGGTGGCGAAAATATCCCATCGAATATTAGAAGAGACATTGTTAACATTTCTGAAAGTGTAGTTTTTGAATGTGCCACAATTGAAATAAAAATAGGTTACATTAAGGTACTAATTTTGTGTGTGTATAGATCTCCTTCAGCCCCAATAGATATTTTCATACAAAAATTGGAACCTGTTCTGTATAGCATATATAAAAAGAATTGTCTTTGTTTTATCGCTTGGAATATTAACATGAATGTTAAAGATAGTAATAATAGGAATGTTGTCGATTTCATGCGAGATTTTATGTCTATCACTCAAAATCATCTTTTCAATGGGGATGGATAAGAATAAAAATATATTATTAAAGGGGCGTATTTGCCGAGCTTGCTGTACCATTGTGTCACATAATTAATAACTCTTTCCAACCATGAACAATATGCTGCACTAATTAACATGATTTCAAAAATGGGTAAAATTCATTCCTTGTCTTGTGACTGATATCATTTTTGATTTTTATAAACAAAGTTGATGTTGGCCCTGGGTCAGATCTGATATTGTTTGCAGAAGGTACAAACATCATATGTAAGGAGATTTTCAGTGATCGATTGACTATGAAGCTTGAAAGTATACAGAGAGCTGCTTCGAGTGGTTATGAATGATTTATGTTTAAATGAAAAAAAGACCCAAGTTATGTTTTTTGACAGATAAAAAACATGCTCTAAACAAAGTAGTATTAAATTTCTTGGTTTTTATTTGGATCAAATTTTGTCTTGGGAGGATCATATGAACTTTTTAGCTAATAAACTATCAAGAAACATATTTGGCTATCTGATCCTTAAAGAATGTACTTCTGGCTTGCCTTACATTCTTTGTTTATGTCCGAGTTTATGTCTCACTGTAACTACTGACTATTGGTCTGAGGTCATTTACCTCATGGTTATCAGGATGATTTCTAATAAAAACTATCATAAGGATTTCACTGAGGTTTTTTGCCTAAATAAACTGTTGATTTTGCCCTCACTTAATATTTATACATGTCTCAAATATTTAAGAGAAAACAATGTCAAATTTGCTTTATATAATGTTGTTCATGTTCATAACACACAATAAATATGTAGTTAATTATTATTTATTATTTATTTATTTATTTATTCAATAAGTACATAACAGGACTTTGCCCAAATAGCACATTCAAAGAGAAACAATATAAATTAAAAAAAAAAAAAAAATTACATCACTAATGAAAGATACAAATACAGTCAAACAACAATAACAATATGAAACAATGCTAATAGACTAAATAACAAAACATGGTACAAATACATGAAAAACGAGTCTAAAAATAAAATTTGGTTACACATCATAATCTTTGAATATTAGCCTAATCTTGTTCTTGAAACATAATGGAGAACAATCAATGTCAAAGTTTGAAGGAATGAACCGATTAAAAAACTCCATCATTCGGTTGATACAACTGTATTTGCCCAGGTCCGTACGACCTTGCCGCAGCTGGAACATTTCCAATTGCCTGGTTGCTCGCATTGGAACCCTAAAGTTGATTAGCGTCAACAAGTCTGCACAATCTGTGTGACTATTGATGATCTTATGTCCAAAAGACAATGAGTGCATTATCCTACGAACCTCCAAACTATCGAGCCCCAGCATGTTTATGCGTTGATTATAAGTTAGCACTGTTTTGTCGATATTCAACTTGTACAAAAGAAAATTTGCAAACTTAGACTGGACCCGCTCAATTCTCTTAATGTGGACTTTATAGAAGGGTGACCATACCACACTGCAGTAATCCAAATGGCTCCTCGCAAGTGAGAGATAGATTGATTTCAGTGTCTCAATATTCCGGAACTCCCAACACTGCCTCATGATGAAACCTGTCATTTTATATGCTTTAGCTATGACATTGTCGATATGGTTGATGAAGCGTAACTCACCGTCAAAAAGAACGCCAAGGTCATTAATCAGGCCTACCCGAGGAAGGATGGTGCTGTCAATGGAATATCCATAGTGAAGGAGTTGTTTCTTACGGGAAAATGAGATCACTTTACATTTAGAACTATTCAAGGACATTCCGTTTTCTGAACACCAGGCAAATAAGCCATTAATCTCTTCCTGAACAAGGCTGCAATCGTCCATGCACACAACTCTCTGGAAAATTTTAAGATCATCGGCATATAGAAGGTACCTGCAATGCTTGAAGATTGAGGAAAGGTCGTTGATAAACACCAAAAACAGTACCGGCCCAAGATGAGACCCCTGAGGAACACCCGAGTATGCGTGGATTTCGCTCGATAGACAGTTGTTGAATTTCACAAATTGAGTCCGTTGACTGAGATAGCTACCAATCCAAGAGAGTAGAGGATCACCCACACCATAGTGCTCTAGCTTCTTCAGCAAAATAGAATGATCTACACTATCAAATGCCTTACGAAAATCAAAATAGATTGAGTCGACCTGAACTGATTCGTCAAGAGAAGAACTCAGAAAATTGGAGTAAACTGACAGATTTGTCTGACACGACCTAGAACGGAAAAATCCATGTTGATGCGGTGATATAATTTGTTGAAAAGCACAGAAGATTTTTCTGTCACTATTGATTCCAGGACTTTTGCCATACAGCACAGTCCAGAGATTGGTCGATAATTTGAGATTTCAGACCTGTCACCGCCCTTGAAAAGAGCTGTGATGATGGCCGACCTCCATCTCCTTGGAAAACTACCCGAACAAAGTGATGCGTTGAATATTAGCGCTAATGGCATGGAAAGGGTTGGACTACAATTCCGGGGCCGGCCCCCTTATTGATTTTCAATTCGACCAGCTTATTAAAAACTATGTCTGCATTAATTGATATGTTACGCATAAGTAATACTAGTGCTAGGTAATAAATTTGTGTTATACCTTGACTTTCTGTTCAAATTATATGCAGATTGAAAGAATGCAGCAAAAAAGTTCACTATTTCTTTAGGGTTAGTAGAAGTGTTATTGTTGTAAGTCATTTGATTGGGAAAACCTGTGATGGATTTTTTTGATTTTAGATAGGACCAAAAAGCCTTTACATTCTGTAGAATGTTATATTCGGAGGAGCTAATGAAGGCTCTGTAATCAACATCAATTGATAATTTCGACTGTGATCTTAACAGTCTATAGTCACGATTTAGAAAAGGACAGATTCCACTATTCTTTAATCCATTGAATGTTCTATTTTTTTGCTTTATAAGGTATAGTATTAGGTGAGAAGTAAGAAGGAAATCTAAGTGTATTAGATTTTTTCTTTGGTACAAAAAAGTCAATAGCTACATAAATGATTAAATAAAACATATCCACAGTTGCGTCTATGTCAGGACATGAGTTTAAGAGGGTCCAGTCGATGTCAGCAAAATAATCATTAAGTCCATCGTAATCCGCCCTGAAATAATTTAAATCGATGGTTTGATTGTCAACTAGCTCATCAAGTGGAGGACCGATATGTGAAGAAATATCCAAAGGTGGATGATGGCAATCAACAGTGGATAATGGCGACAGACTCTCAGCAATTACGATATTAGCATGATTTGAAAACACCAAGTCCAAGGTAGATTGATTATGGTTACAAATTTGATTTGCTTGTAAAAGATCATAAAAACAAACAAAATCATATAGAGTTCTCTCGCAATCATTCCCTGGGACAAATACAGTGTTAGGAGCATTATTGAGTTGGTTCAGGTATGAAATTGATTCATCATTAATAATATGATCATCCACGATGTCAACACTTTTAAGAGAGTGTGAGAAGTTTGGTAAATTGTAATCGCCCAAAATCATCACCCTAGTATTAGGTATTCTGTCCATAACATAGCTGGCTGTATTAATATGATCCTCATAGACAGAAACACCGGACGCTGGAGGAATATATACTACACAAAAACCGTACTGAGTCTTTCCAATAGTGACCCCGACCCACAACTCTTCCAAGGGACTATCAGGTGTATCGAAGACATACGAATGGTAACCCGTGCTGACTGCAATTAGTACACCACCTCCTCTTGATTTACCAGTAATATGAGCACTTCGGTCCTTTCTGTATACTACAAAATTGACAGGAAAAATTTCTTCGTTTGTGATTCCCTCGTTCAACCAAGTTTCAGTGATAACCACAATGTCGTGATTTGAATTCAATAATTCGTTGTAAAATTGAACAGTTTTGGTGCGCAGTCCACGGGCGTTCTGATAGTATACGTTCAAGGCGACGCTTGGGCGGTTGGATGATTTGGAAAATTCTGCTGCCCATCGATTTCTGGTCTCTGACTCTGACGTGGAATAACGGTATCACTATATTATGGTCAGCTATTCCTTAATAAACTTCCCAGGAAAGTTCAAAATCTTTCCTAAATAGAACAAAAGAATTTCTATAAGTAAACACCCTCTATAGCATTGAAGATTTTCTGTCAAAAAATTAAAATTTTGATTTCTGTGGGTTTTGCTGAAGGATGTATGTATATTTTTTATTTCTGGTCATATATTTTTTTTGGTTTTATTTTATTTTTTTAAGGTTTTATATTTACAATTAACTTTGACAAAAATGTAAACTAAGTTTTGTATTGTAATGCACGAAATATATAATTTGAATTTGGAGTCCAGTGGAATAATTTGGTTGGTATGAATCCAAGATTGCGAACCAAAATGGCGGCTTATTAAAATAATCAAAAAAATCCACCGAAAAAACTACTATTAAATTGATTTCAAATTTTATGCAAGAATTAAGTGTTATATATAACCTCTTACAATTCTTGCTCTGTTCCCTTGAAAATAAGACTTGCTCTCAAAGTGCATTGAGACTGATCTGGCTTGCTCCAAGTCCTGCACTTAGGTTAAATAGAAGTGTTGTCAAATTTGTCAATAAAAATGGACAAATTTTAAAAAAGTGTTTTGCGAGTTCTAGAAATTTTGTCCTCTTTATCATTGGATGAAGAAGAAATGTAACAATAAGGAAGAACACAAAAAATATATATACCGAACTACTGAATATTGCAGATTTTATAGATGATGTTATTGAACAGTGAGGTTCTTTTTCTCAAAGGTCATTTGTTTAAGTATTTTACGAAGTATTGCAATATGTTTTACCTATAGTTAATAAAAAATTTCTTACACTGAATTTGATTTGTTATGAAACAATTCTGGCATCTCTAGATGTGAAAAAACTTGGAACTTCAAATCAAGGAAAAATATTATATTAACGAATATCAAATAATGTGTAAAAGGCAGCTCACCCCATGAAATTGCATGTTCCACTGTTGGAAATTTTTACTTTTACAAGTAAGTATCTGATATCACCACAGGAATCTGGAGCAATCTTGGAGTTCTCTCAAGAAAATGAATGGAAGATGCTAACAAAGATGAACTAATAAAATTGTGGTACAAATTCAAGATGGAGGAACAAAATAATTTCAATTTTCAATTCTGTCGGTCTGTCAGTTCATAGCATAGCTAAAACTACTAACCCGACTGACATCAAATTTTGGTCAAAAATTAAGGGTCATATGTGGATGATCTAGTAGCTTTTTGATAAAAAGCCAATATAACTGATCAAAATCGTGGCCTATTGAAATATAAACAAAGTTATTACTAAATGATTATCCAATTTACCTCAACTATTACACAAAAATCAAGTGTTACATAGGAATGGAACAGTTTGGTATGAAACCTAGATGCCAAAACACAATGGTCTGATAAAATTTTCAAAAGTAACCGCCAAAAAAATTACTAATTAATATAATAATAATAATAATAATTACATTATTATTATTATTATTAGGCATATCCTTGGTTGAGGTAAATTCGGTGATATATTTCTGTACGTATAATGAGCATTGAAGTATGTAAATTGAGGTCACCGTCAGTAGACCTACATTTTTAAAGAGTGGACGACATGACTCTCTGGAATTTTGAAATAGAATAGTTCAACAAATCTTTTTTGAGCTATTAGCATCTCCTGCATTCTCTTGCAATTTCCCCATGCAACTATAGAAGGAAAGTAGTGAGTATACGTAAGCATAATAAAAAGATAAAATTATTTTTCTATCAACAATTGACCTAAGCCTCCAAATTACAAGTGAGCTTGCAGCTAGTTTCTTAAGAATATGGTCAATATGAGAGGACCAACTCAAACGGCTGTCAATATATAAACCTAAAAACTTAATTACTTGAACCTGCTGTACCATATGTTTTTTTGTTCTTATCAACAGGGAGTAATCTTGAGTGTGCATATTAAACAGCATCATAATGGTTTTGATAAATTTAAAACAAGATTATTATTGAAACAATAGTTAAAAGTCCTACACAATTGTGCGTTATTGCTTGAAGATTTTTACCACTTTTCGATGATAAAAGGGAAGTCATGTCATCTGCATACAATATTGAACTACCAACAGTGACGAAGTTTGTAACGTCAGCAATAAATACAATAAATAGGAGAGGTCCCAGTACACTTCCCTGGGGTACACCTCTTACTAAGTCCAATAAGTCTGAATAGTACTCCCTGCTCTCTGAATGCAGTATTACTTCTTGTTTCCTGTTGGACAAATAGGATTCTACCCAATTATTTGGAATGCCCCTGATGCTATAGTTTAAAAGTTTATCTAATAAGATTTTATGTTCAATAAGATCGAAAGCTCGGGTATAATCAAAAAACAATTCCAAAGTAGGGTATTTAGTGTCGAGTTGATGGACAATGTTATTTACAACACTCAGTATGGCATCTTGAGTTGAACAACCTCCTCTGAAACCATACTGATTATTTGGTAGAATTTTCTTGAGTTCTAGAAAATTTAAAAGTCTACAGTAAAAGGCCTTTTTATAAATCATAGAAAATGCAGGTAAGAGAGAGATCGCCCGGTATTTTTTATGTAATGTGAAAAAGCGGGCATGCTGCAGACCTCTGTTTCTTAATCATAAGCTTCTTACTCTGCCTATTATTTTTTTCTTGGAGAGTGTGCTTATTACATAAAATATTTCATGACCAGATTAACGACGTGACTAGGCCAATTTTAATATGTAGAACACGTATTACTTTTCCAATACCCAATGCAGAGCTCACTAAACGTTCTTTAATTTATAATAGCAGGAAGATTTTTAACCACCTTCCCACCCAATTGAGGCAGATACACAATTACATATCTTTTATATCGCAAGTGAAGAGTTTGTTGGTTGAGAGAGCCTATTATTTGATTGCGGAGTTTTTGGAATTTATTTTTTACTTGTATATTGTTGTTCTTGTCATTTTATTGTTTTTGTGTATTTCAGCGACTCTTTGACTGTAGTAGGTTAAGTTTTTCATTCTTTAGTCTTTAGATTTTTACAGCTTTGTCAATGAATTTTTATTTATGACAATAAAGCCATGTATGAGTTTGAGTTTGAGTTTTAAAATACATCGATTGGCTATTTTGAAATTGTTGAGAAATATGGGAGAAGTCAAAAAAATACCATTTTTCCTCCTCAATGGAAGACCCTGTACACTGTACATTTCAAAGTTCTTCAGAAAAAAATATTTTTAAATTTTGAATTACCTACATCTCGACCCACATAGCAAATATGTGCTAGTTTATTCATGAACATTTGTTTGAAGTGCTTAGTGTGAAAATATCATATTCTGAGAAGTGACGATTGTAATTGTGAACTAGTCGGTCAACAAATGCGCTAAACCCATAATTTGTATGGTGGTACCTTTCAACAAACAGCTGTGATTGTCTTGTTCTTCTAATAGGCACTAAAAACGGGACTGATCCAAGCAGCACTTCACAGTCAATCCCCCCATTCACCAATTTATGCAAAAAGACCAGAAGTGCCTTCTTTCTTCTAAATTCAAGGGTTTGAAGGCTGCAAAGAAGAGAAGAGAGTATTAGATAACAGACCTTGATATGGGAAATGCAATTTATGTAAGAGGTATTTTGAAAACCTATTTTGCACCTTTTCAATTCTGTCGATGCGACACTGGTATGATGGACTCCATATTGTACAACAATATTCTAGAACGCTAGGAACCAATGAGTTATAGAGACACCCAATTGCTTTGGTATCAGTTACGTGTTTCGTATGTCGCTTTATAAAACCCAAAAGTCTAAAACCCTTAAGTACACTGTTATCAATATGTAGATTAAAAGATAGATTTTCATCAAAAATAACACCTAGGTCCGTGAAAGAACTAACAACTTCAAGGTTTACATTATCTATGAGGTTTGTGGAGAGTATGGTATTAATACGTTTGTGAAAACGGAGCACTTTACATTTCGAGAGAGAGAGAGATAATTAGGATTGGAGTCTAAGGAGACTGGACCCACATGCGAACCCTGCAGGACACCCGATGTCACAAGCAACTCCCTGGAGACTGAACCGCATATGTTGACTTGCTGGCGACGATTAAATAAATACGATTTGATCCACTCCAGATATTTTCCACAAAAACCAATTTGCTGTAATTTCCATAACAGAAGCTGATGGCAAACTCTGACAGCATAAAACTATAGTATTTTATAACATTGTGTTTGGTTAATTCTGGTTAGTTTTTTTTTAAGATGTGACTAACATAATGTTTCATTTTAATTTCAGTTTTTTTTCTTTGTTTTATATTAATTGTTACCAGTAGATACCTTGCTAATTTTGATGTTCTTGGTCTGAGACATTACATTAACTAGTGTTTTTCTAGCAAGATTTCTAGATCCCCATCAAGACATCAACAAGATCATGTTATAAAGTACTGGAAAAAAAAATAAAGTGACATAACATAATTTCAAAAATGTATGGATTAATGAGGGAGATACGTTGGAACCAATATGACGTTAAAATAGTAACATTGCTTTCAGGTCCCAGACTATAGAATACTCTGTTAAATCTTTGTCAAAGTTACATAAAATATACATTAGTACTGTCAATGTTTTAATAAACTTCAAGTACTTCCTTTTCCTGTATTTCTCTTGTCCAATGCAAAATTATCATTATGAATGATAATAATGCCAACATGGTTTGAGGGAGCTCTTCTATGCAGTGATACTGACTATGTTGTGTGTTACAATGCCTTGCAGAAAAATCGTTATTTTATTCCTTTGAAGGGTACCTCAATAGTGGTTTTTATAACATTGCATATGTCTTGTAAAGTAGAGTTAATAGTAAAAATTATATAAATAACGAGTAAAATCATTTGTAGGAAAAAATCCCAATGATGACTACCTTGATGGTATGATGAACGAGGCACCCGGTCCAATCAATTTCACTATGTTTCTAACCCTGTTTGGAGAACGCCTTCAGGGTACAGACCCCGAAGATGTCATTAAAAATGCGTTTGGCTGCTTCGATGAAGATAATAATGGGGTAATCAATGAAGAAAGACTTAGAGAGCTTCTGACAACCATGGGTGACAGGTTTACCGACGACGAAGTTGATGAAATGTATCGTGAAGCTCCAATTAAGAATGGACTGTTTGACTATGTGGAATTCACCCGTATCTTAAAACATGGAGCCAAAGATAAGGATGAACAGTGAAAAGTTGTAAACATTTAAGACAGGAAGTATTTAGGTATACATATTAAATAAACCTTAATATAATTTGAAAGAGAATATATTGGTAATTATATTAGAGTAACTGGTGAAATTTTTATATCTTTATTAGGGTTAGTGCATAATTTCCTTTAACTTTAACTAATATTAATCCTTTTGATTTGACATTTTTTGTATTTATCTTACTTACATTTTGTCTGTAAACATAATATTGTACTGCAGCTAAACTATTTAAATTTTTTTATACATACTTGCATTTGGCTTTTTTTAGACTTTTGTTTTACATTTTATAATAGAAACATTAATGTAACTAATTTTCTTTAAAGGTATTTAATTAGAATTAGAACATAATCTTTTTTGTACTTCTTAGAAATAAAATTTTTTAAAATCATCTTTTTTTTACCTTCTTTTTTAATTTTTCTTATTATTTTATTTGAAGCTGTAATCATCTGGTACTGGGTATTGAGGATATTACAGTTATAATTACAGAAAAAATACAGTATCTGCTAAGAACTCAGTGTTCTTAGTATAAATATGTATGATAATAAAAATGCCCAATTTTTGTAATATTTTGAACAATTTCACTCCCCAGAGAACAAGAGAATCTCATAAATGACTACATAATTCAGTAAAAAATTATGTGATGTTTTAATGGATTTTTGTAAAGTATTTAAACTACCTAAGTAGTGTTATTTTTATATTGGAATACTTCACTCCCCAGAGAACAAGAAAATCTCATAAATGACTACATAATTCAGTAAAAAATTATGTGATGTTTTAATGGATTTTTGTAAAGTATTTAAACTACCCAAGTAGTAAAAGTTATTTTTATATTGGAATAATATGGGACTATGTTCTTTAAAGGTTTGACTGAAACCTCATTCATTTCTAATGATTACAAAATGGCTGTAATACGTTTTAGAAAAATTTACAGTAAATACGCCCCCCCCCCACACTCCTGGTGGTGTATTTACTACTACGTCACTGGCCATTTTTACAAACAAATTTAAATTCCTTATTCTGTTCTGTAATTTTTGATCTAGATTTTTTCTATATTTTGTACCATTTAAAATTATTTTACACAATGTCCATTCAGGCCTACCTTTTAAGATTATAATGCATTAACATTACCATCTTTCTGGTGTTCCATATGCCATGACCATGCATGAATATACATTTTTCTAAATAAGTTCTAAAGGGTGCAAAATGTCTAAATAATCTAAAAAACCAAAACATTACAGAACAAAATGGGGAATTTGGTTTTATTGTAAAAATGGTCTGTGACGTCGCAATAAAAACAGGGGTGGGGGGGGTAAAAGGGGTTGCGACCTGGGAAAAAGTGCCTACATGTTGGGAATAACATCCTGTGTCTGAAAAAGAGAAGGAGACATGTTTATATAAACCTTTAGTTCTCGAGTTTACCAAGAAAGTCCATCTTGCATTTTTAGCCATTAATTAAAAAACACTTTGTATATATGGTTTCAAAAGAATAACCAGAAGCACCTTCTTTGGCCATGGAGAATAGGAAGGATAGAGAGTTCTACAGGGCTAGCGGTTTATTCGAACACTCCCTCTCATGAGCCATGTACTTGAAGTCCCAAATTTGAGCAAAGATATTTATGCCATGTTGAGATCAATGGTTTAGTTAGCATGTCTGCATACCTTCTTTTTTTCTGTAACCTATTCATGTTTGTCCTTTTTGCACCAAATCTCGTATGAAATGCTGTTTATTCGTTATATGCTTTGATTTGAATTAAAATTTTCTTACAGGGAATACCCGTACCCAGCCCCAATGGTTTTAAATGTACTGCTTCTTTTACTGCATCTGTAAGTGCTATATATTCTGTTTCGGCTATGGCAAAGGTGACAGTTTTTTTTCTTGCTTCCGAACTTACTATTCCAACGGCATACAAAAAACAATATCAAGTGTTTCTGTCTACAGAGCAAGATCCCTCATTTTCTATCTACTAATCTGATTAGAGCTTCATTTGATTTTCTGAAAGTTAAACTGCTCATTTGTTTTTTTTAAGGTAGCATAATATTCTTTTTCTGCTTCATATTTGGTTAGTACTACTTTGTAACACTTATTTGGTGGAGAGATAAGTGTGTTCCCAGGGAGAGAAGTAACTATTTACTTCCCTAAGGAGGTAAATAAATTTATAAACAAAATTTGATATTGACAAAGTGATTCTTTAAATCTCTCATACAAATTAGTTTTTTGGCTATTAGAAATCCGGAATAGGAAAAATATAATACACAACTCGGGAGGTAGGACTCTTGACCAGTCTCAGAGTTTTTTGCCAGTAAGTGTTTCTTTCCTCCCTTGTGTAAATAACTATTTCGCAGCGGTCCAGTGAATATTACCATGACATGTGTTAAATTGACTGAGGTAACTTGCTGCGTAGGAAATGTCAGGGCATGTTGCTACTACAATATATCAGTAAACCAATAAATTGTTGATATGGAACATCAATTTTTTCTCTGGGATTTGGCTTATTCAAATTTAATTTGTATTTCATAGGTGTTGCATTTTGTTGTATCATATTTCTTTAAAAGATCTTTAATGTATTTACTTTGATATCCCAAGTCACAAATATGATGACTGACTGACTTGACTGTTTTTGTTTGAAAAGCCTATGATCAAATCATCAACATTGAGAGCAGTTACTAGCTTTTCTCCCTCTTTTGTTGAAGAGCATATACAAAGATCGGCTGAAGGTTTCAATCCAAATTGTCGCAGTTTTCATTCAATTTCTTAAACCATCTGCCTACTTCCTTCAATCCATACAAAGCCTTTTTGATTTGAAATACTTTTTCTGAAATGTAACTGATTTTGTTTTTAAAAATAGTTCTTTATTTTCTTTTTGGCTTTCTTCAAGCGAAATTTCTTGCAAATAGTTTTCTAGATAATCCGGTATTTACGTATATTTCTTCTTCAACTGAAATTCCCATCAATCATAGGGAATTGAGTTTTGTAAATGTTTGACAATAATTTATACTAGGACTTCCTTTTAGAAAGAAGAACAGAACAGGCAAATTTTTATTTTAGAACCATTTTACAGCTAACTTTGTTTTTGTTATTTATTTTTGGTACAATTTTCCATGTTTCATATTTAATGTGAGCTTTTATTTAACTTTTTATAGCTTTGTTACAAATATCTTCATTCTTGACATCACAATATTCTTTCCCATCACAAAAATTGGCCATTTGAAAATCTTTTCTTCAAACTGGAGATTTTCTTTGCTGGGAATGTTTAATATTTACATTAGTATCCAGATTTTCACCTAAAAGGTCAAAAATATTTTCTTCAAGAGTTTCAACAGCATAATCATGACAAATTTATTGTGGTTACTTCTTCAATTTCTGGTTCGTCTTCAAAAAATGACTACTTTTTTATGATTTATTTCTGTCGAAAATTTTATATGAAGTTTAGCTCCTACGAGTAAACATCTTGCTTTACAGTTAGTGATCTGTTTTCCCGTGTCGAAATGCCATTTTGCTGAGATGTATATAGAGCTGAAAGACGTCTATTAATTCCACATTGCTACAAATATCTGCTAAATTTAAGGTTATCAGATATGTCACTGTCAGTTTGTAAAAATTTTATTCTTTTGCTTGGTTTATCTTCCACTTTATTATTGTATTTTTTGAATCACTAAAATATGTAGTTTTTATGTTTAAGAAAACCCATTTTAGTCTACCTTGAAGGTTCATCTTTAAATGTGTATTACCAGCTAGAGGTTCTTCGCGGAATAGACCCCAAAAATCTGAATGAATAATTTCTAATATTTCTCTTAGTTTTTCATTTAATAATAGGAATTGCAAATGTTCTTTTTATACAAGTTTCACAGTCTTTTGAGTTAAAGTTTAGGCATTTTAGAATACTTTTTTTGAAGAGTATTTTTCGTATCACTTTCATTCAGGTTTTCTAACTTTCATGTCAAGTTTTTATATTTGTTTTTGCTTATAGCTTTCAAAATTGCATCTCCTTGAGAATTCACCTCATGCTCATATATAAAAATGTCAATACGAAGCGTGATGTTCCGCCGAACTATAAGTGAAAATGGTCAAGCAAGTGATGACATTTTTTTAGAGCAAAACTTATATTTAATAAAAATTCGAATTAGGTTTAGGAAAGGACTGGTTTGGTTTGTTGTAAAGAAAGCGCGTAGTAGCGGGTCAACAAAAGTTCGAGTTTATATTGAACCAAGGTTGTTTTTCTAACGAAACCTATAACATTAGGTTCGTCTATATCCACCATTAAAGCAATAAACCACCACCCAAGTAACACAAATTAGCTGATGAGTTTTTTTGTCTAACAGTTAGCCATAAAAGACACATAAAAACCAGAGATTTGGCAAATGATTCTTGGTTTGTTTGCTAGCCATGAAAGCTCGCTTAAAAAAGCGAAATAAAACTACCTAATTTTAGTTTAACTTTGAAACAAAAATATGATAAGAAAAGCCAGAGTTTTTCCTCTCAATTTTTATTGTCTTAAAATGTCATAATTTGGCATTCTTATATTTATTCTTATTACTAAAATTAAACTTAAAATATTTGCTAAAATATGTTTGGTTGGAATTTGGGAAAAATGCCTATTTATTGATTATATTCTGACCTCGGATTTCTATTGATTAAAAATGCCATATTCTGACATTTTAAACAGCTATGCTTACTATAATTTAACTTCAATACTTAGTAGAATATATCTGGTTATGTTGTGGCAACAAAATTGGCAGATATTTCTACTTTTTAGCCATCCAATATTACAAAAAAAAATTGGAGGTTTAATTACTCCATAAAAGATATTTTTTGGCCAAGTAATTGTGCCATAGCCTATATCTACATTAAAAACTGCTACTTTTGGAGCTTTCATAGTTAGAAAACAAACCAGGAAGCATTTGACCAATCTCTGACTTGTATGTGTCTTTTATGGCTAACTGTTAGCTCATCAGCTAATTTGTGCTACTTGGGAAGCCATAAAGTCTAACCTCAAAACGTCGAAAATCAGATCTGAAATATGCGTGCACTTTAAAACGGTGTGATTGGTGGGCTCACTATAGACAATGACCCAAAAAATCAAATAAATACGATTTAAATCGTATAGTTGTACTTCTGTCTGTAGACACTAATGTGGGACCAATAGGGCAATAGGCGTGCAGCTCTCGACCTTTTGAAACTGGACCTAAAATTTTCTCAGAATGGGAATCGCACCATTGCTTTACAAATCGCTTTTATAAATGCCGAATAAATAATTATGCCAAAAATCAGGTCCTGGGAACATTTAAATAAATCGATATCAAACATAGAAATAACCTAAAAAGAGATATCTAGTTTTTTTTCTCGGTACAATTAAAAATTGAGAAAAACATATTGTATATAAAAGTTGTTTGCTACATCACGAAGAAAAGAACTCATTTGGCTTCAACTTCTTTTGTGTTCCAGTTATTTCTTTTTAATATGCTGGCGCAACAATTGTCCGTGAAATTAGCGACGGATTTCAGCGACAAAATACGTACGCAGCGCACTCACACCAATACAATTTATATTCTTCGACATATAATGTAAAAAAAAATTCGCATAAATAAAAGTGAATTCTACATTTTTAATACAATAGTAAGAATTACACATTCTCCATTTAAGACATAAGTAAGAAGGTACCAAAAAGTACTTGGGATTAATATTACGGCTGTTAGTGCTGAATAAGAGGATGAGAACTAAGGACAATTAATAAAGCAAAGACTATTCAAAACATTTTTATTTTAGATTTTACACAGAGTTACACACTAAGGGTCAACTAAAAATGTACCAAAAAAAATACCTCCGTATAATATTACTGCTGTCAGTACCGCACAAGGGGGTAAAAACGTGGAATAATATAGAATGGAAGCTTTCATGGCTTTGGTCAATTAAGTGGTCATGGTTCTTGGGATTTGACCGTGTCAAATTGGAATTACTATCCGACGTTTCGCCTTCGATTGCACGAGGTATCTTCAGGGATCTTTACTCCACGAGATCTGAAAACTGAATGAGCTCGGAGAGATTCAGGCGGGTTTTTATACCAGACTTGTGCTCGCCGAATCGTGACCCTGTGTTAAGGTCGGTTTCCACGTGTGATGTAGACCGTAACACGTATCTCTGTTGAAATTCTTTGTATGTTTAAAAATTTCAATAGATTCCCTAATTTTTCTTTTATAAAATCCTGGAATCGATGCTAGAACCTTGCTTTCCTTTACATTTATAATATGGCCAGTGGTATGCTGGTGTTCAGCTACAGCAGATTGAACAATTTGTTTCTTTTTAATACATCGTTCATGTTCCTTAAGTCTGGTTGATATTGAGCGTCCTGTTTCTCCCACATACACTTCTTCACAGGAGCAAGGAATTGTATATACTCCTTCTGTTTGAAAAGGTACAATATCTTTCGGGGATCCCAAGGATTGTCCAATCTTCTTATGTGTATTGAAGATTGTACGTAAATTGGACCGCCGAAGTAATCGTCCTATTTGTCTGTAGTGCCATGTATGTAAGGAAGAACAACACTACCTAACGGTGGCTCCTTATCGTCCTCCTTTCGCGGAGTTGGATTACTATATTTTTTGATTGAACGCTTAATATCTTCAGTGCAATAGCCATTCCCTCTCAGAGCTTCGGTCAGTTTCGATGTTTCCGATGATAGAGAATCTTGATGAGAAATCGAAATGACTCTAAATACTAGTGAGTTAATAACCGATTTCTTTTGTGCTGGATGGTGGTGGGAATTTGCATTTAAGTATCTATTTGTATGCGTCGGTTTTTTATACACAGAATGTCCTAATGTACCATTTTCCTTCCTTTGAACATATACATCTAGAAAGGGAATTGTCCCATTAGATTTAATTTCCATTGTGAACTTGATATTATGATGTAGTTCATTGAGGTGATCCAGAAATATGAAAAGATTATCCTGTCCATGAGGCCATACTACAAAAGTATCATCTACATATCTGAACCAGTGTTTTGGTTTTAGTGGAGCAGATGTTAGAGCAATATCTTCAAAGGCTTCCATAAAGATATTCGCTACCACAGGTGATAGAGGAGATCCCATAGCTGCCCCTGAAGTTTGTTCATAAAACGTTCCTTGAAAAATGTAATAAGCAGATGTAAGACAAGCTTCCACTAGGTCTACTAGGTTCTTATCAAGATGATTATGATCTAATATGTTTGATATAATGGAAATTCAGTAATTGACAGGAACATTTGTGTATAGTGATTCTACATCAAAACTGACTAAAATATCTTCGAGATCCAACCGGATTTCCCTTAAGTTTTTCCACGAAATGTGCAGAGTTTTTTATAAAAGAATCTGTTTTTCCAGTGAATGGATTAAGAAAATTTGAAAGATATTTACCTAGTTTGTATGTGGGCGAGTCTGTTGCACTGACGATCGGTCGAAGTGGTACATTGTTTTTGTGTATCTTGGGAAGACCGTAGAACCTGGGAATCTTGGAGCTGCTTAGTTTTAATGATTTCTTTTCCGCTGGTGGTAGACTGGATGGGTTAATCAGATTGGTGATGCGTCTTTCTATTCTACTTGAAGGGTGTGTCTGCATAACCTTATAGGTGTTGTTGTCCAAAAGTTGAGCTATCTTTTCCACGTAGTCCGTTTTGTCCATGAGGACTGTAGCGTTGCCTTTATCTGCTGGAAGGACCAGAACGTTTTCATCTTTATTTAAGGTCTTCATTGCTATTTTTTCGGCTGCGGAGAGATTCGACTTCGGTGGTTTTGAATTTTTAATTATATTCGCTGTCTCATATTATATCGTCTACTTGTAATCTTCTGATTGCTGCTTCAACGGAGGATACTATGTCTTCTACGGGAATGCTTTTTGGTGCTGTCGCGAAATTTTGGCCTTTGGAAAGGACGGACTGTTCTGCTTCGGTTAACGGCTTCGATGACAAATTGATAACTGTATTCTGCGGAGGTTTCAATGGATTTTTTCTGTTCAGGAGTGCTTCAAACTTCTTTTGTTGTTTAAGTGTAACTTCTTGATGGATTTTTTCTGCTGGTGCATTGGTGATGTTGTCCAAAGTTGTGAATATGGTTCTTTCAAGTCTAAAAGCTAATTTCAGGTGAATTTCTAGAAGTTTACGGGCATTTGTATCCAAATGAATATATAAAGTTAAAAAGCAGGTCAAAGATACTTTATTTTTTTATTCCAGATTTTGGATGGGATTAGACATTCATATTTTTAGGAATAACTAAGGAGGTACTAAAGAGTACTACCAAATATTACTGCTGTCAGTTCTGTCCAAGGAGGTAAAAACGCGAAATAATATATAAAGTTAAAAAGCATATCAAAGATACTTTATTTTTTTATTCCAGATTTTGAAAGGGCCCTTACCTTTTCATTTCTCCAGAAAAACTGGGGAAGTACTAAGGAATACTTGTGCCAAATATTACTGAGGTCAGTGCACCCAAGGGGTAAAAACGTGAAATAATATATACTTAGAGTTAAAAAGCCATTCAAAGATATTTTTTTTATTCCAGATTTTGGATGGGGTTAGACTTTTCTCATTTTAGAAATAACTATGGAGGTACTAAAGAGTACTTCTACCAAATATTAATGCTGTCAGTGCCGGCCGCAATTTTTTTATTCTTAAACATCAGCACGAGTCCCGCCGCTTGCCGAGTCTTGGTTGAAATGTTTTTTTTTATGTTGGCACAAAAAAATTGTAGTTTAAAAAATGATTGCATTTAGGTTGGCCCTGATTAGGTCCTTTTTTTTGCGATGATGTAAAAAAGCGTATCTATATAAAAAGTGTATTTATATTAAAACAAGGATTGTCAAACGAAAGACTCGGCAAGCAGCGGGACACGTGCGAATGCTTAAAAATATAAAAAGTGGGGGTGAAAACATAGTCAGAAACGCGCCATTTTCGTTATACAAGTTGTCAAACTTTCATTTTTTTTGCGTTTTTCTCCAGTACATTCGGAGATAATTAGTTCAAATTTAGTACGTGTATTATTTTTAAGAACCTCTACAATAACATATCAAAATTGTCCGTCGCAGTATACAGGATGTTAAATTTTTTGCATCACCTACAAGGTTATCTTTCGGAACTTTTTTTGGACCACCCTGTATGAATTCTAATATAAAATTTAAACTCTCTGTTCATTTCTTTCGCTCTTTAGTCTTTTGCATTATTTTCGTATCTGTCAGAATTTTCGACTTATTTGCAAAAAGTATATGCATTTCATTTGTAGACTTGCCAATAGCAATTGTTATGAAGCCAGACGACTCTATGAACAGAGATATCCAAATCGAAGATGCCCTATCGACAAACATTTGCAAAGGTATTTAATCGGCTATGTGAAATGGATTATTCAAGAAATCAACTCATTTAGCAGGAGCTAACGGTTAGGACTCCCGAAGTCGAGAAAGCAGTCCTGAATGCAGTAGAAAATTATCCTGCTACCAGTACGAGAAAAATTGCAGCAACACTTAACGTTTCATTTGTCCCTGTATGGAAAATTTTAGTAGACAACTTAATGTATCCTTACCACATCCAGAAGGTACAAGCTCTTCTCCCACGTGATTTTACACTACGTTTAAATTTTTGGCAGTGGTTTCAAACATGATTTTATTTAGCTATAAGGCACATTTTTCAAGGAATGCCTTATATAATTTTATATGCGAAAGTAATTTCCAGCAGCAATTTTCAGTAAATGTATGGGCCGACATTATTGAAGATTTTTTGATAGGAGCATTTTTTCTGCCAGCAAGGCTAAACGGATGATATTATCATCCATTTCTCGAAGACGAACTCCCAGTATTGCTGGAACATGTACCAATTCTTTTTAGATATCAAATTTGGTTGATGCTTGATGGTGCACCAGCACATTTCAGCATAGAGGTGAGGGAGTTCCTAAATCAAAATTTTAACAACAGTTGCATAAGGCGAGAGGGAGCTGAGCTATGGCCCCCTAGATCTCCAGATCGGAATAGCCTGGATTTCTTTCTTGGGGGGCACCTGAAAACATTGGTATATTAGACCCCTAAATCCAGACAGAAGAAAATTTAACTTAATTATTTATTTAAAAACAGAATAATGACTTCATGTGACACTTTTCACAATACTCCCGAAATATTCAGAGTCCGTCAGTCCAAGACGCGAAGACTTGATTCTTGCAATTTAGCAGGAGGAGGACATTTTCAACACCTTTTTAAATCTTTCTAATCCTGTCGGTTGATTTAAAATAAAATTATGGCAATGCTTAATATAACGCAAATAAAAACAGTTTTTTCACTTTTTGCTTTATTTCGTTTACATTTAATTTGCATCGATGGCAATTTTTGCAAATAAGACGAAAACTCTGACAGATACGAGAATAATGCGAAAGGCTAAAAAGCTAAAGAAATGAATAGAGAGTTTAAATTTTATATCTGAATTCACACAGAGTGTTCTAAAAAAAGTTCCGAAAGATGAACTTGTAGGTGATGCAAAAAAATGTAACACCCTGTATACTGCGACGAACAATTTTGATATTTTATTGTAGAGGTTCTTAGGTAATAATACATGTACTAAATTTTAACTAATTATTTCAGAATGTACTGGAGAAAAACGCAAAAAACGAGAAGAAAATTGATGCTGTGTATATCGAAAATGGTGCGTTTCTAACCATGTATATATTGGCATTTTGTCTCTATTTTGTTGAGTACTATAACGCCCTGAAATATATCCACGTCATTAATTAACACCCTGTATGAAGTTAAAAAGCATTTAAAAGATAATTTAAATTTTTATTCCAGATTTTGGATGGGATTATACTTTCATGTTTTTAGAAATAATTGAGAAGGCACCAAAGAGTACTTTTACCGAATATTACTGCTGTTAGTGCCGTCCAAGGAGCTAAAAACGCGAAATAATATATAAAGTAAAAAAGCATTTAAAATATATTTTATTTTTTAATTTCAGATTTTTGAAGGAATTACACTTTCATCTCTTTAGGAATAACTGGGGAGGTTCTAAAGAGTACTTCCACCAAATATTACTGCTGTCAATACTGTCCAAGGGGGTAAAAACGCGAAATAATATATAGAGTTAAAAAGCCATTCAACGATACACTATTTTTTTATTCCAGATTTTGGAGGCACTCCTCAGTTATTCCTAAAAGATGAAAGTGGAATCCTGTTCAAAATCCGTAATAAAAAATAAAAGTATCTCTGAATGGCTTTTTAACTTATATTATAATATATTAATTTTATCTTTAGATATTATTTCGCGTTTTTACGCCTTTCGACAGTACTGAAAGCAGTAATATTTGGTAGTCCTTAGTACCTCCTCATTTATTCCTAAAAAATAAAATGTAATTCCATACAAAATCTCGAATAAAAATTTAAAGTATCTTTGAATGGCTTTTAACTTCATATGTGTTTTTACACCTTTGTACGGCCCTGACCACAGTAGTATTTGGAAAAATACTCTTTAGTATCTACTCAGTTATTCTTTAAGAGATGAAAGTGTAATCCCATTCATGTTCTAAAATTAAAGTATCAAGTTTAGTTATTAAGAAAGGGACTTCAATGCTTTAAAAGTATAACGATAATAAAAAAAATAATTTTTTTTTCCATATTCCCTTGCAACGAATTATTTTACTGATTAAAGTACAGACGAGATCCGCGTTTTAAAATTAAAATGTCAAATTTAATAAATAACCAAAGGACATAATGCATTTTATATAGGGAATTATATATACACATTATATATAGTCAAAAATTTAGAAATGCGAATAGGGGTTAAAGTAAAATGTTTGTAAAATACGATTTATATCTGGTTCTGGAATCCCCCATCCCCCCGAAACTTTGAAAATATTTTGGTATAGACCGTTTGGACCCCCGTCCGAAACTAATTTCTGATTTCGACCTCCTCTCTCCGAATTGAATTTCTGGCTACATGATAAGGCTAATCTGCTGCATCTGAAATATCAAACAACTTTTTAATATTATTTGTATTTGATTGACTTTCACTTTTAAAACGTGAGTAGGTATCGTAAACTTGACTGTCAATAAAAATATTCAATATACAAAAACACATTTTTATATGAAACTAATTTTACAAAAAGCGAAGTAAGCTACAGCCTACATTTTATGACTTACACCTCTAACGCGGAAAGCTAAGAAAGTGTAAACGTCATTCGCTGGTTCTTTTAACATTAGCACCATCTATTAAAAAACCGTTTAAAATGGACTTAGACAGCTTTTATAATGAACCGGTGTCACGTGATTGCCGCCTATAAATAGAAAACCGATTCACAGATTTGAGTAGGTGCATTGGCTTTTTATTTAAAGCCAATGGTAGTTGCCAGTTCGTTTCAGGCGTTTATTGAGTAAATGCTGGTCAAATAGAGAGCGAAGAGGCGTCCTATTTCAAAACATATTCGCAATTTTGTTATCGAAAATACTTATCTCAAAAGTAGGGAGGTGATTGAAGTTATCCTTAGTCTTTAGGCGTCCAACAAGCTATCATTGGCAGCTCGCGGGTGAAAAAGTAAGTAAAGTGCAAATGAAGCAAGAAAATATCGCAATAATTTTTTTCCAGAATTTTTTTATATGTGAAGGGGGTAGAATATTTTTTACATCTAAATTTTGTATACTAAATCAATTCTATCCTTCATAGCAGCAAATTTATTTATAAGATCCTCATAAAATGGATGAGTTGCCCTTAATCTCCTCCAGAAATTCCTTTTGAATTGAAATATTGCCAAGAGAAGTAAGTCTTTCATGAGATATTGTATTTCTTAAATAAGTTTTTACACATTTGAAGCAAGAAAAACTTCTTTCCACTGGAGCACTTGTCGACGGTATTGTCAAAATTCGGTAAAAATATATTTATTTTTATTAATTTTTTTCACTTACTCTTGCAGCGATTTATTCCAATTACTCTCATTGGCAAAAATAAGACCAAGCTCATTTTTAAGTCGTTGGCTTTTTGAAAATATTTCCCCATATAACTGTAACAAATTTTCAAGCGGGCCAGTCGGAAAATTTAAACTATATTCAGAAAATTTAGCCAACCTGCCAAACATGAAAATGTAAGTTTTTCACAGTCTTGAAATCTTAGTGTCATTTCCATTAAAATATGGTCTAATATTTCATAAAAAAGGGTTCTATACTTAGCTCTAATTTCTTCAGGTGAAAGGTTAGCAAGCTCATGTTTGTAATGATTTATTTTTGTAATAAAATTTGCTTTATCAAACATGGTATTAAAAAAATGTTCATTTCTTTTTTTGACAGAGCATCTCACGACAGCGTTTTATATTGGATATGCAAAAATGAATGTCAAGCGATTTTTTTTGAAGAACGTCAAATAGTACGTCCGTGATTGAGAAAATCTCATTAAACACTAATGCCAGAAACGTGAATTCAGGGCAGATTGATTTTTCATCAGATCTGTCACAGTTTGTAATAAATTCAAAGACGTCTTTAAATTTATTCCAGTCTTGAACAATCACATTTACTAACTTCGAATTTGAAGTTGTAACAACAAAATAAAAGTAAACAACCACCGCAAACTGAACGACACGTGGGTATAGTGTACTACGCCTGCAATTCACCGAGGGCGTTGTATGGCACTGGGCTCGACGTCATCGGATACGCGTTGTAATGGCAACATAGTAGGAAAATCGTAAACTAAACATAGCACCTCCAGCAAAGTCAAAGCGGTTTGCGCCACTGTTATAGTTGTTAAAAAGACATGCTGCCAACGCAACGGTCAAGTAAAATATTTATTCGAGATGTACAGTTTATTTTTTACCAATTAGGTGAATAAATGAATGTAAAAACTAAAATTTTAAGAGATATATAATAAATATAGTTATATGTTTGCTTGTTTATTTTTCCGGGCGAAGTAGCACTTCACCTACTTCACCTGAATAACTGCCACTGCGGGATGTAGGTAATCAGTCTTACCGGCAGTTCGGCCCTGAGAAACACAGAGTAACCGGCCAACCTTAGGAGGTAGGCGGCCCGATTTATGAAATACTTAGGAAGGTGAAAGAAGGGAATCAAGGGATATTTCGGAGGAGGCCAAGTCGAATTGAAGCAGTCCTGGAGCAAGAAGATGGGAAGAAAGAAATAAAGGCAGGGAAAGATAATCAGAGTTCTGAAAGATGATACGACGTTTTGTTTCGCTGGCGAACATCAGACTTTAGAGGCCAGCGAAGTTTGGAAGCGGGAAGCGCTGGAAATTAGTTCAGAGAAATATCAACCTCGACCACCCTTTGAAAGTGGTGGGCCAAGCTGCATCAGGAAGGGTTTCTGAGGGAACGTAGAAGGTCTATATACCATGACCAAAAGACCTTCAAGACTGAAATAAATGATATAGTAGAGAATTAAAGTACGCTGGTACTGACCACATACAGAGAGTGTTAATCCGGATAAGACCGAAATATACCATTTACCCACTTTTAAATACCGTTTAAAAAAAATGACCAATTTTATGTAACATATTTTTAGAAGAAAATTCAAATTTACCTTTTTTAAATTTTTTAAGTTGAATTTTTACGTCCTTTGTAAGATAGTCTGGCTTTACACGTCAGTGATAAGCCCAATAATTACTTATGGCGCTCTTCTTTGGTGGCCCGCCACTCGCAGGGCAATATGCAGGAGGAAGCTTGACAAGCTCCAGAAACTTGCCTCTCTGGGCATAACTGAAGCCATAAGAACCCCACCGACCTGAGCTATGGAGGTCATTCTGGGACTAAGTCTAGATCAGACCCCGAGGTCTATAGTAGAGCGAAACAACAGAGGCGAGATGCCGATCAATTGGCTGCAATAATAAAAAGAGTCGTAGAAGAAGACCTGAAGAGGAAGAAGTCATTGAAACATATCGAAACTTTATCAGTAA
Source organism: Kuschelorhynchus macadamiae (assembly GCA_030620095.1). Classification (NCBI taxonomy): domain Eukaryota; kingdom Metazoa; phylum Arthropoda; class Insecta; order Coleoptera; family Curculionidae; genus Kuschelorhynchus; species Kuschelorhynchus macadamiae. The sequence goes on from JAUTXW010001380.1 coordinate 2,601,431, forward strand.
GGACGTTCTGAGGGCACACGATACCGGCTGCATAGCTGAAGTCCTTAGGGAACTCTCGGGGCTCGGCGGACGTCAAATGAGTCATGCTATCAACACGTACTATGAGCTAGCAGCTAGTGAGATTGAAATAAACATGGAAGGAGAGGACGACCCTTTGACCCCCCGACCCCCGAGGAGACACCGATCGCGGGAGGAAGAGTTTCCTACATTAGCTCCACCGCCGAGGATTCGTAGTACTAACGTGTGTAGTGACAAAATTTAATATTTTATTTTAAATACACTTTATTTTTTGTTATAGCTTTAATGATGGTTTTATCGACGAATATGGGCTAGCCTCGTGTCTAACGGTACAGTTCCACGTAACAGTATAGGTTTTGTTAAAAAAAAATCCTTGTTTTAATATAGACTCGGAATTTTATTGGCGCGCTACCCCTTTCCTTCCAACAAACCTAACTAATCTAACCTAAAATAATCCGCATTTCTATTAATTACAGGTTTTTAAGAAAAAAAATTAAAAAAGACATACACCTGAACGGGAAATGGAACACATAGGGGCCGCATCCAAAGCCGAGTATCATACCACCGAGCTAGGAGGCCCATGCTGAACATTCATGAAAAGTTGTATACATGCCGAGGAAAACCTATGTTTTGGCGAAGGGCCACTATTGCGCTAATGTAGGAACTATTCCTCTAATGACCGCCTCATCTTTTATATAGAAGAAAATGTTAATGCTTTTGATTTGTGACGTTTAATGAAAATAAGATAAAACTGATTTTTGCACTCAACGATCCATATACAGGTTTCGCCGAGCGGCCTCAGGCGCAACATAAAAGCATTATTTATCCAAGTACATACGAGATTCATTTACCAACGGCATTGGCTTTATTAAAGCCGATGGTGATGTCCAGAAATATCTCGACCAGAATCGTTGGATCGGATTTCCCTGGTCGGTTAGGTTTCCAGGCATAACTTGTTTGGACTTTATTTATTTATGATGAATGATGAAATGTTTGGTTAAATTTAGACTAACGACCCGGGAAAACATTTGAGATGATCAGAATTGCCGTAAATTGATGCATCCTAAATGATGCAAAACATTTTAAGATTCGAAGTTTTATTTGTTACTACAAAGTTCTGTTTTTGTTGTTCACTTTTATATTTTGTGTTGTTGCTTTGGTTCGTTGGCTTCTAAACACGCTGCAAACTTCAGTTTTGATAGAGTTTGAAGGAAGGAAAGCCGAAAGTGTCAATTAATATTACATTATTATTAATAAGAAATAATTTATTAATTAAGCTCTAAATAATAATCTGCCCAGTGTTCAAAAATAATTCTGTTTACTTAAACCGTTCGACCTAACCTAATTTTTATTTAATACCGTTTTTACGAGGATATCGAAGAAACTCTTATACGCATCGACTTCTCAAGGTCTTATTTTTGGATAAAAAAAAGTGCTCCAGATAAGTTTTTTTCGTTAATATTATCGGAAAGTTAGTTTTTTTTCATAATTTATTTTTTTTTGTTTCAAAAAAATGGGTTTTTGTTTAATGAAAAACCGTTGATTTTTTGAGAATCTTTTACGAAATAATTTTTAATCGATTTTTTTTTTCGTCGAAAAATAAGACCTTGAAAATTCAATGCATTTTTAAGGTCAACCGCCATATCTTGTGTTTGCCTGCTCTTTTGGCACGCTTGCTAGACTAATGAGGTTTCTCTCAGAGGCTCACATCGATCTGTCACACCGCAGATATCATATGATTTGTGTGCAGCAGCAAAATCGAGATTTTCAAGGGCGTCACTAAGAGAGGATCAGGAAGGTTGTGCTCCTCCAATATATTAAACTGTAAGTTAAATTGTCGTTGAGCTGGCAAGTTCATGATTTACGAGACACAATTACCAACAAGCAGAACCGTCATCCATATCAAAATTCCTGTAAATTCAAAAAGCATGTTTTTGTGCCTTACCACCCTAACAGCAAGGGTCTAAAGACGCCTCTGGAGATTTTAATTTAACTCGGATATCCTCGTTATTATATTAGTTGGCAATAGCTTAAAAACTAATAAATCTTTCAATATGCGGTTTTCGTATAACCTAGAAACGTTATTAATCAAAAATTTGGACAAAAAACTGTAATTATAAAGTGATTTTATACCTGTATGTAATTGTTACAAACACTTAACCAATTTGTGAAAAACTAGTGCGCGTAAAGCCGCTTGAAATGCCCTTTTAAATAAAAAACATTCAATAAAGATATCAGATATAGCGATTTAAATCTTTCATAAATCAATAGTTTTAGAACCAAAGTGATAAGAAATTAACTCAGCTTTCCAATGAGGTAATAAAAGTTATACTTAGATCTAAGAGTTTTTGTAGGATTTTTGAAATTTATTGTTCAACCTAGCAACTGCGCCACCTTGCGGTAAATTTAGAAACTTAAAAATATTTTCAGTCAATTGATCTTGGCCACTTTTGTTACAATTTTTTTTTGAAGACGCTAACATGAGGGGTTTTCGAGTGAACGCCCTTAAGTGAACAGCCTGTATACGCGTTTGAAACAACAGTATATAGTACTTTTCATGGTGAAGACATGTGCACTAATTAGTAATAAAAACATGTTTATTTTAAAAATTATATTTTTTAATTTTTACACTCATATATACATTTCCAATTTACGATTATTATTAAGTTACTTGGTATCTTAAATTTGGTTGAATTTCTATATTCCCATATCTAAATGCGACACATATTCACACTGTAACTACACATATACACGACCTTTCTCTCACCACGATCAAGCGTCTTTGTAGTGTTCTACATAAAATGTTCAAATTATTAATTAGTTATCTTATTTTTTTAGCACAGTATAAACGTGCTTTTTAAAAAAAGACAGTTTGCGTAAAACACTTCATTCTATGTATACAGTTTTTGTTGATGAGTAAAACGCAAAAATCCAATTATTCTTATTACCTACACTACCTACCTATATAAAATTATTATTTTATATAACTAGGATTTAAAACAACTTTTAAACCATACATTATTTACAATATTTTTATCAACATACCCTAAAATAAATTTTTAATAAGTAAACTTTAATAACAATGGATACTGGTACTGTCGAATTTACAGAATATTAATCATAATCATATCAATGGGTTCTTAACAAATCGTCAGCGACACAGTTATTTTATTGTATTATAAACAAAACAGCAGTATTCAAGAAAAAATACAGTTAATGTATTTTTAAACACAGATTTTTTAAAATTTGCAGGAATATTGTTGTTTTGGGGCAGATAATTTTGTTTTTTTGGAAAGAACCCACCCGTATCTAGCCATAAAACACACCGGATTATCTTGTTTTATGATAGCAAATTTAATTAAATTGTGTGTCTTAATTTGAAATGTTTTACTCCAATTTAAAAGTGTGTGACGTCAAAAACCGCTTAGGCCTGCTTTTGTCATTTCGAACTTGAGTAGTTCCGAAGTACACAATTGATGTTAAAAATGACTGCAGAATAAAGGGTTTACTACAAACGTTATTTTTTGGCTAGTTTTTTTGTGTTTCCTTGGACACTATTTTAAAATGTTGGTTATATTTGCTTTAAACTTTAAACGCTAAAATTATGGCCAGTTGTGTAGCACAATAATATGAACTCCCTTTTTACTTCCCTCGTAAGATCGAAGTATTGCAAACGTGAAATAATTAACCTCAGAGATTTTTATAGATCTTTACGTTTTAGTCGGTCAATTTTGACACCTCGTGATTCCTAAACTACTGAACGGATTTCAAAAAGCAGGTTAGTGTTCGAAAGGTCTTTTTATCGTCTTCTAAGATATTGGTAACAATTTTTTAAAAATTTTGCGGGGCCTATAATACAGGGCAAAACAACTCGTGCATCATTTTAAAAAACATTTCGCTGCTTCCTCATTTTGTTGGAAGATCACGGTGATATTTCTGAACGTAACATTTCATAAATATTGATCATGCCTCGGAAAAAAAATTGTAATTTTCTATTTTTACACCAATTTGCTCTATTTTATAAAGTGCATTAATCAAGTTAGTCTTTGTTAACTTCTATTCCTCTCTTGATATAAAGAACTCGCCCTGAAAACATGTAAAATGGTTTACTTAGGAACTTAAATAAACATAATTAGTTCTTTGTTCGCTATAATAATTCATGTGAAAATTGAGAACAAATACTCTGAAATGCATCAAACAAAAATATTGATTGGTCGTGGTACCGCTCTTTCTCCCGACGCACGTGGAAAAGATCAAGTCATTGTTGTTGTTGAAGAAGTGGCAGAGAAAACACTTCGGTGCTGGCTTGTGTTAATGGCGATGGTAAGAAAATGCCACCTCTCATTATCTACAAGAAACAAGTAGATACCCAAACCACCACTGACTATGAAAACGAAAACACAGCCTATACTTCCATATAGGAAGTATAGGCTGTGATGATGACCGCAGAAGTATTTTTGAACTGGTCAGATATCGATAGAGAAAGATAAGGATAAAGAATCAAACAAAAGTGAACAAGGAAGCATTTGATAAATCCACTTTTGATCCCGAAAAATTACGACTAGAAGACGGCGCCTTCTAGTTCGGATGAGATATTTGATGAAAATGCAGCAAGTCCATCTTTCACTTCAGTTATTGCCCAAGCTCCAAGTACTAGTTCCACACTAAATGCATTTGAACGCATCTTACTAAAAAATGCTAAATCGTTAAAAGCCGAAACAGTCAACAGTCAAAGAAGAAAGTATCACGAACTGCGGATATTCTTACTGTCGAATATATAAAACGAGTTTTACTTCAGCCCCAGACCGCTAACCCAAGAAAAAATTGAAACTTTTGTATTCAACTAGTTCGGTCGTGACTACCCTCCCACTCACTATATATATATATATATATATATATATATATATATATATATATGTATGTATATATATATATATATATATATATATATATATATATATATATATATAAACCGACACTACTAGTTCGGAAGCTACACCGTTAGATGAAGGTCTATCTGTCCCTCCAGTTGACGTACAGAGTCCCAGTACTAGTTCCACATAAAATGCATTCCAACGCCTTTTATTAAAAAATGTTAAATCCTCGAAATCGGAAAGTGTAAAAACGTCAAAGAAAAATATAGCAGGGACTGCGGATATTCTGAAAGATAAAAATTTGAAAGAATGGCATGAGTGTGTCCTACAGCACAAATTAAAAGAAAAAAAGAACAAGTCCCGCAAATACTCATTTTCTTCTGAGCCTGCTAGTGAATATGAGCCAGCTCCTTCAAACTCTGATATGGACATATCTCATGAAGATTTTGATTAAAACTGCTATGTACACGAAAATGAGTTTTACCTGACTAAATTTTCTACTGAATCTAAAAACGTTCGATATTGTGATGGTCAAATAATGAGAGAGAAGTAAAAATGGAAAATTAAGTTTTAAGAGTAAAAGATAAGCGCCGACAGGTTTTTAAATGGCCAGCTATGGATGACATATTTAATAAGTGCGGATAATTTTATAAAAAAATTAAATCCCCCAGTTGTAGTCAAGAGAGGTATCCATCATTTTACTCTAGATCTTTCGTTTTATAATATTTCTTAAACGGAATAAAAAATCAGTAAAAGTAAAAAAAATTGTTTCGCTATATTTTTCTTTTTCATTTGAAATTGGTTGTTTTAAACATTTTTTGTTACCAGCACAATATTATATTTGTATTTTTTCTCTAATAAAACGAGTTGTACGAGAATAGAAAGTGTTTTTTATTAGTTTTTAAATTAGCACAGTTTTGCCTATTTTTAAATTCAATTGTTTCAAACCTTTTAAATGATTTCAAATGTCTGAAAAATTGACCTTAAATTAGTAAACCAAATAACCTAACCAAAGTTGTGTTAAGAAGGCTCATGTACCCCATTGCAAAGGGGTAAATGCACCGCCCCACAAAATCAAAATAACAAATTAAACAAAAATAAAAATTAAAATTTTTTTAAAAATACTTGGTATTGCACATACTAAGACATGGTACATCCTATATTTAAAATTGTAACCATAATGTTTAATTTTTGTGGTGTCAGGGATACATTAAAGTTGAATTTGCGTTTTTCGGGGGGCATTTATCAGCATTCGCCTTGTTAGTTTCCTCTATAAAAAGAATGTTTTATTCCAGAAAATGTAAAACATTTTATTAGGCCGCCATTTTGTTCCGCCATATTGGATTTTTACCAAAATGCAACCATTTCGTTCCCAAATGACTCTTGATTTCTCATTAAAATCGGCTAAATAGTTTTTGAGTTATGCGGCGTAGAGACTGACGGAAATAGGAGAACATGTTTTTCGCGGTCCAGGCCATCAGTGGTGCAAAGATCTTCAAAACTCTCGGAGGGTGATTTTTTTTCACGATTATAATACACTTATGAGGAAGTAAAAAATGGTAAATTTGCGTTTACCCATAACTTCCCTCGTGCAGAATTCCACTACATACAGATAACACATTTTACGAAGTCGTATGGTTGTTTGGTAATAATATATAAAAAAATAAATAAATTACGGTTCATAAGATTTGTATGTTGTAAGTTATTACCAAATAATTATATGCATATATAAATTGTACGTGTTATCTTTATGTGGAGGAATTTTGTACGAGGGATGAGGTTCTGGGTAGAGGCGAAATTAGCTTACGTTAAACGTTAAAAATACTTTAATTGTGTTCGAGGTTTAACTAGTAAAATCAAACTGAGGTTAAGTTTTTGTTGACGGTTTCGATATAAATTTGAACTTCGGCAAAACGCCGTTGTTGATTTTCTGCGGTTCCAAAGCGTTACGGTTTATGACGTCACCCGAGGTATGTTGTCGGATTTCTGAGGCACGAAGATACTTGAAATTTTGAAAAATAATCTTAATAAAATAATAAATTCTACGTTTGTGCGTCTACTTTAAAATTACAACATAAGAAAAAAATATTGACAAGAGATAAAAAAACTTTTAGGATATGTGAATTAAAAAAAAATGTTTGCTCAGCCATGCAACTATACAGTATTTATCTTATTATACAGTGGTATTATATACATCTAGGTAACTTATTTTTCTTAGAGGTTTTAAAAATGAATCGCTGAATGAAGGTTTAAGAACTGTAAGACAAGAACTGTTTGTAATAAATAAGTTGATATATTTATTCTAGTATACATTTTATAGTGAAAGTATAGCGGCCTATATTTAAATTTCTCAAATTTGTTGATTTTCGGGTTTATGACAAGAAATAAAAGCTGTTTTTGATTTGAAGTTGCCGAAGTTTTGATTTTATTTTAAGTCGTTTTTAAAGAGGCTGCTTATAAAGATTAAAGCAGACTCCAATGAATGACACATAATAAAATCAGAACAGTTTTTTTATTCGTGAAAGACTTAAAACAGTTTAAAATTTAGCAACATATAACTTTATATTTGAGAAAACACAACGGTTGGCTGAAGTATGTAGGTATTTGTTTGTAACAAATACCTGTATACTTCTTGCAGCAGGGCCAGTGCGGCATTTAGTGGGGCAGCGTGCAAAATACCCGTTCGATGAATAAAAAAATTATTTACAAAAAAGGTTCTTGCTTTTATATTTCGATGACAACAAGCAACTATCATAAACGGATGATAAAAAAATGTCTTTTATCCATGATTCAGCATATCCGGTTAAAACGCGACGCTCTTGCAAGACCGCTATAAGCGCGGAGCCGTGTGCGGTTCCCTTTTTGCCCATGCCCTGTTTTGGTGATAAGATGCAGACATTCGATCGCCCCTTGTTTTGTCTCAAATATACTCTAATAGATTGCTAATTTTTGTTTTAATCTTGTGTCGGACAAAAGGTTCCCTGTCGTTTGATTTTTGAGATAGATTTATTATATAGTCGAAACCTCGGAAATTTCAGATCAAAAAAAGCTTTTATTTTTTATCCTAAATCATAAAATCAAACAATTTGAAAAACGTTTTTTTAGGTTTTGACTTCACATCTCTCTTATTCTTAATATTTTATTAATCTCTGCAACAGAAGTTCGATTTCTTTAGAACTTCATTCTGCTGTCAGGCTATATACAGGGCATTTAAGAATAGTTCCCTTTATTTTTTATACGGGATGGCTCAAATATCTGGAGTATTCATAGATTAATTAAATATTTTTTAAAATATAATTTAAAATGCAGTTTATAATTCAGTATTTTATTGAAACCCTGAACAAACGACTGCAATTAAGCTACCCTGTATAACAGGTCTAATTACAAATATAATCTAATCGAGTATGGAATAATCTGTAGATTTAGTTGATCTTGAAGCGTCATAAGAACTTAATAACTTCAATCAAGTCTACAAGTTAAATAATAGCTAACAAATGTAGTCTATATTACGTCACGATACCTATCTGCTAACAGAAACCCTTTTATCATATAAGAATAGCAAACATTTCAAAACTTGAAATCTGTATAACCTCTTTGGTTTTTCTAGACGTTATATTAAAACTTTGTTCTATCAAATTAAAAAAGTTAGTTTCCTATCACGACTCACCCTGTATAAACAAGGTGGTGTTCTAGATACACGACGGACTCTATCGAAACTACCGTAATCAAGTACACAATAAACTGCAGATTCTAGATGCTTTGAGATGTCAATAAAATCAATTCTTGTCATTCAATATTATAAAGAAGTTTATTAAACTGCACTTAGCTAAATGAAACTAAAATTTAACAGCAAGAGTCGCGTATATAGTGGCCACCCTGTATAAGAGTTTGGCTTGGCAAAATTATTTAGAGATATGGGGAGCAATGCTTATTTCTGTAGTACAGTTGGCATTAAGCCACAGTGCACAACCTGACAACAGACTAGTTCATCACAACATTGGATATATAGACAGTGTCCCTCTATATGTAAGTTTTAGGTATTTATCTATCACATTCGTTGCTTCTTATCGGACGGCAACGCCATTTATAGTCACTACGTTGCCGTTCGTTCGTCCTATCGGTTCGGGTTCGTACGTTCCACTGTCCCTTCGGCTCTCTTCATAAGGAGCATCGTACATATTTTCACGTATATTGTCGTACAGGTTCGTTTGCCCTCCGTATCCGTTCCGATCGCTTAAAGTCGCGTAGCTCATCACGGCTGCGTTACGTTCTTCCTTCCGCTCTGCGCCTTCGATGTTTTCTTTGTTTTTGACTGCTACAGGTTTGCGTCTAAAAAACAATAAATTGTTTCACCTTAATTCGTAAATGGTATTTACGTTATAAGTCCAATGGGCAGTAATGTCGCCAGGCGAGGCGAGATTAAGGCTTGATCTCGTCTCGTCTCGACTTTGGTTAATCTCCTCTCGAGCTCAAAATTTTGGTCGAGATGACACCAGATCAGGGTCTTGTCTCATCTCAAAAAAACTCGTCTCGACTTAGGGCACATTCATCTGCCCGGGGAAAAGTTAAATAAATATGCATGTTTATTGAAGATGAAATTTTAGTGATAAATACTTACATTGGGGATTGCGTATCAGCAAACCGCACGCGTTCATAAATTGATTCATTTATTGCAGGGATGTTACTCCCTTAAAAATGCGTTTTAACATTTTTGTTTTAATTTCCAATATATAATTTATCACTACATAAAATTTCAGCTTTTACCAAATAAAAGTATGTTTTATGGCAAAGTTGAAACCTACTTGGGACTCTCAGTCACTATAGATAAGTGTTAAATACAAAAGTTTTTTAGTAGAGGAAATGTCTCTACTAGGTGATTAGTTTTTTTAAAGCGGGTACCAACTTTTTTATTTTAAATCAAACACCTTATATATTTTGCTCTTTCCTGTCTCAGTTTTGAAAAAATCTATCATTTAACATGAACTTACAGTACACGAAGTTCCGATTTGGACACTTCCGGTTAATCTGAAAGTTGATGTCAGGTGACAGATCTTTTCTAAATAAGGTAAGAAAATGTATACCATTTTGTAAAGCCGGTTAGCTTTTACAAAGCAGCCACTTTTCAAGTAACTGTCAATAACTCAAAAACAAATGAATTTTGACATATATTAAAATATATAACAAATATTGCAAATAATGTTAGTAGAGTTTAAATCATTCAAAGTTCAAACATAGGTTTTTTTATGGATTAGAATTTATTTGTTTTTGAGTTATTGTCAGTTGAAAAGAGGCCACTTAGAGACTGTAGAAGCTACTATAAAATGATACACCAAAGATAAACGAGAAACCCGGAACTTGTTCTTTACTTTTTAGACATTTTTAAAAATTGTGGAGTTTAAAAAATAACGCAAAATTTACTCCCCCTTCTTAATTTATTTATTACATAAATTACTATTATAGGGCTAGTTAATAAAAATAAGTTGGACATGAATATTGGCAAAATTATGAAATCTTTTTTAATATTTTAAATTTATTTATTTAATATTATAAATTTGTTTAAAACCTAAACTTCTAAAAACTGTTTACAAATCGTCATTCCTAAAACAAGATGGATATTCTATCTGTAAAGGGACTACCACTTTTTGCATCAAGAAAAGAAAATTATTTGTATATTTTATTTAAGGGGAAGGAAGGAATTAAGAAGGAAACTTTAGATTATTAAGTGTGTAGAGGGGTATCAAATAGAGGGGTAAATTCAAGCTCAGCAGGGAAAGATCCACTCACTGAAACAATGCCATACAGAATGTTCGCTTTCCATTGATTATTAAATTATGTCAATTTTAGCGGTTTAAATAATACTAGAAAATTTGTGTATTCAACATTTTTTTTATGTTTTATATAAATATAGACAATAGGCAAAACCATTATTTAAATTTAAAATCATCCCAGAATATAAGAGACATGTCATTTTATAAAAAACACCGATGAATTTCAAACAAAACTAAACTTTGATTTAATAATTTAATTTTTGATTTAATAAAGCAAATCCGAAGAATTTTGTTAAAATTGAAAGAGTTATGTAACTATATCAATAATGTGGGTTTCCTTTACTAAACAACTTTATTCTCATCTCGTCTCGAGTGACGAGATTGAATTGTACCTAGACGAGACGAGAGTACAGATGTTGTCCCGTCTCGCGGCATCAGTACCAATAGGTACTGATTACAGCACAAGTTATACTGCAGTTCCATCTAACGAACGTATCGAATATTTGATTTTATACGCTATGAACGCCGGTTTAGGGTCATTTGACTTATTTGTGCAACAAAATGGTAGAATGTGCTATGGCGGAACAAAAAAAGCAATTTTGGAGCACCTAAAAATATTACAAATAAGAATGGATTGCTTTAATGCTTAATACCTTGTATGAGATATGATTTTTTTACTAATTAAAATCGATCGGTAGTATCTAATTAAAATTGTTCAGATTTATTTCTTTCTCACACTGTTGATTTTTGTGGTCGTATTTTTGACCTTGTTTTATACATTTTTGTAGATTTATTGATTTGCTTCCTTCTAATTTTATTATTAAACCAAAATAATGATTGTAAATGTTTACAATATTTTATATGTTATGTACATATTAATATAGTTACTTAATTTTTGAAGTAACCAGATTTGATTTAAAATATTTCAGGTTAATTAACCAAAATAAGTGTGTAATACAAAGTATTAGTCAAGCGTTGTCACCCATCCCTGAAGAAGATTCCTCTCACAAAAATAACAAAAACAAAGTTGATAAACAGGGGTACGCCAATTATTGGTTTTGGAGATACCAGCATAAGCCATAGTTAATTTTTAAAAAAGTTCGATGCCACAGATTTTTTTTAAATGTCCCATCGTCCCTAGGATCTTCATTTATTTTATAACAAGAAATTTTGAGGTAGGAAACGATACTTATTTGCCTCGTTATGTTTAATTAACACCAATAAAAATATTTCCAACCCTTTCTAAGGAATAAAAATATATAAATATGTTGAACACTCTGTATTACAAACAGCAATGATGTGCGGGCCCCTATTCAAATATATTTTTTTATTTTCAAAAGAGAAATCTTCTGCATGAGTGAGTGACTTTTTATTTACATCTTCTATTAAAATAATCTCTTTTTTTGGCTAATTAACTAGGAATAAATTAAATTCAATATAAATACTCATAAATACAAGTGAAACGAGAGAAAATCAATAACCTATAAAAATATATGGTAAGAGGTTAAAGATTAGCCAGTAAAAAATTATTACTCTGTATGTGAACTTGAAATATGCATTATAATTTAATTATTTGTTTATACAGTGTGTTAACACTAAAGCAATCCAATCTTATTTGTAATATTGCTAGGTACCTCCGTCATAGTTCGAAAACTCTCCGACCCTTCCATTTTTTTACACAAACCAGATAAGGTGAACATTGTTCATCATATATTAAGAATTCAGGAAGTTTGATAGAAACCATTTTTCAAAGTAATTAAGGATGATAAAAAAACAACTAAACCAGATCGGAAGGCAACCCCACTAGTACTGCAGGGAAATATTGATGGAAGATGTTTAGTTTATCAGTACAAAGCAAAATATTACTTACAGTTTTAGGTAAATAATACCCAGCAACACCAACAAAAATACCACAACACCTGCTCCGATACCTATGCTAGTTCCTAAGTTAGAATCTTCCTGAGGTTCTTCGATAGCCACTACAAAAAAAAAGAAATTATTAAAAATAATAAGATTATTGTCTTTATTAATAGATATATTCTAATCCTCAGAACCGTTTTATATGATTAAAGACCCAAAAAATTTCGTTCTATATTAGCTAATTTTATGGATTGCACAACGACCGGAAGCTATTTTTTTAAAATTTTGTAGTAAAATGGCGTTATGCGTATGTCCAGTATATAACCTACAAAAGAACAAAAACTTAAACCTGTGCTTAACAATTTTTGATAAACACTTATAAAAAGATACTTCTAGTGGTCACTAATAAGCATACCAAATGGTGTATCTAATTGAATGGTTAAAAAATCGGCTACATTTAATGTTTTATTTTTAGAGATATAAGTTTTTCTATTCTCTTCAAAACGACACAAAAAATATTTTTTAAATATGAAATTGTACTTAAATTCTTAATGAAAATTTAGTCATAATTTTATTTATTATGTTTTAAATATCTATTTTGATAATTAAATGAAGAGACAAAAAAACGATTATACTTAAAAGGAAAGCCAAATATTTAGTTTGTGACAGGAAATCTTAGGGAAATAAAATGAACTATAATTTCCCATGAATTTATCTTAAAAATTATCGCATTATTTTACATATTCTCTCTCTCTCTGAAATATTTTGCCAGATTTGGCAGAAAACCTTTTTTTGCAATTTGAGAAAAGCTCTCAAAAAAATCGGCGTGCTTCCTAGTTTTTCTGTGGTTCCAGTTAAAAAATGGCTCTAGTAAGCAGAGCCAATACAGAACTGCTAATCAGCGGTTATTGAACTGAACAAACAGTAAAATAATAATGCCGTCCAATAAGGTTTTTTCTTTTCCTGTTGTTGCTTCAAAAATGTTAGTTACTAATTTGTTGTGAAAACAAATTTAATGTGAAACCAACAGATGACTGTGCAGATCTGATTCCTGGCTACTTTGCACTGTATCATGGCTACTTTGCACTGTATCCACGCCACTTTGAATTTGGAAGCGACACGTAATATTATTGGTTGTCTAAAATGTGTATTGTGTAAAAAATGCGTTAATTAGTGTTAAAAAGTGTAAAGCATAAAATTAAGTGTAAATTAAAATATAGTATTACTTACTTTTAATTGAAGAACTGTTTTTAGTTCTTTTAGTTTATCCTTACAAAATGCTAATTTTTATAAAAAAATAAAAGAGGATATACATATAAGTAACATTTTTCGAGCACAATCTAATATTCTCAGTAAGATGACAAAAAGGAAAAAATCAAAATAATGCATGGCAGAAAAAATGAAAATGATCCTGCATTATTGCAATTATTTAAAAGACATGGTATATTGAAGTTTGAAATAATAGTCCTAAAGGAGGAAATTAATAAATTATTTTACCATCCGGCCAGCAGGAAATCTAACGAAAAATTATCTATCGTACACTCTCTCCTACCGTATTGTGTAGTACTTTAAACCCGTTTAAGTAGACAGAAGGAATTATGATAAAACACTATAATTAATTTCTTTTTTGAGCACACTCGCAATAGTATCCCAATAAGTCCAGAAAAAAAACCGTTTCTTATCACAGAGGTCACGCAATAACAGAAGAAGTGATTACCAAGATCGATACTAATTTATCCTTTCGAGTGATCCATATCAACATACAAAGTTGGGCGCGAACGAAGTTCTTCTGTTTTTTGAAGACCCGGATATTTCTTGCATTACTGAACGTTGGATGAGGGGCGATCAAATATTTTGTGAAGCCAATCATAGGCAATTTTAAGGTCTGATTATTTCTTTGTCATAATGAGATTTAAGTACGGTTATCAATATTAGTATTAACTGTAAAGGTTTTTTAGAACTGCGCAAAATCGCATTTTTTTAAATAAAATATATTACTTTAGATCAAAAATATACCAGTAATAAAAAACTGCATAAAATAACTATATTTTAAATGAAATACTAATTTTATTTGAAAAAATATCAATATGAACCAAAGCAATTCTTTTTATGTTCAGTTCTTCACTCATTATTGGGGGGGGGGGGAATATATATAATAAATGACGATTTTGGATTTCCAAATCAAGACACGGAGAGGAAAACCGGCTTATCTTGTCCTCGTTAGATAATCTCTACACTTATTCTATAACTAACTTTAATGTAGAGAATTGTAGTGGGAAGAGGGCGGGCAAATAAAACCACTATTTTATGTCCCAACGTTTCGTTGTTAATTACCACTTTCTCAAGGGCCTACAACAGAAGACACATTATATTCGATTGTTTTAGAAGAAACCTATCTAAAGTCAAAAATTGGACCTAACCCGACTTAAAAACAAAGAGGAACAACAATAAATCGAAAACAGATTAACACGCCATAAATAAAATATTTGACTTACCAATACCTCAGGCGGTCATACAAACTAAACAAGTATCTTGCAAAACATGGCAACCTTTTTGCAAAAAGAGATATTCGTGTCAGTTTTGAAGCAAAATTGATAGATACAAATGTATCTATAACATCCGACATATTGAAACGTAACAACCTTGGCAGATGTAAGTGACAACAGCTCTGGCAGATGTAAGTGAAACTTGTCTTATATTATTTTTTTTTATTTTACAAGGAACCAAAGGACCAATGAGCAAGCTTCCGGCCAAAAAGCTTTATAGGATTGTGCCCTAGTATTCTTTTCAATCAAATCAAAACAATAAATCAAATATATAAAAGACACTTGTGTGCTTTATTGGTTTGGCCTAACGGAGAAGGAAACTCTCTCTTAAGATTCACAGTGGAAATAGATTTAATCTGAACGAAACTTATTTCAGATTTTTTTCTTATAGGTGATTTATACAAAGCTTAGACAATATTGTTTTGAAAATATGTTTCCCCATTTGCCCTCTTTTAATATTATAAAATGATTTAATAAGCACTTAAAAAAATAACGCGCCTACACCATATCCGAAAATTATAAATATCCCTTGACTATTTGGCCCATAATGTAGATTACATTAGATAGATATAGAAACATAGTGGAACCGTACATATAACTTGTACGGTGATACTGGGTCACAATTCGGTGGAAATATAATAATAATATTAATCAGAAACCTAACGGGCTATGCAGTGATCGTCGAATAAAGATCCTTGAGATGCCTCATGCAATCAAAGGTGAAACGTCGGAACTTAAAACCATTTTTTCTGATTTTAGAGTTTTAAGAAACCGTATTAAAGGATTGGAAAATAATAAAGTGAATGATAATTAATAATAATTATATACTTACTTTCACATCTAGGCTGATCTCCTGACCACTGTCCGTTGTCTAAACATTTTCTCAAATATGGACCAATCCGTTCGAATGTAGGGACACAGTGGTATTCTATAGCACTGTTATAAGTTGTACCGTTCATCACGATTACCCTGCCATTTTCTATACTGCCTGGATGTCCACAATCCACAGCTAAAAACATGTGCCAATTAATATGAAACCGTCCAGACTCGAAGTGAATCCATCTCCGTGTAATCGGATTTTTAAAATCGTTGCATATAGGAAATTTTGTTTAGTTTTAAATGTAAGCTGAAGTTAGATTCATTTTCAAAACGTATGACTTTTCTGATTTTTTTTAATAAGGGAAATGTGTCTAAAATGGGAAATGCTTGCAGTAACCAATACTTTTCACGCTATCTATTCAAATATGAGTGAATATAAAAGTGTTGTTCAAGGTTAAGGTACGATTGTTTATTTATCCCGCTTTTCTTATAAAATTAATATTGCACGTTTCTTTAGAAACATTTATTACAGTATTATTTTTATTTTTTCCATGTAGCTTGTGTAGCTGTGTATATATTTATACTAATATAGTGACAAAGGTTATATTTCAATTTTTTTACCTCTTTGTCACTGTGTTGTCTAAAACGGGAAAAAATGTGTTTTGTAGAACGTGATATCCCAATTTATTTGCACGATATATCTTGTTTATCTAAATATACAGAAATTAAAGCAAAAATACCAAAGAAACACTAACCTCCAGGCCTGGTCAGAAGATAGAATGTCTGCTACCATAATTTAATTAAGTCAGGACAGTGTGATTATACGAAAGCACCAAAGGATTGTGGAGTGCCCAAATCCACATTAGAAGGTCGAGTAAATTGCAAAAAATAGAGTAAAAACCGGTAATCTAAAAGGTATAAAAAGCGGATCACTTACTTTTTTTGAGAATTGGAATTATAGCTAATAACGTACGTAAAAAATATAGAATCAATGTTCTTTGGATTTACTGCTACATTAGTTCGACAACTAGCGTACGATTTGGCCAAAAAAACTTGCCTTATTTTTTTTAAATATAAATAATATACCAGCGGGTTGGACTTGATTAAGATCTTGTATGCAGAAAAACAAGCTGTCACTCAAAATACTCGAAGTTACTTCAGCAGCAAGGGCAACAGCCTCGAACAAAAATAATATCAATAGTTTTTTTAATCTATTGAAATCTGTTCAAGAACAATAACTTCCAACTGGCGCAAATATTTAACGTCGACGAAACCGGAATTACTAATGTACAGGGGAAGCAATCAAGAATCATAGTTATGCGAGGAAGGAAGCAACTTAGCGACTGTGGGACATTATGTACCTACTGCTGTCATTTGGATGAATGAAACAGGTTATTTGATCTCCCTAATGATTGAATTTCCACGTCCTAGCATGAAACAAGAATTTGTAATTGGTGCTGCTCCAGAAATATTTGTTGCAAATGAACCTTCGGGTTGGATGAATCCTGAGCTGTTTGAAATGTGGTTTTATCGTTTTATAAAGTTTTCCCATGCCTCTGAGACTAATCCAACGTTCCTGATATTAGACGGCCACAAATCACACACTCAGATTATTGCAGTATAGAATGCAACCGTTATATGTATTCTTCATGGATCCCCTTTCCATATTTTATTGCTAAGAACAAAATATATTCCTTAGTAATAATCCTAGCCGATTTATAACTAGACATACAAATCGCTGTAACCAGACGTGAGTCACGAACAACCGAACCGAAAGAACAATATTTTAGAAGCGTTGAAACCATTCATCCAAAAGCCCCTTTAAAAACCACCACAAAAAAATCGAAATAACAGAAAAGTAGCCATCTTAACGAGTACTCTTTATAAAAAGGAGTTGTTCGGAAGTGTAGAAAACAAAATCAAATTAAAAAAATAATTTGCGAAGGGTTAACATTATTTACAACAGCAACTCTAGCGATGAAGAAACATACTCGGAAAGTTTTTATTGTAGAAACATTTATCTATCAGTCAAGCAAAAAAGGGAATTGATGGATCAGATGCAACCAATGCATTAGATAGGTTCACGATGCCTGTCCAGGAGCGGAGGAAGAAGAGGAGTATTTTTAGTGTGCTATTTGTCGACACTAAAGGTCTTGCATTTTGCTTAAAATAGGTATTAGGAAAATAAAACCACCAGTAATCCTGTGAACATTACAATAGAACATGTCATATTTGCGGTCGTCTATATGACATGTTATATTGTATTATTCACGGGAGAACTGGTGGTTTTATTTTGCCAATATGCATCTTGGTTTTACACATACTATAGAGTCTATTAATTATTCTCAATTGAAATTCCTTTGAAATAGCTACTTTTTTTCTCAACATTTTTAGACACATTTCACCTACCAAAAATCTGAAAAAAGCAACGTTATCTTGAAAAAGTGGATATTAAATACGTGAAATTTACTAAAAGTGGGTAATGGACTTTACATTGTGTATACAATTCTTATTGAAATATAAATGCCCGTATTTGCGGTTTGAGAGTTTCTCGTTTATTTGTTAAGAGCCGTGTGGTTTGCTCGACACTGCCATATGTGTAATGTAATACTTATATTGCTATAAACCGAATTTATTTAATATCCTTTTTTAAAATTGAAAACATTGAAATTTAGGCAGCCCTTCTTTTGGGTTGCCTCCGGCGTGAAAGATGAAAACTCATTCCCATAGAGTTATCGTATAAAATCTGATAGAGGGCACAGCAATCTATAATAATCAGCTTTCACTTTTTTTATAATCAGTAGGGTAACAGAGATACGAGATGTGCCTAAAACTAAACTTTTGTTTAGTTTTAGGCTGTTTTTTCTAAATACAATATATTTTGTTATATGTAATGAAACTGTATGACGAGGTTTACACAAATCTTATTTAAGTTGTCTGGGAAGAATGACAATTAATTTCCCAAAACATTATAAACACTTTAATATCCAGCAGGCCATGAAGGTACTTGCGGAGAAGTCCAACCAAATATTAATAATTATAATACAATGCTTTTTTCATTACTTTTCTGACACAATTTATTCATAGTGTTAATAAAACTATTTTTACATACACTTTTTAATTGATCGCCTTTATATTTCAGTCTGTGTTTTTCAGAAAAAATCCTTACCTTCTATTGGATTCCGTGCGAAGAATCTATATGAGTTCAACTTAATGTAAGTTGCATGGATGTGTGAAATTAATTTTTTTCATTGTGTCTCAAAAACAGCGGAGATTATAAAAGATTTATTTATTTCATACTGCCTGGAAAATCTACGAATTTGTATTACCTTGTATATACAATATTAAATCCGCGACTTTTTTCAGTAAATTTCTCTTATCCAATAACCACTTTTTCAAGCATTGCACTTTTAGTGTTCTGGTATTAAAAAAGTCACACTTTTTGAAATCAACTTTTAACTTTAGCATTTTTAGAGGAAAAAAATCCGAAATTGTTTTTAGGGGAAGTGTCCTTATGAACGTGCAATTAAAATAATTCTCAAATTACTTTTGCGATTTTGGGGGTATCCTAATTTTTTGAATTTGGTAACGATCTAAATTCCTTTCCAGCCTGTATATAGTAAACAGTAAAGTCAAAAAGTATAGAAACTCTAAAAGTTGATACAATTTCCTCTCATCGAAAACAAAGTGTTGAAAAATCTGCTTGAAATTAACAAAGCTACACGGATTTAATATTTCATAAAACGAGCGAGATATGCTCAAATATAGTAAACTATAGAAGAGCTAAAATATCCACATGATATTTAAAACACAGGGCTATTTTTTCTTGGATTTCGCCAGCAGCTCGATTTTGACTAATTTGGGTATAGTATATATTTTAATTAAAGCCCTACAGACGTATTTTCACTACTTTTTATTCATTTCTATTATAATTATTCAGTTCAGTTCAGTTCTTTTTTTTATGGCGCTGTTATTAACTATGACAATTTGCCAATAATTATTATAAAGCAGAAACAATGATCAAATACATTATTTGAGACTCTGGCAAAAAAACCCGCAGAGTTGCCAACTGAGCAAAAGAGAATATCACGTAAAATGAAAATTTCCCATATTTTTAAAACTAGGTTTTTCAAAGATAAATCTGAAAGATTTTATTGATATTTTATTATATACAAATATTTACTACTACTTCTCTCAAGAAACCTAAATATGAATATCACTTTGCCTTCAAACTACTTTTTTTTCTGAAAGTCGTGTATTTGTTTAAAATACATTGTTTCTATATATATGTGATATTTAATTTTGTTTACATGTTTAATTCTTATGTTATTAATGTTGATATTCGATGATTCCAATTGCACATACTGGTGCATATTGATTATTAACCCATATCATTCCCTGTCCCATTAGGGAAAACCGACGCAATATCCTGGTTGGAGGATTATAACTAAGAGTTTCATTTCTGTTTTTATTTTATTACTATTTTAGAGCTTTAGAATTTTGACGGGGTCTCGCTCATATGTTAAGAAAAAACGAACTGATGAGAGTTAATAAAAGGAAAATTATTATTGTAAGACAAAGTGTAGGCAAAACAATTTACGATAATATGAAATATTGTACAAAATCTTTATACTTTAATAAAGTTAAATACATTTATAAATAAATAAAATAAATCGTGGAACCATTATAACAAAAGCTGCGCAAAGTACTTACGAAGACATGTTGGCGCTTGTCCACTCCATTTTCCTTTTTTCTGACAGATCCTTGTCGAATTGCCTTGCATCGTGTGCCCTCTCGGACAATAATACTGAACGACACCACCTACGCTATGGGTACTAAGTTTAAAGTTAACCCCTGCAAAGGCATCGGGATCTTTACATTGGATTTCTGAAAAAAAAATTAAAAAATGGAAGTTAAAGCCAAATATGTAAAAATTCTCCCTACAAGCTTAACTATCAAATGGGAATGTATGGAGAATAAACAAATAAAAAATTGTTTTATTTAAACATTTCCCATTACATTTCGGGCACTTATTTATAATAATTTTCTAACTATTGGTATGTTCTTCAATGAAACTTTTTATTACGTTAGCTAACTAGCTACTTTCAAGCAGCCATGTGGGATCGAAATTTACTTTAATTTTGGAACGTGCTGCCGCGGTAAAAAGTTAATTTATATAAACTTGACAATAAATTTAATAGGACAAAGAAATTTTTTTGATACAATTCAACGTTCGGTAACTAAACTAATATATTCTGTTTATCCTTCAATTTTCGACGTTAATAAAATGTGCATAAATTTGGTAATTTACAGGAGTAAAAATACAATGTTTTTGTACAGTAAATTTGAAATACCCTGTGGAATTATTGAGTGGTGAACAACTACGTGAAACCTTACCTTTTTCCAACGTTATATTTTTTTATTTACCTAGAAATCTTTCCCGTAAAAAGAAATTTAGTCCATAAAATAAGACATGCAAATTTTCAAGATATTACTAAGAGTATTACATGCGAAACAATAGCCCTTATTCTTCTTACATGCATTGAATTGAGGTAAAAATTTCATTTTGCAGCATTAACTCTTCTTCCGAGCTTGGTGCCAAAGCCTCTATGGCATTCATGTCCGAACTTGTAATTGGCCTTTCCATTACGTTTATATCAGCAATCTTCTTCCTACAGTAGCGGAAGAAACAGTCTGCTAGCCAAAGCTGTGACGAAAACTGTTCGTTCGGGAAGAACTTGGAGCCGAAGAAAACATTTTCAAATGCATTGTTTTTTGTTTGTCTTCGTTGTCCAGATCTTCTTTAGTAAAAACTTGAATCAGATATAAGTTTTCGAGAAATGTTAAGGAAGTGTACGATATATCTAATGTAACAACCATCATTATTGTGTAGAGTAACAGCTTGAGCTGCTTTTTGCAAACTCATCCTTATTTATTAACTAGGTTATTTCAACATCATAGCACAGCAAAACAATAAATGTATCAGATGGGTAGTAAACAACTGTGAGTTTTTATGAACTAAATCTTCTCATACGAAAATAATTTCGAGGTGAAAACAAAATGTTGGCAAAAGATGGGAATTTCATGTGAAAGTCAACAAATCGTCTATGTACGCCTTAATAAGTCCGTAGAGTATTTCAGTTATTGTACAAAAACACATCTTTGTGTACCCTATATAACACCAACTTCCTGCACGTTATATTAACGTCAAAAACAGAATTAATCAAAAAGATAGTGAAGATTGAGTTTTATAATTTTTTTTATCCGGTTAAAATTGCCATACGGTAGAGTGGTAGAAAAAATGTTTTGGTAAACTGTTCCTCTATAATCCACGAATAAGAAAAAATTATCACCTCGACATATTGGTGCATCTGAACTCCATGTTCCGTTTTCTAGACAAAGTCGTCTGGATACACCATCCAATTCAAAATTTGGTTCGCAAGAATACAGAGCTAAAGCTCCATAATAGGTTGCATTGGAAGGAAGTGTTATTATTCCGTTGTCGACTTTCTCGGGGTTTCTGCAATCCATGTCTAAAACAATACATTACCTTAAAAAAGGGAAAACTTTAAGGAGTAGTGTTAAAATTTTTAATTGGAAGTGGTTGAACCCAAAACACTTACAAACACACTGAGGAACTCCACCGCTCCACTGGCCGCTATCTTCGCAAGTACTGAGTGGCTCTCCCACTACCTTGTAGCCCCTTTCGCACCTGTATTTGGCCAACGCCCCAATTTTGTATGAGGTAGCACCCACATTCGTAGATTCTGCTGTTCGTATGAGAGTTCGGCCGTACATTCTATCATTTCCTGTTACAGATAGGATGCTGTGATCTGCTAGAATGGGTTCTGGACATCTAATTTCTACAAAAAAAGGTTTTTATTTCAGATTTTAAAAGTATAATTTTATATATGTTCCCTTAACTTTACTCAATTTTCGTTACCCCTCGCCCCGTAATAATAATTCAGAAAAATCGATTAGTCTAAAAAATCCATAAAATGTGAACCTTTGAAGTCAAATATTTCCAAATCTAAAAGAGATATCGGTGTAAGCCTGCTAACAGAGAAAATTAGATAATTTAAAATCTGATAAGACTGCATATTGTTTATTTATGTAAAAACTCGAACTTTTTTTTATAATAAAAAGGGCAAAACTTTTTATGCCGCATCAGTCGTATAAAAATAAAGGGAATTGAGGAGAGTGTGTCTGCAACTAAGCCGAAGTCTGAAGATAATACGAAATAAGTCACAAAACGGTATATGGCATGCGGAGTACTCGTTTATTCTATAACATTATACACGTGCTCGTTTTCAAATTAGAAAATTAATACCTGCAAAAAATCGAACATCTTTTATATAAAAAATTGATTGTATAGATCTGTCTAACTTACTTCTGCACGCATTCAGTAAAGTAAAGATCTACGCCTAAAGGTTTTTTGAAAGCGTTGAAAATCCGTTTCGAGAGCACAATTTATTTATTCTGCTTGTGGAAGAGAACAGCGTTTATCCATTTAATAGCTCAAGACTTTACCAAACGTAAAGGTTAAGAATATGCAAATGTTTCATTTTTATGTCCGCCACCGTAGGGCTTGGGTTAAAAAGGTATATAATTCTGAGAGAATATTTCATGGAGTATTTTTATCAAAAATTACTGACTCAGGCAAAATCAAAAAAATCGCTAAACCGATTTTGAAGAATTGTACATTTTTTGGGAAAATCCAGAGAACTCAAAAACAAATGATATAATTAAAAAGTGGAAAACTCGTTTTCTTATTTTATAGAAACCCGGTAGTGAATATTGGTGAAAAAAATTATGTTTTTTTATACATCCTGTGTAAAAAATCCACCATAGAATTAAAATTTTTTTTTATTAAATTCTGGTAATGTTTCGGTATCGACTTCAAACTTACCCTAAAGTGATCAAGTGATTTTTACGTAAAATAAGTGACGTTGTCTCTATACAGGGTGATTCAAAGGAGAGTAAAATTGATGTATATCTTCGTTGTTACAAAACATAAAAGTAACTGGGTTTTTTATGAAGATTTCAAGGACAATTGAGCAACAAATAAAAACATTTTTTGGAGGGGTTTTAAAAAATAAAGTTTTAAAAATAAATTTGAATTCTTCATAAATA
Organism: Kuschelorhynchus macadamiae; assembly: GCA_030620095.1. Lineage (NCBI taxonomy): Eukaryota > Metazoa > Arthropoda > Insecta > Coleoptera > Curculionidae > Kuschelorhynchus > Kuschelorhynchus macadamiae. The sequence goes on from JAUTXW010001380.1 coordinate 2,625,449, forward strand.
TCCCAGTTATTTTTTTATTTAACGTTTTTTTTTCTACGTCTTTTAACAACGGGGAGACACAAAATATGTGACAGAACTCGTTTTACGACAATCCCAAAAAATGTCTAAACTAGACAAAAAGACAATGTGTTAATTATAAAACACGATTGTTTGAGGCGGAAATTCACTAAATCTTAGTTACCGCCTGGCGCTTGTCTCTAGACGCAAATCGAATTAAGACGTTGTAGATTTTTAAGATCTGATGATGGTTAATATGACCTAAATAAGCTTTAAATAACTAAATGTGTAAGATGGTCATGACTGTAGAACAATTTCTTAGAATAGCAAAATTACCATCACATTTCGGCGTGGCATCACTCCATTGCCCATTTTCCTTGCAATATCTTTTTGTGACTCCACTCAACTTGTAATGTTTGGTACACGAATAACTCAGTTCGCTTCCTAGATAAGTTGTGCCGTTTGTGTACTGGACCTCTCCGTACAACATCGTAGGAACTTTTCCGCAGTCAATATCTAAAATTTTAATAATATTTTGAAGATACTAAAGAAACAAATAGTCAAAACAATAATACAAAGTACCAGGGAGATAGATACAAGACAAGTAAAAAACAATTCAACGAAATACTCTTACATAGCTCAAAGTTGTATAGCAAAAATTTTCAAAAATAGTTCATGATTGTTCTTCTTGATCTATTACCTTCTGACTCTTTGCGTTATATCAGTCATCTGTATACTCTACCCTTCTAATGCCCCCCTCCCTCTTTATTTTCTGAATCACTCCAGATGACATTTAAGGTAAACTAAATATTCCTTTTTGAAGTATGTTTCTTAATTGACATTTTTAAGATGGTGACTGGCGGTGAGCGCCATTTTGAACAAAAACAAATAAAAAAAAAGAGGGGTCTAAAAGCTCTTTTCAATCTTTTCGAAATGTGGTTCCGCGCGTCTGGGGTTAGTATGTACTTTTCTGGTGTGTTTTATAGAAGAAAACATTTGATTTTTTAAAATTATATCGCCCTTTAAATAAAAAAATACATCACTTTACGCCTACGCTCAAAAAACATTTAAATTCATCTTTTCATCTTTTCTTTTTAAGGAATTATCTGCACAATTATGAAAGGTACAAAAAATAGTATTTAGTGTGATACTGAAGCGTGTCAAATTTCAAATTTTTATCTTGACTGGTTCAAAAAATAAAATGGGTTGGGGGCATTAAGAAACCTTACTATATGTTTTTTTATGATATATGTTGATATTTTTTAATATACTAGTTTTTGCCTGCGACTTCGTATGTATAGTCACCTATGCATATCAAGTCGAAATATCGGTACGAATGGAATTTTACAAAATCCCTCCTTAGTGCACCCTAAGGGTACTCAAGGAATGTTTCGTCCAAGTTTCAAATCTCTAGGCCCACCGATTTAGGCTGTGCGTTGTTTGTCAATCAGTCAGTCACGGTACTATTTTGCCAACTCCCTTCACCCCCTTAGAAGACGAATTTTCAAAAATAATGAAACACATGTTATTTTACTTCTTTTGAGGACTGGATTTACAAAGTGTCATTATCCTAACCTAAACTCTTTTTTTCATACAAATTTTACCTCTTTCACCCTTTTACAGATGAAATCTTGTAAAAATCCTCCCTTGTGAATCCCTAGAGTACTCAAGGAATATTTCCACCAAATTTCAAACCTCTTGTTTCTCCAGTTTAGACTGTGCGTTGTTTGTCAGTCAGTCAGTTACGGTACTATTTTTTCAATCTCGTTCATCTCTTAGAAGATGAATTTTCAATAATGAAAACACGTGTTATCTTATTTCTTTTACAAATTGTCATCATCGTAACTTTTTTTTTCTTCATACAAATTTTACTACCCCTTTTAACCGCTTTCCGGATTGAAATTTGTAAAATCTCTCCTTAGTGCAACCGTAGGGTACTCAAGGAATATTTCCTCCAAATTTCAAATCTCTAGGTCCGCCGGTTTAGGCTGCGCGTTGTCTGTCAGTCAGTCAGTCACGATAATTTTTTATAACCATATAAAACCAAACTTTGATATAAAAGCGTTTGTACAAATCCAGTGAAAAAAGTTTCGATGTATCATTTTTCGAATTACATTCTCACGATTAGCATAGTTAGTACCCCCGACATACGATTTCCAAAATTAACAAAATCTGGCACTGGTGCTAATGTGGCGAAACGTGATCTGACAGTGCCGCACGGACTTCGCTGCTGATGGGTGAAATCATGAACTTATTGAATTCTGCATATTTCTTATTTAATACTGTCCCATTCTTATTTTCAGGTTTAAGATAAGTTCCAAAAATAACAGAAATTATTGTATTTATTAATATGTAAAAACTAACCATATGAATATACAAACTGTATAATCTGCTTTTAGTTAAATGTTGTACGAGGACAGTTCTGTGGAAAGGTTAATTTACGCATTATTTTTCTTTACATTTTTATTTTACCCTTTTTATCCGTTATTAATATTTTATGTTGTTAGATTAGAAGGAATTTAAATTTTTCAGCTCTAACATTTATTTTTCAGGATTTCTAAATTCATATCAAATATGTACAAACATACAAACATATATATATACGCAGAAACAAATATACCGCACTTCATATACTTATGTTAAAACAGTGTTTCGATACTTCAGTATATCATTTTTTTAAATTCTATATATTTTTATTTTTAAAATTTTTATTATTTCTTATTTCTTCATGATTTTCCTTTTATATTTTATAAGAAGATAAATTATACCACATAATATTTTCTAAGGTAAATGAAACGATTTGAGTTACATCGCATTTACACAGACTGCTAGATCGGCCTAAATGGGATAGTAAGCCCTTCGGGACTGAAAACGCAAAGATCTGCAATAATTTTGAATGGTGTTTTTTTTCGCTCACAATACTTTGTACTTGTAAATAATTTAAAGTAAAATAAATAATACTCCTAGTAATAAGTTGATAAGTGATACCTACATTCACAGGAAGGGGCAGTACCAGACCATTCCCCACTTCTTTGGCATACGTGTGTCGGTTCACCTCGAAGAATGTGGCCAACCTCGCAGTGGTACTCTATAGCGGAATGTACATTAAAATCGACTCCTACTACATAACTTCCCGAAGGAACGTCAGGTTCATCGCAAGTGATCACTACAGAAGAGACAATATAAGCATTATTTGATTTAAAAGTAAAATTAGCAAATAACATTTACTAAATCTAGTTATTTTTTAAGGTTTTAGATTTAATGACAAACCTACACTCGCAAAAAGGTGCATCAGACGACCACTTTCCGTCTCTGGTACATTTCTGGACTTTCTGCCCATCCAACCAATAATCGTTTTCACAGAAATACTCCACTATGCTTTCTACTGTTGTAGTACCATTCCTAAGCTCATAACGTCCATAGTCGATGTTGGGCGGTGCTCCACAGTCTACGTATTTACAGGTGGGGGCTTTACCCGACCACTCTCCGCCTAGGCCACAAGACAAGACCTAAAAACATACAGTGAGGGACACAAGATTAAATTACAATGTTCTATCATTAACCCCTTTCCAGAATGTTACATTCTGTGGGAGGTTTTACTTAGGTCTGATTATGCTAAAAAAATTCAACCCTATTAAAATATAATATTATAGGCAATTGCCTGAAACCGAATCTTTTAGTTTCTCCTTTTGTATCCATTTATGTCATATACTCGTTATTGTAAACGCTATTACCAGATTCGTCCAAACATATTCTATATCGTAGATTATCTAGATATTTGGGCTGTAATAAATGCGCTAAGTAATAATCTAATTGACCACAGATAGACGAATATCATTCAATATATTTAAAAACATGCCACTTTACACATGATAACAAGAATGGAAACTGACAAAATTAAGATACTACGTGGTATCCGTTATGGAGATTCAGTTTCCCTCAAACTATTCACATTGGCCTTGGAGGAAATAACACTAAACTGGGAAACAAAGGAATCAAAATAAATGTGTAAAACTTCAACTACCCCAGATTCGCTAATGACCTCACCCTAATAGCAAATAGTAAGGAAGAATTTGAGGAAGAAATGTTACAGGAATTAAATTTTAATATGAATAAAATATTTGATCAACAAAGAGAATATTAAAAGTAAACAAATAGAAAGGATAAACATGTTTATATATTTAGGACAAAAACTGAAAATATCAAGAAACAACTTCAGCAGATCTAGCAAGAAGAATTTTATTAAGGTGGTCAGCATTTGGAAAATTGCCAAAAGTATTTAAATCTAACATTCCCAACACATTAAAAGTAAATATATTTGATTAATATATAGTGCCAGTATTGACTTACGGTAATGACATTGACTTGTTGGCATAAAAAAATCAGAAAAAATTACAATGTTAGCTAATGACACGACAAAACTGTGGCATCAGAAACACAAGAAACTTCTAGAAAATATAATAACTGAGAACTTATGATTAAATAAACACTGGTGTAATGCAAAGTGCGTGTTCTTGAATATATCAAAGACTAATCTAATGACCTTTAAACGCAATATAACTCATGTAGACGTAGAATCTCAGTTAATGGCCAATGTTCAGGACAATACATTTTTGGGGTTGCACAGTGAAAAGAAATTAAAGTTTGACCAGTATATAAAAAACAACTACACCAAAGTAGCGAAAGGTTGTTTCGCATTGCGAGTTATTATTTCCTTTTAGCAAAAATGGATAGTTGTGGAATACCACTTGTCTTACGGCATTTGCTTCTGGGGTTCTCTTCTGAAGTAAGCACTGCGTGTTTTAAGTAGTGTGAAAAACAAGGAATCATACAGACCTCTATCTCTTAATCATAAATTTCTTACTCTCCCTAGCATTTTTATTTTGCAAACAGTGTACTTATCACACAAAAAATTTCGTGTCCAGATTAGAAACATGACGGAGCCATATTTAATACGTGGAACACACGTACTTCCTCTTTCGATGCACAAAGCAGCGCTTACTAAAGGTTCTTTAATTTATAATAGCAGGAAGGTTTTTAACCACCCTCCATACAGCTGAGGCAGAGAGACAATTATACATCTTTTAGAATGCAAGTGAAAAGTTCGCTAGTTGAAAATAGTTGAGAAAACCTCTTATTCAGTCGCAGAGTTTTTAACCCTTATTTACATAATGATCATCTTATACTTGTATATAGTTCGTTTTTGTCATTTTATTGTTTTTTTTTGTATTTCAGTGATTGTTATGTTAATTTTTCTTTAATTTTAAGGTTTTTACAGCTTTTTCTATGAATGAGTTTGAGGCCTGGCCTCTTAACAGAATAATTCATAAACTGGAGGTCACTCCAAGAGCGATAAAAGAAGAATTTTGAATATTAAGCTCCAAGATCGGATACCTAATGGAGAAATAAGACAAAAATCTAAACTGACGGATATTATAGAAATGGTTACGCATTGAGTTGGAACTGGGCCGGGTGTATAGGGAGATTCAACGAAAATAGATGGTCACGCAGAATAATTGAGTGAAGACTTCGAAAACAAAAGACAGGAAGAGGACTACCGCCAACAAGGTGGACGGATGGTATAAAAAGGTTTGCTGAACATGACTGGATGAAAAAAGCAACTGACAGAGAGCAGTGGAAACGAGGAAGTAGGCTGCGTTTGACGATGGACACAATATGCTAGCGATGCTGATGATGATGAGATTATCTGAACAAATGAAGATTTGCCTAGGCATTTATTTCCAAGACAAGAGTAACAATTATATTATTTAAGAAATCACGATTTTTATGTTTACACTGTGTCAAAATAGAATCACTTTCCAACGTTTCGCCCTCGACCGGACGAGGCATCTTTAGAGATCTTTACTCCATTGAATTTAGTGTTCCGATTTTATAGAGTAAAAAGCAGATACCTTGTGTAATCTAAAGAAGTGATTCCATTTTGACACTGTCTAAATCCGAGAACCATGATTTTTTAACTGATTAAAGCCGTCAAAGCTTCCGTTCTAAATTATATTATTATTATTTTTTAAGGTCTCCATATGTGTTCTGGAGTAGTATTTACGTGACTAAAGCGGAGCGGAAAATCCAACACTTCAGTTGTATGGAAGATCCGGACCTATGTAAAGCAGCTTTTTGCATCAGAGTCATCTTTTTTTGCGTCTTCTACTATTTTTAGGTGTTGCGGGTTATCCTTCAGGGATTTATCCATTAGACCATTGCTTGACAAATGCGTCTAGGAAGATTTCTAGTTTAGTAAGCCCATAGATTATCTTTTAAGTTATTTAGCCAATTTCTAGTATTTACTTATTCTTTCCACTCTGGCTTTACCAATATTATCATCCAAGAGTATGGTTGTATCCACAATTGACCCGCGCCGCTCATTTTTGTCAATGATTAATTATTATCATTATACTCTAAATATATTCTAGTGGTATTCTTTCCCATTCTTCGGCTAAAGCTTTTTCTGGCTGAAAATGAATTTATTTTTTCACAGAATGCTGATAGGCATTTGAACGTTTTTAAATACGTTTGTCAAATAAACCTCAGACGACTGCTCTATATGTTGCGAATATCCTGTGTTTATAAAACTTTTAAGCTAATAGTTGCAGTACATCCTTCCCATTATCTTGCAGTAATGAGAAAATTTAGATTCACAATATACCTGCTCTAAGATGAAATTGGGGCTCATTGATTAAAGATTTCTTTCTCGAAGTTGGCAATGAAGATGTTTATTAGAAAAATTGAATAACACAAGAAATGACTCACTTTGATTTTACTAATGACGTTTAAAAGAATTTTTGTTACTATTGTATCTACAAGGATTCCAAATATCACTAAACCATCTCATATTTAGTTTTTAAAGCACCGACGACGTAACAAAAATATACTTTCGGTTCAAAAAGTGGTATAAAAATTCTATTTTAAACACATCTTACTTGAATAAGTTTAATGAAAGCCCATAAAATACATCCCAAATTCAAAATTTTCAACATTTGTTATTCATACATTCCTATACATAACCCTAATAATTTAAAAAGAAACGATGCAAAAAGGCAAACTACCCTCGCTACAATACGTAATTAGGAGAGCACCCAACTAAGGATGACTAAATTATTAGACCAGTAAGATAAACAGATCATAGCCAGCCATGGAAAATAATGGAATTGCCTTGTCTTGTGCGAAAGGCGACGCCATATTCTGTATAATTTACATATCTTGTTGGCAGTTTGTATTCGCACTGTACATAAAATGTGTCTTAAATTAAATCTGAATATTTTATTTGAAATTTGAATAACCTTTTTGTGTGTCGAAAATGCCATTTTTCACAAGGGAAAATCAAGTCGATGATTTTAATTTCGGGCGAGACGAAAAAAATAAGAGAGAAGATACAGCTTTTGGTTGGTTGGAAAATCATTTAAAAAGGGAAGATATCCAACAACAAAATAATATTATAGTGATTGAAGCTGCAGAAATTAATCCATTAGCTTGTGTTGATCTTGAAGCTATTGGCATAAGCGATGAAGTGTCAGGAAAATTGTTTATACAAATAATTATAAATCATTTAAGTATAAGATTCATCATCATCTTTATGAAGCGGACTATCAGCGAAGATTTGAGTTATGCAACTGGTTTGTAAAATATTTCTCAGCAGCAACAAAATTCAGAAAATTTTATTCTTTTTTCTGATGAATCTCATTTCACTAATAATTTGGAAATGTTCAACAGACATAATACAAGTTACTGAGCAACAACAAATCTGCATTTATTCAAAGAAGGCACATTTCAAATGAGGTTTGGTATTAATGTCTGGATGGGAGTGATAGGTAACCACATAGTTTTTAATAATCTTTAAATTCAGAGCAATATTTAAATTTTCTCCATGATCAGATTGAACAGTTTTTTGAAAATCTAATTTTAAATACCACGGTGCACTCGCAATATTAACAAGATGGCACTCTAGCCCGTAATGCCAGAGTGGTAACTGATTATTTTAGTGAAAAGTTTGGCGACCGCTGGATAGGCACTAATAAGCCTGTGAGGTAGCCGGTAAGATCACCTGATTTAACTCCCATGGCTTTTCTTATTGGTCTTATATTAAAGAAAAATTATACTATACTGAACATTTACATGTTGAAGACCTTAGAGAAGTCGCACAACAGTGAGACAATCCATCACACCCATTCAAATGCAATTTAAAGAAAAACTCCGCTTGTGTTATGAAGCAATGATGGTCCCTTTCAACATTTAGTTTTATATATAGACCCTAATCAATAAATACAGTAAGTAATTAACATTTTTGTTTTACTTAAAGAAAATGGATAGTAACGAGTCCGTTTAAACAGGAAGTGAATTGTTTATCACGTCGGTGCTTCACGAACTGAAAACGAGATGATTTAGTGATATTTAATATTGAAATAGGGTGATTTATAGGGTGCCCTATATAAAATAACAAAAACATCGTTTCCGGAAAAACCAAAAGTGCATCTAAATCTACACCGAATATCAGCACAAAATTTCAAATCGATAACATTATTTTTAACGGAGAAACAGCCTGGCGAATTGTTATACATCATATGTAGCATATGCAGCTATATAATTCACAACCAGTACTCAAAATATACCAAATACTACTTACACCTTCTCCAGATATAACATATCCAGGCTGACAGGAATAAGTGGCTGTGTCTCCTGCTCTATGACCCGACGTATGTACAACTCCGCCATGGATATCTGGTGGATCAGGGCACCAGTCAAACAGACACTGAGGTGTTGAATTGGTCCATTTGCTGTCATCGCCGCAAATTCTTACTTCATGACCTAAAGTATAATAAAATTTAAATATTATATGCATGTTACTAGTAATTATTACTTTGAAACAACACGTCACTGGAAATATTGGTTTCTGGATATATCGCTATTCCCATATAAATAAAATAATTCAAAAAATTAAACTACCCTTATAGACCTGTCCTAGGAGTTGTGGAAAGCTATTTGGTATGGGTAGGATTGCCAACCCTCCCGCTTCCTCCACTCAAGTGGTTCGAAACTTCCGCTTTTTAGGAGAAATAAAACAGTAGTAATATAATACCGAGAGGTATCCGATAGTATCGGGAGTATTAAATGGGGTACATATTTATGAAGATGAGGGCATTTTTTTGCTCGTTCATTGATTTGCGAATACTTAAAATTGTTAAATGGGTTAGATAAAGATCGTTTTTTTGCTCTTCGATTTATTTAACAGTACATTACCCTCTTTACCGAAAGAACTATCGGTAGGTAGCAAACTATCGATATATAACTTAAATTTATCGAATAATATCTGTCGACTATCGGTAGATAAAATTTATTATCGTCCATCCCTAGTCACGATTAGGGATCGACATTTTATCGATATATCGACAAGTGCCGACAGGTCTACAATAATGCCGATAGGTATCCGATGATATCGGTAGGTAAATGGTAATATCGATACGTAGCCGAGAACATCGATAATTATGGATTAACGTATTACATATTTGCAAAGATGAGGATTTTTTTTCTCTAATAATTTGTCAGAAATATACCCATAGGTAGCAATGAACTATGGCTAGCTAGGAATACCTATTAAAAACTATCGACACATCGATAAATAAAATATATCGACAGGTGTTATCGCACACAACTGTATTGTTTATATTTGTAGCTAACGGTCATAAGGTCGTTGTTTTTTGTCTAGTAAGGCAAAGAACATAGAATGTTTTTATAGGAAAAAAGTCTAATTCATTCTTATTTTTCCGCTTTCCAGATATTTGCAATTTTAACTTTCATTGCATAAAACAATTATATAAGTCAGCGATTTGTATCTCATCCTCTCGTCTCAAATAACTACCCGACAATCGTCAAAAGTGTTTAACCTAATAACAATTTAAAGAATATTGAAATTATATGCATGGAATAAAAATGGATAGTATAATAAGTCTTCCAGATTTTTTAAGCATGCAGTAATATGGATCTTACCTATAAGGGTATAGTTTTCGTGGCATGTGTAGATGGCTCTGGCGCCATGGGTAGTTCTTTTATCTTTCAGCGTTACTGTTCCATGGTCTAAGTCGGACAATTTTCCACAGTCGACAACTAAGGTTAAAACATACATGTCAATAAATATAATCCCATCCACGTATAAAAATTTATAGAGAGCTGCTAATAACAAAAAAATATTGTTTTTGTAATACACTTACATTTGCAGGTAGGTGCCATCCCAGTCCAAAATCCAGTCTTTCCGCAGTTTCTACTGCTATCTCCCAGCAACATGTGGCCTTCTGGACACTTATATTTTATTATAGCACCGAGGCTGTAGTCATTTCCAATTATTGTAGTGTTTATAAGTTTGTCTGGACTGCCGCATGAAGAAGGAACTGTAAATCAATTAAATATTTTAAAAAATTCTCATATTTTAGCATATAACTGTAAGTATTTTATATAGATATCCAGAAATTATTGGTTAAAACTTTCTTTTGACTTTTAAAGATATACTTCCTATATTTTCACTAAAACTCTTTAATTATAGTTATATTTATTAAACTCTATTTTAATACCATATTAATTAACGAGTACTATTAAAAAAAATATAAGTATAAACTGATAAATAGGGTTTATACTATTCCCATCATTTTAGTATAAATAAGTAAAATTCGCTCTAGGGGGAAGTTTTAACCTCCAAACCCTCTCATTATATACGCCACTGATAAGAATCAGCTGTAATTTTATATAAAACAATAAATAACTTGATGGTAATCTACACAAAAGATAAATTAATTATGTGGTTGCTATAGGAAGAAAGCCTTTGTTTCTAACAAAATACTTTAAAATACAGAGGTAGAATACAAGTTCGCTAATTTACATTATTACAAATAAAATGTTTGTTTTAAAGTGCCTTCAAACCTCATAGTTAACTAAACTACTGTTTAATTCAAGTGCATATCCTTAAAATTTAACGATAATTTAAATGGCCACAACTAACGAATAAAATTGAAAATAAACAGAATGATTTATTTTCGAACTGTTTTTATATTGTGTAGGCCCATGTTTTGTTAACATTTTGGTGGGATATGAGTTTTAAAAGTTGTTTTGAGCTGGTTCACATAAGGGATAGTACAAAAGGAAATTTTTTTTATGAACATTGCCAACAGCGAGCATTTCCAAATCTGAAATAATTTTGATCTTAGGTGTAACTGCTTATTTATTAAATTTTTTCAATTTTTTGATATCTGATTTATTCTTTGAGAAATATTTTCTTCCTAAAAATAAGTATTTTGTTTCAACATTTTCCCCTATACATTAAACACTCTTTTTGAAAAGACTGACTTTTAAATTGTTTCGGCTTCCTTAAAAACAACTTGAAAAAGATTTCAATTTTGATTTTCAGACTATCAATTTTAGTTCAGGGGAGTATTAATTAACTAACAAATCCTCTCAAATCTTTTTGATTTTCTTAAATTAGGGTTAATGACCTGAATTATGTACCTAATATAATTTTACTCTCCTTTATTATTTTTTGAGAAAAGTGGTTTCGAAGCTCGAGACGGTTATTTAGTTTTGTACAAAAATGACCATAGGAAAAGTAATTTTGTGTATTTTTGCAGCAAATTTGATTTGGAAATCTCTAGAAATATTCGATGTATATAAAAAATAGCTAAACTGGTCTTTACTTTATGCATAATATACAGGATGAAATGGAAGTGACTGCAAATATTTGAACAGGTAAAAAAAGCAATTTAAACCAAAAAAATAACACGGATTCAAAACCCACGGGCTGCTCTGGTGTTAGAGACATTTTCAAATTTTCAGTTTATCTTGAAAAGGCAGATATATTTCGAATACTAGTTCGATTAAGTCATTTATATCTTAAATTTTTGCTGACGTCTTATCTATTTAATTTAAAGTTAGAAACCCAATGCTTTTAAATAAGTAAATTATAACAAAATAATATAAAAACAATTAACTTTTCTTTTAATTTTGCACCGCTTACACATTTACAAAAACTTCATGCACGAACATGAAGAAACAAGTTTTTTACCAACCATATGGTACACCAGTGTCTTTCAAAAAGAAAATTTTAAGAAAATTAGTACGCTGGAATTAGGTTCCAATTCATACGCATTGACAATGGTTTTATCGTTATTTATCTAAAAATCTTTCGCTATAAATTATTGCAACTACCCACACAGGAATATCACTATAGTACAAATCTCAGCGCCCGAATAAGTAGGTACAAATGAAATGGTTTTTATGCCTAACAACGTAATGTTTTTGTCCTTTTACAGTAGGAAAAAGAATTTGCGCGGCAAAAGATTTATTCCGTGTTGTCAGACTGCACGTTTTCAAATAAGGGTCATTCAATGGTTAAATATTTTTTTTAATATTGCAACTATTTTAAACAAGATCTTTAATTATTGAATTAATAATGATGTAATTAATAATTTTGGATAATAAAACGAATAGAATATTTAGTATATCAAGTACTCGGTACTTACCTTATAATAATCGTTTTCTGAAGAAAAGAGAAAGATAAAACAAAGTATATAGATACTAAATATGCTATTTTTTTATGTTGTTTGTCAAGCTGAAAGTCACCGTTCTATTCTGTCGTATGCGCAAATAAGAATTTATGACAATCTGTATCTAACATTCATTTAGATTAAAACGAATAAAAATTTTCATCTCCTCACCTTTTATCTGTAAACATTATTAAATCCAAATCTAACATACATACATACACATATTTATTTACATACCATACCTACTCAATTAAAACCACTGCATATATCTCAGCATACCATATTTTATTTTGATTTAACTTTACGTATTTATTTATTTATTTACTTTTTATTTTAAATTTAATTATTTTCACTTTTCATAGTGTTATTAACAGTCTTAAAAAAACAAATGTCGTTTATTTTTTCCGTCCATAAAACTCCAAAAAGTTTTATTCTAAGAAATGGAAATTTACCGAATTTTAAACAATTTATTAAGCCGCTATTTTGGTTTTACATATAGGATTCGCATTAAAATTTTGGCAGTTTATCTCTCTGTCACACTTGGATTCTATGCATTATTTGGATATGTAGTTTTGTGACACGGATTTTTTAAACATTCCATCCTTAAAACCAAAATTGTATCAGTTTATCTTTACATCACACATTCTTGTGCAAAATTTGATCAATTTTTTGTTCCGCCATTTTGGATTTTTACGAAAATATTACTGTTTCATCCCCATATGACTCTTGATTTTTGGGTCAAATATGAAGTAAAGCGGATAGGTAATTTTTGAGCAATTCCGCGTTCAGCCAACCGACGGAAATGAAAGAACATGTTTTTCCGGGTCCGGGGACCCTACAACGCAAAGATTTGCGAAAATCTCGGATATTTTTTTCACGATTACAATATTCCCCTCTCCGAGGGAAGTAAAAAAGGTTATCATTAACATTTTAGCACCGGAAACGAAGAGCTTGCAAATAACTTTTTGTCTTATATTTCTGAGATTCGTTACCCAACACGAAATATTATTTATTTTATTTTTCCATATACAAAAGTGTCAAAATGTGCAAGAGTAAAAAATATGTCTTTTGTATTAAACCCCTGTACATTATTGGATAAATCAGCAACCTGAATTTTTTATTTAATACTTTAGTAGGTGGTTTGGTTTTCTAAAACTAATTATGTCACGTAGTCGACGTTTTGAACATATATTTTTCTAATGAAAAAAGCTTTAAAACATGTAATAAAATGTACGTTCCCAAATTTAAAATTGTGTGGTTGATGATTGCGATTCAAAATAGAAACGTTGCGTTAAAATTTAAAAAATGCCACCTTGTAGGGGACAAAAGTTAAAATGAAAGTGTTGAATTAATTTTGCTGCACCATCTCAAATATACTCAGTAAAAAACAAAAAAGCATTTTTAAATATTTTGGTTTTTTCCGAAAATATGAAAAAATAAGCGAAACTTTCAAAGTTTCTCGACGAGTAAGTCTTAAAATGGCAATAGATATGATAGGATCTGATAAAATAAATTAGTACGCCCCTGAAGTAAAATTGATATTCAGAAAACCAAAATTGTAATCAATTTTTTTCAAGTTGGCCTTAAGAAAGACAAAACAATTAATTTTTTAAAAAGGGTTGTTGAAAAAAATCCGTATTTTTAGGAAAAAAATTATTCTTAAAAAATAAATAAGATATCAAGAATTTGAGAAATTAGTTTTTTCATAATAACTCATTTATTAATTAGATACACTTAAAACCAAAATTATTTCAGGTTTGCAAGTTCTCGCTTTTATAAAGTTCGAATAAAAAATTATACCTGTGTTCTTCTCCCCATATATACCAAATCAAAGCCACTTCTAATAATCAGATTCCACAAAACACTTTGTATGCAATTTGCCATAGAGTAAGAAGACAACAGGTTAATTCGGTGGTTTTATGGCAAAAGGTGCTATGTGAGCATTTTTTCAATTTTGCGATTTTTGGGTCAGTTTTTATGTGGCAAAATGTTCTATATTATATAAAATGTACATCCCTCTACTTGACAAAGAAAAAATAATAAACAACGTTGTCAACAAAAGCATGTTCATTTTTCTTAAATTATTTTATGGCAGAAGATTCTTGTGATATCTCCTTATGGCACAAAATATATACGAGTTAAATACGTAAGGCTATGATTATGGCATAAGATTCTATAGAGCTAATATCCTTTTTTGTCATAACTAGTATAACAAAGTACAATATCAAAAGCATTTTATGGCACAAGGTTCTGAATTAAGAAACCCTCTTTAGCAATAAAACACATATAAGCTATAGTGACATAATTTTTTACATGGCAAAAGGTTCTATGAAGACAGATACCCACTTTTGCCATAAATATGGAATATTTACTTTCTATATTAATCAATTTTATGGCAAAAGTGATCTTACTTGTAATACCTCCTTTTGCCATGAAACATGTAGCATAAAACCGACATGCGCGTTATACGACTACACGTGACCAAAAGAGTTCCTGTTTGAATTAACCTCACTTTTAAATTGTTTTGTTGGGCAGAGTTAAGCAGTGAATATTGTGGGTGTTTTTAGTGATAAAAATGGATACATTTTTATCAAGAACACACAAAATTTAGTAATATATGTGAAACTGGTGAGCTTTGTTTGCATCTTATGTTGTTATTATTAGTAATGTGTAATAAAAATTTTAGTTTCCACTACAGTAAAGTCCTCAATCGGAATTGGAAACAATTATTCAACAAAAAATTTATACTAATACTGCTGGTATCCAAATAGTAGAAATTAAAGACTTGAATAGTTTACAAAATTTAGGTTGTACTAGTGGGCAAAACCCTGGTTCTGAGAATCTGTTTGATCCCGAGATAAGAGAAGAGTTACATAAATTTGATAAAAAATGTAAGTTTTCACAAGTACCTATAAAAATGCATTAGCCCGATCCGTGACATTTATTTTATGTTTAAAAAAACTTGTTTTTTTATATCTAAATGTGTCACTTCTGTGATACCCACACGTTTTTTTACAAGCTTTTGTTTAACTTACTTTTATATTGATACGTTAGGTTAATTGAAGCAGTTTCCGTTATCGGCATTAACTAAAATTTTGTACACATACACAATATTATGGTGCCTAATCGTGAATATCTTATACAGGGTGTGTAAAAAATAATACTACAAGGTACAAAACAGTTTCCAACTGAATGATATTCTGATTTATACATACATAATCTTGATCATAATGGAAAATTGTGGTATCCAATTGAAAATGTCCTATACAAGGTGTGTAAAAAAAATAATGCTTAAAAGTACAAAACAGTTCTCGTTATCAGAACTGATTGAGATTTGGTATAAACACATATACTTGATAACAATGCAATATTATAGTGTTCAGTCGCGAATGTTTTATACAGGATGCATACAAAATAATGCTAAAAAGTACAAAAAAGTTCCCGTTATCGGAATTGTTTGAGATTTAATATACCTACATAGATTTTACAATCTTTTGGAAGACGATGCGGTTCTCCAAAAAACTAGTACAGTAAAAACGGAACGGAAAACAAACACAAAAAAGACAGGGGAGAAGAGTATGTAGATAGAAAAAAAAATGTGAGGCCAGCTCGTAAGATGAAAGGAAAATGCAACGGATGTCGATTTGAATGTAATGCTGTAGGTGATTGTGACAGAGAATATATATTTCAAAATACTGGAAGATTGGGGATCATAATGTACAGTCTCTATACATTACTTCTTGGTGGAGGAAAAACTGGTTGAAATAGGTACCAAGAAACGTAGAAAGGCTAAGACAAACTTG
Source organism: Kuschelorhynchus macadamiae (assembly GCA_030620095.1). Taxonomy (NCBI): domain Eukaryota; kingdom Metazoa; phylum Arthropoda; class Insecta; order Coleoptera; family Curculionidae; genus Kuschelorhynchus; species Kuschelorhynchus macadamiae. The sequence goes on from JAUTXW010001380.1 coordinate 2,641,788, forward strand.
TTCTTCCTAAAAGTAAATGACATTAAATAAAGGGTATGCAAAAATACCTTTTTAGCCACTTTTGGATTGGGTAAACGATATGTTGATATATTATCGAAAAAAACATCCCAGGCAGGTATCAGTAGCTGTGATAAACGGGGCAAAAAAGAACCAGCAAATAAATCCACTAAATCGGATATTGAAAGAATTCACAATCATATCTCAAAATTCCGAAGTTTCGAAAGTCACTATAGAGACTCAAAAAAAAGTTATCTTCATCCCGATTTAAATATAAAAACTATGTACTCTCTTTACACAGAAGAATGTCGCACTGAAACAAGAAGCCTTTATAGTATTCCAGCTACTATAATATATTTAAAACAAAGAACTTGTCATTTAAGAAGCCGTATAATGACACATGCCGAGTCTGTGACGAACTAAAAATAAAACTTAAAAATTAAAACCTAACTGAAGACGATCAAAAGAAATATGAGTTAGAAAGGCAGGACTATTTAGAAAAGGTAGATATAGCTTAGAAAACCAAAACTAATGACAAATTAATAGCAAAAGATAGCGCTGGTAAAATTGTTGTCAAAGCATTTGATTTGCAAAAAGTATTAGAAACGCCATCTTTAACAACAGGCACATCATTCTATAAGAGACAACTTAGCACCTACAATCTCACTGCTCGTGATTCAGCTATTAATCAAGCATCAAGCTATTTGTAGTATGAAAGTTACTGTAAGTTATAGGTGGGCGGGGTTCTGATGAGGTGGCTTCAGTACAGTATAAAGGTATTCAAAACCTTAGCAATGAAGTTGAACATTTAATGTACTATTCAGATAACTGTACAGTGCAGAATCACAATTTTACCCTACCACTTATGTATGAAATAGCACTTAAATCCAAGCCTAATTTAAAAACCATTGAACACAAGTTTTTAGTGGTAGGTCACACGCATATGGAGTGCGAATCAGACCATGCTCGATTAGAGAGATCAAAACCCAAAGATATGGAAATATGGATACCAAGGGATTGGTACACAATGATTAGAATGTTAAAAATAAGCTTGGAGAGCCGTTCTTCAATGTTCATGAGATGAAACTTGAGGATTTTTGCGATTTCAAGTGTACAATTTAAAATCGTGAAACTATATAAAAAGGCAAACTTAATAACGATCCGGTTGAGTGGTCTAAAAGCCATTGGATTAAAACAGAAAAGGATAAAGCCGGAATATTTAGTTTATCCCAGAAGATTGATTCTCCGGATTTCAAAGAACTGTCAGTAGTTAGGAACACAAACAAGACATTACAAAAAGTGGGTTTAAAAATTAAGCATAAAACCAAAATACCAATTTCCACAAAAAAATACAAAGATTTATTGGAAATTTTGGAACTTATTCCTGAAGAATATCATTCCTTTTATAATAGTCTTCCACATAACAATAAGGTCCCGGCTATTCATGCTGATCTTATTGATTCTGAAGATTAGTCTAAACTAAAATGAGATATGTCGTTCTTGGAAGTATATGATTCATGGCAAAAAGTAGTATGTGCGTCATGTTAATCAAAAATCATATTTAAAAGAAAATATATGAAATTTTCAGTATTTACGAACCTGTTAACCGTTTTAGAATACTCTTATATAAACATGTTTTTGATATTTATGCTACAGTTTCAAAATAAATTAATTTTATTACAAATTTAAAGTTTCTTTAGGCTCTCCTGTAAAATTCAAATTTTCCTATATTGCACCTTTTGCCATAAAATCACCGAATTGTTCCTGGGTGCACTGGTTGAAAACATGCAGCCCATGCAGACATTCAGTGTATCGAAATAACCATTTAGAACTGCGAACCAATATCAAAGGAGACCTAGGCAAATTTTGGAGCAACGAGAAAATAGAACTAGGCAGGTGGAAGCCTGTAGCTAATATTTCTTACCTCAAAGTTGACTGAATAGTATTCAGTAAACTTTGCTTACGTTAAAGGTCTTTCCAAGAAGACGATCCTTCGCATAGACCAAACCAACCAGTTGAAGCGACCCAAAAACTAGCTTGCCAGAACACCTTGCAAGTGGTGCAGTTGCTATAGTGAACGACCACTTGAGGTAAGACTAAAAGAATAGAGAAAACAAATAGATCGGGCGGCAGATGTACCCAGCCGTGGATCCATCGAGTTAAAGAAAAAAGGTATGTAGTAGTCGTTTACTATTTGTAGATGCCAAAAAAACTTTGTCGTCTGAAGCTTGTCCTGGTAAGTTTGTGTAAGAGGTGACTTCGTCCTCGTGGTCATCGTGGTTTTAAAGCGTACTTTTTACCTTTCGGTCGCTATATATTGGGAACGGTTTCAGATAAAATTTTGAAATTTGGTACGTCTTAGAGCAGACTTGAGGCTTTTGAATGGTATCAAACAGATTTTTCGTATCATTTTTGGGTCTTCGTCTATTAATGAAACAAACATTTTTTTTTTATTTTTAGAGTGTCTTCTTGATACACGGTAACTGTTGAAAGAATTGAAATATTAATTTGAAATTCTCAGAAAACGCTCCAGTCTGCGATCTTCCGCACCTTGTTTAAAAAGAGAGAGATCGAAGGTTCGGAAGTATCTTTTTAATTTTTGAAACTTTTTTTAGGTCAAAAGCAAAGGTCAGTTGAACGCTCTCTGGTATCTACAAGGTTCAAGTTTCGATTTTGTCTTGAAAGAGTCTAACAGTACTAGAGCCAGCAGCACTAATTTTGGAGGAATTAGTTTACCGTTTTTATACTATTTTGTGTTTCTTAACCACAAACAAACAAACAGCGTTCCTGTCGCCGCACTAGCGGGGACAATGCTTAGTAATAACGTTTAAATTTATTAAGGAAAGCGGTTCCAGTATTAAAAATGTTTAAAGCTCAAATTAATTAGTCAAAGTATTTAATCTATAACATGATCAAAACAGATCTCCCGCTACCTCCCGCATGATGCAATGTACTCCTGCCACTCATATACGGTGTGTCCAAAAAAGTATGCAACATATGGGAAACGGTTTTATTATTTCTTATTTTTATTATTTCTCAGAAAAATGTATTGTCGATAAAAGTTGGTGATTGGAGAGAAAATAGTTTTGACAGTGTTAAACTTTAGGTCAGATATAAAGAATGTCAAAAAAGTGGAACTAAAATACTTGAAATAATAAAATTTTTGTGACGACAGTTTTAAAGGTCACGACAATCCTGAATAAAAGCTAAGTAAAGTTTTTTCATATTAGTTATTGTTAGCCTTCGAATACCCAAAATAATGTAGATATAGTTAGGGCTGTACTACATAATAAATTAATTAAATTTCTGTATGGTTTTGCTTGTGAACAACAACAAATTTTATTTAAATTAACACATTTAAAGAAAGAAAGAAATTAATGGACCGACCACCAAAAATGACTTCCCCTTGAGGTCGGAAACTTACTGCGCTACTCTTCTCAAGGTACCTTTTGCTATCGCTGGGAGGCTTCTGAGGGTGGATTTACATTAACATTAGATTTCTTTATGTTAGATAGAGAGGGAGGGAAACTTAAACAAATTCTCTGTGACGTCTGAATACTAGATCGTACTGTTGCAGAGTGAAGTTCGTCTTAATGGTATATTTTTTATTTTACTTAAATAGCTAACAGTTATTGTTAAGTGGATATTTAAATTGAAAAATAGAAAAAAATAATTTTTTTCGGTTAAATATCTCATTAAGTATAATAAATATGAAAACATTTCACTTGTTTTTTATTTACGATTCTTTATGGCCTTAAAACTGCCACCATCTAAGAAATTTTTTTTGGAAATCTATTGGACACATCGTAGATATACATATATATATATATATATATATATATATATATATATATATATATATAGATATACATATTTTTTCCGATTGAATGATGAAAAAACGTTACTTAGCATTTATTTAGATTTTTTTGTCGCTCTGACAACTGGCGTCAAAAAAATTGTACTTAATTACTGTAATTTTTTTAAGCAGATCTTGCTAAATTGGGAAAATAATATGTGGCGACCGCCCTAAAAACATTCATATTTTGTCCTGTCACAAAAATGCCCAAGGAATCGGAAGAAAATTAAATAAAATATATTTAAATATAGACTTATTTATTTCTGGCGGCGGCGGCAATAGTTACGTTTTATATAAGGCAATTGAATCCTTTTTAGATTTTTGATTTCGGCAGAAAATTGCAGTAAACTGGAAAGTTGTAGAAAACCATTGAATTTTTTTAACCGGTTTTGCTTTTATGTGAAAGTAAGGATATCGTTTGGTTTTTAGATCAATTTTCAAAAAATCGTAACTTTTATAGTTATTATTCGGTAGGGTCAGTTTTTTGGCAGGATCTAGAAACATCGATATACTTTTAGAAAGAAAAAACAGAATTTTAAAGGGTACGGCTAAATTATAATAAAATTTAATGTTGGTCAGTAGCATGCAAAATCTCCAAACAGGAAAGGAGCTTTTTCTTGAAATATTTAGCTTCAAACTTTAAAATGCAGTTTGTACTTTTTTATCTTCTTATTTTTGCCTTATGGTGTTTTTCAATACAACCAGTTTTTAGACATAAAAATATCAGAGAAGTGAATTCAAAAAAATTAATATTTTTTTGAACTCTTTTAAGACAAAACCTTATAAGAATTTGTTCTCGTATCTATGCTTTTTAAGAATCTTTTTTGATTTTGCCGAAAACTTCAACCCTGTAGACACCGTTCAATTGACCCTTGCGTTTGACTTAAAAAGTTTCAAAAATAAAAAAAAAAACTCAAACTTCGATCCAGACCATTTTACATAGGGTTTGGAAGATAGCAGAGAAGAACGTGTGCTCTAAAGACATACCAAATTTTAAAAGTATATCTTAAACCTTGCCTGAGGTATAGCGAGTGAAATGTAAAAAGTACGTTTGACACGACGACGACCACGACAACGAAGTCACCCTCTTAAAAAATCGCACCAAGTAAAACTCTTCACTGGTATTGTATTGGGCGCCATTTTGTTCCATCATATTGGACTCCTACCAATATGTTTACCATTCTCTATCCAACACTTGACTTTTGGGTGTAATTTAAAATAAATTCAATAAGTATCCTTTATTCACATTTAATTTTTCTGCAAAATTTAAAAATCAATTGAACAAGACTTTTTTACGTTGATTTTTTAAAAATTTTATTTGGCCGTCACTTTAATCAGTCTTTACCTACCTTATTTGTCCGCAGATATCCCAGATATTAAGTTTCTGAATGGTTTTCGTTAGAGATTCTCTTGTTGTTATGTTAGAGTGGTGTATTATTTGGGGTTAGGATCCATTAAAAAAACAAAGGACCTATTTTAAGTTGCAGACGTTTCGCCAATTTACTGTTGCATCCTCAGGACACATAGATTTTATATCCTGCATGAAACCCGTATTAGACTTTACCTACTCTATTGGTCCGCAGATATTTCCTAACCCCAAATAATACACCACTCTAACATAACAACAAGAAGATTGTTAACGAAAACCATTTAGAAATTTAATATCTGGGAAATATCTGCGAACCAGCGGAGTAGGTAAGTGCAGAAGTCAATCGGATAAGTAGTATTTAAGCTATGTCGCGAACTGACATACATACCGACGGAATTGATAAAACATGTTTTTTAACATCTAGGAAGGATTTTCTTCACGATTACAAAAAATTTCTTTGGTCGAAATTTTGTTCCGCCATTTCGATTTTTAACACAGTTTTACTAGTTGAGCCCTATAACACAATTAGTTATGGCACACAATTTGAAATTTAACTAGTTTTTTCAGGTTGAACTTTTAAATATTTTATTATACCGCCATTTTGTTCCGCCACCAACATTTTACCAGTTGATTCCAACATAATACTTGATGTTTATGCAAAATTTGAAATAAATTGGATAAGCAGTTTTTCATAATATTTTTTTAACATTTCACTACGTCGTCATTTTGGATTTTTACCAAAATATTACCAAGTCATACCCATATGACCCTCATTTTTTGACCAAAATTTGAAGTCAATCGGATAAGTAGTTTTTTAGCTACGCCGCAAACAGAGAAAACATGTTTTTCGTCATGTAGGGACCCTGAAACGTGAAGATCTGAAAAAATCTCAGAGAGTGATTTTTTTACGATTACAATACTTCCCTTTTACGAGGGAAGTAATAACACTGAATTGAATCCCTGACCGTTTGATGTCTGTCATGCACCAAAAAACTAAAATTACTATAAAGATGTTTAGTTAAAAACTAATCTCATGTTCAATATTTTTTTCGCAGAATTCTGAAGAATTCATGATATTCTAAACATTTATAGAAATATCTAAAGAATAAAAAATACCATAATCTAATTGAAAGACCTTACATAAGAACTGTTGCTTATACTTAAAAAATAAGTAAAGAAGAGCAGATTACCATCTGCCCATATTGAATGGTTATTAGGAGCCATTATTTACTATACAGACTTGCTTGAATAGATATTTATAAACCTATAGGTTCAATAGAACTAGAATAATCAAAAGTGTTACATAATTCGCTTAATGACATTTCGATTTCGAATCGGAATTATACCGCAAAAATTACAATTATTAATTCAGTACCACTTTGATTTAAATAGGCGATTTTTCTCATAAATGTTTATATAATGATGCAAAAAATAAGTTAATAGCACTTAGGTATACGCCTTAATGAATTTTAAACACTGATATAATCTATAACACAAAAAAAAATTGCATAATGGGTGTGTCGTTCGGGATTGACTAGCAACAAAGTTTATATAAAGTGAAAAATATGTGTCAAAACTTGCTTTAGAAATTGCAAATCTATATTTTTTACAAAAATTGCTCTCCAGCAAATGACTAATATCTTGTGGCTAAAGATACCCTAGTAGCAGACTAACGAATTTGTGCGGTATATTGGCTACCGCAAAGACCTAGTTGGCCTTGTACCCCAAGAGTATAGCTGTGCCTCGCTATGTTTGGTAGTCTAGTTCATGGGTAATGTCATGTTATGTGCCCAGGAAGGATGTGACGCAGGCGTTGTGGGTATAACAAACCACCCTTTTTCACAACAAAGATTATTATTATTCCCATCATCCCATGGCTCATGATCGATGTTAATTCTTCGATGAATTTCAGTGAATCCTACTTAGCAAATTTTGTAGCATTGTTTAAAAAACTTAGGTGAAAATGAATTCCCCTGCTTTACTTTGCAGGACGGTTGCGGCGAAAGGCTGAACAGACGGGCCTTTGTCATTAATCTAGAAAATGCACCTGGGCTAATTTTTAATCCCATTGGCAGCCTTTTCATTTGAAATTGGGCTTCATTAGTAGTGAAAGCAGTGTATGGCCTACTATCTAGATGTAATTCTAGTTGATGATACCCTTGGGAAAGATCTAAATGTGAAAAATAAATTGCTCCAGATAATGAGTCCAAAATTTCGGCAATGCAAGGTAATGGCATTTTTTCATCTTTTACTTGTTTATTAAGTAACCGGTAATCGATTACAACCCTCCATTTTTTCACCATATTACTACTCTTTTTTGGTACTATTAAAAGAGGTGAAGACCATTCGCATCTAGTTTCTTCAATAAAACCCTCATCAAGTATTTTCTTTACTTGTTTATTAATTTCTGATTTTTGTGCTTGGGGTAGTCTATAGGGTTTCACGTAAACTGGTGATGAATTTTCTTTTAAGTGTATTTTTTGTTTATAGAGATTAGTAACACTAAGAGCGTCACCTTCTAGATGAAAAACATCGGCGTATTTAGCACAAATTTTCTCAATAGAGGTTTTTTCCTCCTGATTTAATAAAGAAAAATTTATTGAGTCTAATACTTTATCAACACGGTTTACAGAAAGATTATCATTATTGTGAAAATTATAAATTTGAAAGTTTGATATAGGCTCTAATGTAGGTTTGTAATTTTTAATGTTAATTTCGCGATCATTTACGTTTAAAAATCTAACCGGTATTTCTCCATTTTTACTTTTCACTATAGTTCCTGCAACAAATACTCCTTCTCCCACTTCTTCCGATATAATAACATATTCACCTTCATTATCTGCTTTACAATATTTAATCGCCTCGCTTCTTGGGGGTATTTGTAAGTTAAAGTCAGTATTTGATAACATTGGTAGGGATATTTGATAGTTATCACAGCACAAGGAAAACAAAAAGGTTTCATAATTAATACTAGCTTTATACTTAGCAAAAAAATCTGAGCCTAATAATCCCTGTATATTTGGAACAAATTTATTTAGAACTGAGAAATCATGCTGAATATTGTAATTATTTAATGCAATATTTAAATTTACTGATCCTCCAGAAAGTATAGAACCTCCTACACCTCTTATTTCGATTATTTTGTCTATATCTATTTTTTCGTTTTTATCTAAAGTTTCATAAAAAATAACACTAATACTAGCACCGGTATCTAATAAAAAAAATAACTCTTTCATACCATATCTCACGCGCACAAAATTCATACCATTTAAATTTAAGTTAACATATTTTCTACTTTTAGGTACGAAAAAATCGCTGATTAGATGATTTCCCATTTTGCTGTTGGATTTGTGAGCCTGTAATTTCCGTATCTAACACATTTACATAATTTCTATTATAAGTGTTCTGATTTTGATGACCGCGGTAATTAGTACGGCCTTGATTAGTGCCTCGACCTCGAAGGCTTCCATTGTAATTACGATTAAAATTTCGCGTAGCATAATAATTATTATTGTTTATATTCCTGGGTCTATTATTACTTGATTGCCCCCTAAAATTTCCCCTGAAAGGTCGATTTCCCCTGTAACTAGAGTTCCTGTGAGAATTTCTTCCAAAATTTCTTTGATGCATGTGAAAAATAGATTGTGAGGAATCTGAAGGTTTTAGTACTTCCTCGGAAGCGGCACCTACTATGGCGTCTTTTAAAGAAGAATATTCCCTAGCCTTAATTATCGTGCGAAGGTCGTTGTTTCTCAAGCCGTTTGAAAAAGCGTTTATAGCTAATTTTTCGTTTACTTCTTTTAACACTTCAATTTTATTGTTGTCATTATCTGCCTGTGCCAACGTTAAATTAATAAACAATTCCTCAATCGATTTTCCATATTGGTTTATAGATTTATTATGTTGCTTACTATTATGTAATTCGGTTGCCAAAGCGGCAGCAGATTTTTTTGGGATTAGATGTTGCTTTATGTCGGAAATTAAAGTGTCAATAGAATTATAGCTAAGCTTTAAACGAAGTTTTGCACTTGGAGTTAGCCTGGTTTTCAAAACATAATTAATTAAAAGCAATTTACCAGCATTATCTAACCTATCGCTATAAAGTTGAATAGAATCAATTAGTTGATTAGTAATATTTTCCGAACCATCTAAACATGGAAGCAGAGATGCTGCCGTTCTTATATCGAATTTATCCGTCATATTTATTTCCCTATTTATACTACCTAACCTATTTAAGAGTAATTGCTTAGAATCACTAATATATTTTTCTATTTCACTAAAAATACTTTTAACTTTATCAGTATTAGCTATTTCACTTTGTACCTTACTAAATTCTATTTTTAAAGACTGAAACTTAATTTCTAACAACCCATTGTCAGTCAATAATTTATTAACCCTGGCCAAACTTTCTCTTCTATCTGCGGGTTCTTTACCAACATTAGCAAAAATTTTTTTAGCATTTTGACATAATTCATTTAAATCGCTTACAAATACACTAGCCATTTAATAATTAAATTAAAAAAAAATAAATTTTTATTTTATCTGACCTTATATCCATCTCTCCTCCAAATATGTGTGTTAAGTGAAGTCCTTCCGCTAGGAGCTGATGGTTAAAGTTGCGAACTAGTGACCTTTTCGTAGAAGCTGACGGGTCCAACGTTGCGAACTAGCGGCATTGCGCCCACTACTAGCCCGTTCCCACGATGCCAGCCCCGGCTTGGGTGCTAGTTGACGTTCCCGATGGGTCCGATAAATCGAACCAAAATCGTCAGGGTGAATAGTCTTCTCTCTTACACTAACTCTTGGCTTCTTCTTATTTCTGCTCTTATATTTTTTAGCAAATTTTTTCTGAATCTTCTATAACAATAGTAACCAATTGCTGTTACTACAAAAGCAGCAATTATTAGTCCAGCGACTTCAAGAAGGGATACGTATTTATCTTGTCCTTGTGTTGCTGTTGTTGTTGATCCACCACTATTTCCAGATTGAGCAATTATTATTTCTTCCTTTACCTCCTTTGACTGATTTTTCCCCATCTTTTTACACTCTCACTTTTTTTTTTCACCAACACATTATCTAACACTTATTCCAAAAAACATTTTTTTTTTCTTAGCTGGCAGGATCGCCATGTAATGTTCTTTACAAGTTAATTAACTAAACCTAAGTCTATAATTCTCAGAAAAGCTGTGCTGGGCGTTTGTCAGTAATTGCTGAGTTGATACTTGCATTTATTGGAATAATAATAATTAGAAGTCAATGACTTTAAAATATAACATATTATATTTTCCCAGTACAATCACTAAGACCAGTAAGCTCACCACACCAGCATTGCAAATTATCAAAACTATGGTAGCTGCTGAACTAAACATTCATCAACCAAAAATTGAGGACAGTAAGGCTGATGCCGAACCGATCCCACATACAAACCAGCCCAACTTTGCGCAAGAGGATCTGCAAGCTCACTCAATGCTCGGTAGGGGCAAAGCTCTCAGCAACAATCCACGATAGATGACAAGCACCAGGAAAAGTGAATCATTCGCCCATAGTACCATACACTTAGCTACACCTGGGACCTTCTCTCACACAAGCAATCAACTTCGAGTCAAAAAATATCACACGTTTACAGAAATCCTTGACACTCTGAAACAAAAATTATCCGTGTATACCGCAAGACTCCGAAGATACAAAGAGTCAAATGAAAGAAAGGACGCTAACAACCTGTTTCGAAGAAGCGAAAAAGAGTTCTACCAAAAAACCATGAGCAATGAGAAAGCACGAGTAACAGAACCACCGACTAAACGAGAGATTACAGAATACTGGAAAAGCATTTGGTCAGAACTCAAACTACACAACAATAACGCTTCATGGATTAAAGCGGAAGAAGACAGACACAAGTGCTTAAAGAAACAAGAGGACTTTGCAATGACAACACAAGAAGTTGCAGAAAGAATCAAATACACGCATAACTGGAGATGTCTTGAAATAGATAACATTCATAACTTATGGTACAAACAGTTTACTTCCACACATGAAGCTTTCACTCGCCAAATTATTAAAATTATTTAAAACCTAGCACATTCCCCAGTTTTCTCACCTAAGGAATAACATACCTTAAACCCAAAAAGTCAGACAATAAGGACCCGTAAAATTACCGACCTATTACGTGCCTTCCAACCCTATATAAGATCATCACAATCACAATTACAAGGAGAATAGAACAACATCTAGCACATAAAAACATTCTAACGGAAGAACAAAAAGGGTGCATGAAAGACAGCTGGGGATGCAAGGAGCAGACAGCGTCATCATGGAACAAACCAGGAAAAATTATAGAAACCTTAATACTGGTTACATAGATTATAAAAAAGCCTTTGATTCGATACCCTACAGTTGTCAAAACAGAGTGCTAAATCAACCTGAGAACACAAAAAGAACACATCGAAACGAGGTATATTCCAGGGAGATTCACTCAGCGCTTTGTGGTTTTCCCTCTGTCTCAATCAACTCTCAAGCACACTAAATAACACAAACTTCGGATTCCAAATTAAACAGCAAAAAATAACCTACACAAAATAAACTATCTCTTGTACATGGATGGCATAAAATTATTCGCAAGCACAAAGGCACAGCTAAAGGAACTCCTTAAAATCACAGAAACGTTTACCCTGGACATCAACATGGAATTTGGTATAAGTAAATGCCAGCTACTTCATATCAACAAGATACAGTGGAAAGACCACTCTACGATGGAAACAATCAACAATGAAACCATAGATAACATGTTCAAAGAAGAAACATACAGATACAGATACACTCATATCAAATCAGAGCTCAAGACGGAATTTAAAACCAGATCACAAAACTGAACTCCAGAAATCTAAAGAAAGCTATTAACACCTTCGCCACCTACTCTAACGTATTCGTTTGCTATCATAAAAGGGTCACACACAGACATAGAAAACGTTCACATTCTCATATGCTCTGAATTCACTAAACACAGGAAGTTACATTTTAACGCATGCAAAGAAAGTCTCACCATCGAAAGAAAAGAAGGAGGGAGGAGAATTATAGATATACAATGGCTAAATAAAAAACAAATTTACGAACTCTCGAAAGTTCTTCCACAACAAACACACTAACCTTCACAAGGCAATAGTGAAGTGAGACAAGAATTATACATCGCTCGACCTGTCTCAAACGAGCCACGCAGCAGACTCACACAGTCACATCGAATCACAACTAGAAAAGATAAGCATCTGGTCTGAAAAAGCATTTCACGGAAGACACAGATACCGCATAAAGCAAGACCACCTACATAAAAAGTTTTCATATACGTGGTTAGAAGACAGACAGCTGTTCCCAGAAGCACAAGGCTTCCTGCTTGCCATCCAGGACAAAGTCATACCAACCCGAAACTACTAAAAGTACGTCATCAAGGACACAACCATTGAAGACGACAGGTGCAGGAGATGTCACCAGCAGAGAGAAACGATCGATCACATAACGAGTGGATGTAGAATAATGGCCGGAACTGAATACACTGCGAGGCACAACTCAGCAGCGAAGGTCGTTCATGAAGCATTAGCCACAACATACAAACTAACGGAGAACACAGACCCTTACTACCATTATACACCAACATCTATACTTGAGAACGAAGACTACAAGCCCTACTGGACATTGACATCCACACAGATAAATCAATCCCGACAAATAGACCCGATATTACCTTTAAATCTAAAGAAGAGAAGATCACTTATTTAACTGACATGGGTGTCCCCAACGACGAGAACATCCAAGTGAAATACAGTGAGAAGATTGCCAAATACACCGACTTGGCCATGGAAGTAAAAACTGTGGAAACAGGAAAGAGTCATCATTGTTCCTCTCGTCATATCAGTAACAGGTCTCACCCCAACAACAATTTTGCGAAAAATGTTATTCTTTTTAAAGATTGAGGTAATTCATTATAAATTTGAATTCCACAATAAAGTAAAGATTTTTTGCCAAAATTACTTTTACTGGTATTATGGTCATGATATGTTGTAATTTTAGTAAAATTTATATTAGATAGTTTCTTATTATTATTTATAGAATGTATTAACATACACATTTTTAATTTATATATATTTTTAATATCTAGATCTTTATTAGGTTTGTATAAATTAGTAGTGGGTTCCAAAAATGGTAATTTATGAATACATTTGATTTTATTTTGTAATCTTTTGAGAGGCTTTATCGTTGTCAGGTTTGCACTTTTCCATATTGAAGTTAAATATTGTAATTTTGAATAAACTAGAGCAAGATATATATTTTTTAGGTATTTTACTGAAATATGGTCTTTAACTTTATACATTATTCCTATTATCGGTCGTATATTTCGTCTTAAACTTTGAATATGTTTATTCCAATTAAAATTTTCATCTATAAATGATCCTAAAAATTTAGTGCATTCTGAATATTTAATATTTCCATTAAAAAATAAATTTGGTGTAATGTATTTGATTTTAACTTTATCTATAAATATAAATAAAGACTTGTCAAAATTGAGTGATAATTTATAAGAATTTAGCCAAGCAAGGATTCATGCCAAATCATATTGCATATCACTATAAATTTGGGCAGGATTTTCAGCAAAATAAATAGTTGTTGTATAATCTGCAAATAACTTAAGGTTGCCTTTTAAATTTAAATTTGATTTAGAATTTATATATATAAGAAACAAAATTGATACGAGTATTGATTCCTGAGGTACACCACATTTAATTTTTTTAAAAGAACTATTTGTGTTTCCAGTTTGAACATATTGGTAGCGATTACTTAAATAATTTTCAAACAAAGAATGAATTTGACCTCTTGTACCAATATTGTAGAAACTTCTCAATAAAATCATATGATTTACAGTGTTAAAGGCTTTGCACAAATCTAGCGATAATAAACCACAAATTTTATTCCTATCAACACTACACTGAATATTTGTTATTACGTCAGCAGCAGCAAATTGAGTATCTCTAGAACTGCGAAAACCATATTGTGCCGAAAAAAGTAGATTTTAAGTTTCTAAAAAATTTGATAATTTAAGATTTATTATTTTTTCAAAAAAATTTTGATATCGCAGATAAAACAGATACTGATCGGTAATTACTACAATTTTTTCGTTCACCATTTTTAAAAATAGGTGAAACTCTTCCTATTTTCATTTTTCAGGAAAACTGCTTGTTTTAAATAATAATTTTGTTAAAAATAGAAAAATTGGAGCTAGTTCTTTTTTGGAAATTTTTACAATTTTTATTGTTATTTTATCAAAACCTTTGGATTTTTTTAGATTAAGTTCATCAATAATGTGTTCAATACTCTTGCATGTCAGTTCTTTAAAATTAAAGAATAACGGTTCTGGATTTTGGAAGTTATTTGTAGGGATAAACGGAATTTTACTTGCCAATTTCTCTCCAACATTTATAAAATAATCATTCATTATTTCACACTCTTTCTTCCGTGATTTCTTCTCCATCTAATAAAATACTATTTAATTTTGTTGTTTCTATCCTATCCTTATTTGTTAAAATTAAATTTATGTTAGAATGTTTTTTTGGCTAATTTTATTTTTTGTTAATTTCTTGTAATGCTGAAATAAATCCTCAACGCTCAAAAAATCATTTAAAACACATATAACACAATATATATATATTTCCCTTCGAAGATTAGAACTAAATTGTCATGCTTAAACACTCCTTTTTTAAATATTCCTGATATAAAAATTAGCATAACAAATAATACTAAAATAAACATTATTCTAATTATAAAAATTACTTTTTAAATTTTCAGTGACCTTACCGTGTTGACAAATCCAGTGCAGGTAATCTAGATTGCAACCTACGTCATTCCAAAGCCACCCACGTCCGCCATCCAATACCACACAATTCTGTTCACCGTTGTAGTTATTGGGTTGATCTTTGCCCCACGCTGGACGTTGCACCAAGTCACCTGCAAATACGGAAATACGGAACTTATAAATTTATTTGAATTTCTTAAATAGGAGATAATAAACAAAATATAAAAAGACCGGTCGAATCAAACATTTTATTTAAAAAATATTTTTTGGCTTATTGCTAGTTATAAATATAATACATAGGGCACTAAACAATTAACGCAAATATAACACATTCAAATCTCGCAATTAAACTCGTAAATCTCCTTAATAGACGTGCTGAATAATGTATGATAGTCTAATTGGATATTCAGTTGCACAAGACTAAATCATTAACATTATCGGATAAGTGTGAAATTTTTTTGTGCATATTTGTGTATTGCATTATTTCGGTTGCAACATTTTGTTTTGATTAATGCGATATGTTTTCATACCTTCTTAATGCCATTTGCGGGTGCCATAATAAAAGATTTCTGTAAACATTTTTCATATTAGTATACTGGTTTTTCTTTGCTTGTTGCTAAGAATGAGAGCTTGTCTAAAACATTACATAAGACAGACTAATACAAATTTATCACCCAATGAATTGAAATAATACGATTCATAATTATCTAAAAATTCGATTTTGTAGTCCAAATTCAATGTTTAATATTTCTATCATATCTTAACTAATTTGAATGCAACATGCAGCAAAATAAGATGATTGAAACGTCACGACCGAAGAAACACGTGTTTTAATAATACAGGGTATAACACAACATTTCAAATTTTAGAATATTCTTTGCTCTCTAAATATCCGGTGATATTCTATATTCTATAGTGCTGGGATGACACAGTTGAGTCACAGCACATCCTCCTGTTTCACTGGGCCCGTTTTACATCCTTCCTGGGAACATCGGTCATTAACCAGCCATCAACTAAAATAGATTATGTAGCCGGCCACCTAGGGAGACTATCGCAGGTTTTGCATAGAAATGTAATACATAGTTTCACAATATTATGTAAAGACCCTAACTTACATTTTGTAGATGTCTTGCGATCTCCCTAGCAAATTAGCAGTTGGTGGTTTCAATCCACCTCTTATAAAAGACCTGGTCTATTATTATGTCACCCAGACAGTGGCTCGAAATTTCGCTAAAAACATATTTTTTGACCTTCGGTGGTTTTGTGTGCCATGTTAACTTTATTTGTAATGTTTTTAACAGGGCCACTTCGGACGTCTTAATGGTATGCCCTAGAAGCCTATCGACGCCGACGGGGAGTTTAGACTAGATCAACATTCTAGGGTCTCTGTTTCAAAAATCTCTTTTTCAGCGAAAATGTTGAATTAATTTCGTTTTTTTCTAAATCGAATCGTCTCATGGAAACTGAAAAATACACGGCACTTAATGAATAAGAAATTAAACAGTAATTGTCAAAACGACCTTTGTTTTTACAACAATTATTTGCCCTAAAAGACAGTTCTATTCTTGCGTTCAAAGGCCAATTGAGGCGATGTTTAAAACAGTGTCAAAAAAGTTTAAAATTAAATTAAAATATTGAAATATATTTATATATAATATTTTTTAAACACATTAGATTTTAAGTAAAATCCTAATCTCATATTGTAAAATACTGCACTGCACTTATATCACCAAAGTTACATTTGATAATAAGAAAGACAGGTGTCAGAGAAAGGTCCTCAAGGTCCGTTAAGTTTGTCAGCTTTTTTATTTTTTAAAGTTAATTTTCAAATTTGAAATTTTACACACTATTTTTTATATAGCACAATCTTAACGGCTGTGCTTTAATTATAATAGAACGGCCATTTAATAGGTCGCAAGAAAGGCTCTTGAGGTTAGTTAAGTTTGTCTTTATTTTTAATTTTCTGAAGTTCTTTTTTTTTATAACAGCAACTTTGTTTTACTAGATCATCTCGCAATAGAAAACAATATACGAATTAAATTCAATTATTGTAATCAAAAGAAACTCCAAAATAATCTTAACTTTATCTAAAATAAGCAGTCTAAACAACCCAATTTAACAAACTATAAATTAAATAATTTGTAATATTAATTACATGTAACATAATAATGTGTATATTAAACAAAGCAACTCGCTCTAGACAAATTTAAAAAAATCTATATACACACCAAATGAACAACGATTTAAATAAAACTATGTAGTTAGAAAAAAATGATAAACAAAAAAATTAAACAAATTTGACGTCTTTAATCCTTTAAAAAACTTATAATTTATTTTTGTCTTTAGAGAGCTGTTCCGTCCCATTAAAATAGCCCTATATAAAATGTTAAAAACTAAACAAAAAAATAAATTTGCTTATTTTACAATAAAAAATACTAAGATCACTTTTTTATCACCTAGCCTGTATAATAAAGACGCAAAATGTTTTCTATACCAATCGATACTATAAATTTTAATGGATTCACCGTTTTTTTTAACTGTTTTCGGTTTTTGGGTGCTGCTTTCATATGCCTAGCGCTACCCTGAATTATATAAGAAATGTTTTTATGTTCAAAAGAAAACAAATTGGGTGTCAAAAAAAACAAACGATTTTGGAATAATTGTTTTTTAGGTTTCAGGGGGCTTAATTCATAACCTAGTAACAATAAATTCTAAATATGTAAATCATATTAAAATATCAATTTCTATATTTGTAAATAAATTAAAAATGTATGTTCAATTAAAAAGAAAACGGGGATAAAATCATCACCCTTGTGGGATTGAACTCCCTACTTCTTAAAAACACGCAGTCACGTAAACCAACTCGACTGTCAGAGCTTTCATGGTATTTTTGGAGCTCGTTGTAGATTACTTGTCATACATTTTCTTTTTTTATATTGATTTTCAGAAAAAATTATAGGTTAGGTAGACTTTTATAGTCAATGATCAGATTAAGTAACGAAAAGGGCAAATTGGTCCAAGCGTTATTTTGTACCTTTGTAAAATTAAATTTATCTGTAATTCAATAGAGATAAAACATAAAATTGAGATAAATTAGACTATCAAGTTTTGGAATTGATTTAAAATAAGGGGCATTTTTTTATTTTATTTACTCAACATTTAGCTTTTCTTAATAATATTTTTCATTAAACTCTTACTCGTACATTACTTACATTTTCCAATATCGGATACTATATTATAGCAATAAGTTTTCAGCGTATACATTTATTAAAATTAGGTGTTCTACCCATAACTCATAGAAGCTCTAAGACGAAAAAAAAAGAAAATTACAAATTAATTAATCATTTTCATTTAAAAACACGTATGGAACTTATTCTCATCTAGCAGACAAGTAGACAAAAGCAATAGTGTGAGGTTATAATAATTGTCATTAATGGTACAAGGATTATCAAAAAGTCCTTCTATGATCTTGAAATATATAAGTTTTAAATTTTATGTTTAAACACTTTTTTGGCTCAATCTAGTCAAATTTTACAAATTATTATCAAATTCAGAAATGTTTCTGACAGAAACGTCAAGGAAAATTCGTTTTGTATACTTCAATACTCAAACTGGTTACAAACAGCTGGCACCAAAGAGTCGGCGATTTTGATGAAAATTTACCAAAAAATACTATAAAAATGAAAAAAATCTGTAATTTTTCTTTCGAACGCTTGTTTTTCTTATTTTTTTGAAGACCTAGCAAAAACAATAAATACAGGAGTCTAAACCAATTAAATGGACAATCTGTCCGTTTTAAAGTTTCTTAAAAATCTTCGACTTGCCTAACAAGTACAGGTCCGGAGTTTTTAACAGATAAGTGCAGGAAATAGGTAAAAACTGTTAAAAAAAAGTATTAGGCAGAATATGACCAATATAAAGTTATTAACAGATAAATATTTGAAAACTGTTAAAAATTTAAGATTTCTCTTCCCGTAAAAATAGATACTCGATAATCGACGTGCGGCTTTTTAAGATATTTTAAGGTACCTTAACATGAAAAATTTTCGTTTTCATGATATTGGAGAAAAACGAATTCGAGATTTTCATTACAGGGACCTTCTTAGAATTCTGGTCTCCTTTAATTTAGTTTTTTTCAAATCCCTAGGAAGTACCGTTTATGCCTCCGATCTGAAATGTTTAAGGGTATTAGCCAAAATGACCAATGTCGTGTCAAAGTCCGATCTGCCTAACAAGTACAGATCCGGAGTTATTAACAGATAAGTGTAGGAAATAGGTAAAAACTGTTAAAAAAAAGTATTAGGCAAAATATGACCAATATAAAGTTATTAACAGATAAATATTTGAAAACTGTTAAAAATAAAAAAGAGTTTAGTTTTAGATTTCTCTTCCCGTAAAAATAGATACTCGATAATCGACGTGCGGCTTTTTAAGATATTTTAAAGTACCTTAACATGAAAAATTTTCGTTTTCATGATATTGGAGAAAAACGAATTCAAGATTTTCATTACAGGGACCTATTTAGAATTCTGGTCTCCTTTAATTTAGTTTTTTTAAATCCCTAGGAAGAACCGTTTATGCCTCCGATCTGAAATGTTTAAGGGTATTAGCCAAAATATGACCAATGTCGTGTCAAAGTTCGATCTGCCTAACAAGTACAGGTCCGGAGTTATTAACAGATAAGGGTAGGAAATAGGTAAAAACTGTTAAAAATAAAAGTATTAGGCAAAATATGACCAATATTTGAAAACTGTTAAAAATAAAAAAGAGTTGAGTTTAAGATTTCTCTTCCCGTAAAAATAGATACTCGATAATCGACGTGCGGCTTTTTAAGATATTTTAACGTAGATTAACATGAAAAATTTTCGTTATGATATTGGAGAAAAACGAATTCGAGATTTTCATTACAGGGACGTATTTAGAATTCTAAGCTCCTTTAATTTAGTTTTTTTTCAAATCCCTAGGAAGTACCGTTAAGACGTCCGAATCGTCCGAAGTGACCCTCCTTTAAATTTTTTTTTCGAAATAAAGTTGACTTGCGATCTGCCGATCAAACACAATAGGTCAAGCAAAACACATATAAAACACAGCTTCATTTTGTTTTTGTCCTTTCATAATTTCCATCACACTGTTTAATTTGCGGTTTTAGTTATTTGTTCCTTAACTATAGATTATCTCAGGCCCGCTTGCATGTCATTCTATTTAACTAATAGGTATTAAAGTTGGAATGTGTTCATAATTCATTAAATTTGTATGAATAGCGCACTACAATTTTATATGTAATTGCTTCAAATAACAGACTATTAGAAAATCGCACTAGTAATTTGCAAGACATATACGTTTTTATTGCTAATGAGAGAAAATTAAGCCAATGTGAAATGAGCTGTAAAAATATGTAGCTTTCGACTAAATTGGCTTTGTTTTGTTAAAATGTTTTAATCCGTATTAATTAATACGATTTGTAATGAAGTTGCATCTGATTGACTGAAATAAATCGCAAGCACTTGCTCTTAATTCTACTTTTGGTACCTTGGTGTTGGAACTAGTTGTGAATTGACAATTAATTAATTGCCTTCCTCTGATAAATTTTCCCCTAGACAATATAATATGGCCAAGAGACGGCAAATCTCACTTACGCTCATGTAGTATATAACATTTTCCCTCCTTTCTGTATTTTACATTTACAAGACGGAATTTATTTATGGATTTCCATTAATTTAATTCCATAGTATTCTTATTAAATTATAAAAACAGCCGTGATCGGTTGCTATAGCATCATAAGCATCTATTTATGAGACGGCATATAGCTTGTTTTTCATAAAGGTAGTATAAAAAACGTTGAGGCCATTTTACAAAAAAGATACCGGAATGTATCGAACAGTGCATGATCAAGAAGAGAAATGGCATTTACATAGTTGATAAAATATTTTGTAATTGACGATAATTGAAGAAACGCAAAGTAGTTTTTCCTATTTCATATTATTTTAAAAACGAACCCATTTTTTTCTCCGTTTTACGCAGAAATTCCGGAAGTGAAAGCTCTAAATAGAAAATGAGAGTAATTTATAAATAATCCGTTTCAGTTTTTTTGATACATATATTGGACTCAAAGAAGAATTTAAGGACAAGGAGTACTCGCTTAAATTCTAAGCCTGCTAGCCAGTGAATACTAATTCAAAAATACGTACATTCATTCTTTAGGTACCTTATTCCAGTTTGTGTTTCATTTATATACTGAAAACTTTAGGTAAGATGGAAAGTGTTATTAAGTAGTAGGAATTTGTAATATTATATTTTTTTGAAAATACCTTTTATTGTTATTTATATTATACCTATTAAACGAGTACTGACTTAACTGGTAGGAAGTAAGTTTTGTATGAATTTTGAAAATCAGGAGAATCGATTTTCGACAGCCATTGCAGAATTTACAGAAAATATATTTTGATGCAGGAACTTTTGTATAATTCTCCAAATTACTTAATTTAAAACTATTTTTTTAATGTATCTTCACAACGGCCGGTAGCGTCCTTAAAATCGGCTTAAAAATGGAAATTCAAAAAAAGCCATGTCACTATCAGATTATTACAGGGTTGCCAGATGTTGCATATCTGTTTAGAATAGTACCTATATTATGTTTAAATATTGATCGCTAACTAACATAAATTATTAATTTTATTCTTCTAGATATGAATTGCTATGTACTTCTTTTCACATTTTAATTTGCAACAATTGCCTATATTTGTGAATAAAAATTAACTTTTGATAACACGGCTTGCACCTGCACAGATTTGACATTTCCGGTAACATTTTATAGATGCTTCCCATTTCGATCATAACTGTTTTTATCGCCACTTATATTTATATGATCGTAAGCAGTCTTCAACGTCAAGCTGGCAGTTTGTAGTTAAAAGTTTAACGGCCGGTTGCAGAAAGCTCAGTCAACGTTTAGGATGTTTAACGGAATGTCATATTTAACAGCGAGTTCCTTGATTTCTATAAGCAACTTGTCGAATCCGAAAACTCGGTTAATATTCTAAACAGCAATTAAGTTTTGTGCAACAGGCTGTAAGAGAATCAAAATGTCTAATTCCGTATGGACAAATTGAATATTTTTGACATATAATGAAGAACTGTTGAAAACAAAAACTCAGTGGCATAGCTATACCCCACCAGCCCTCACAAGGCAAGGCGCACTAATGCTAGAGGCCTGGCGATAATGTGTAACGGATTCCAAGGAAAAGTATAAAAGTATGGATAATTTTTTTTTAGTCATTAGTTATTTGTTCAATTTGCCTACAAGGGGATTAAGTCATCAGATTTCGTCATCAGTTCATTTTTGTTGATAAGTGCATATAGGGAGCCCTTGTTGAAAATTGCGGGGGGGGGGGGAGGGCAAAATGTGTAGTTACGCTGCTGCAAAAACTGCTACTATACAGTTTCAGAAACCTTGCTTCTGGCGTATTTTCAAGAGAAAATTGCTATATTGAAGCCTCCATCATGCTTAAGTTGTGAGTATTGTAGGTTGAAATTTACCCTTGTTACAGAGGAAAGGTATTTCTAAGTAACCCAAACTTTGAGCATTTTTGAAAGGAGAAAAGAAGATAAATAAAGAATTTTATGCAATGAAGGTGGACAATATTAACATAAGTCATGCAGTCATAATTGTCATTATTACTAAAACGGACAAAAACGGACCGTTACGTACAGTTGCAACGATTAAAATCCGAGCACATATGATGACGTTTAGTGTCATTGTTTCTAAATTTAGGTAATTTTATTTTAATCTAAAGGCTTTATTTATTATTGTTTATTTTAATATAAGTAATATTATCCGAACATGCACAAGGCCCGATTTTGAGACTGAGAAAATATAAAAACAAATATAGATACAGTAAAATATTTTTATTGTAAACTGAACAATAAAAGTAAACTAGTATTGGGTTGCTGTACCATTATGTGTCATTACAGGAAACTCAGGATTTAGGGCAGTCAACGCTTCCTCAAATTTTGCACATAATTCTCCTTCGTTGCGTGGATGAAAGTCGTTGGCACTATTTATTTTTTTCTTACCGATTTAAATTTCGACTCCTCGAATTCCGATATTCTGAGCGCAGAATCTATAAGCTAGTTATCATGTTGAATTGCAAAATCATTATTTTCATATGAAGCACTTACCGATGGCAGCATTATATTCTATAGAATGTTAGTGTAAGCCTTGGTATTGAACCTACCTCTAAATTTTGAACAAACTCCAATTCCTCTGGCACTTAGTCACTCCCAATAAAAATTTACTGAAACGCATCCGCTGTTGTATACATTTTGGATATAGCGCTCATGATAATGGTGGTCTATATACTCTAAGACGACCATTGTAAGCTGATTAAAATATTTTCTTATAGGTGAATATCACTTTTTCCCCAAAAATCTAGTCCGTTTCCTTACTATTCCAAGGAAAATCTAATTCGCTGACTTTGTGCTGCAGCATGGTTACGAATCTTCGAAAGTCTGTTTGATTCTAAGGCGCCCAGTTACCACTGATTCGGAAAAAGCAGTTTCTAGCAATTACATCGGATTTGAACGGATTGTTCCGCAAATATTTTATTGAGTTATGATCTTTCTGGCGAGTTGAACAAATATTTGACTACCCAGTACTTATTGTTCTATCTACGGTATGTCATCTTTTCCACCTGACTTTTATATCGTAGACGATACTTTTTATAACTCCTAATCGTTCCGATATCCTTTTTTATTAAAAATGTACTTTAGCTTTTTCAGCTTTTGATAATATGCGGCATAATTTTTACAATCAGATGCTTTGACTTTGATATTCGGTTATCTTAACGAGGTAATATTCAGGTATAAATGGCAACAACTGATTGTTCATACCAGAAAAACTGGAAAAAAGTAGTTGCCCTAATTTTAGTGACCGAAATTATATACTTTATACAGTTTTTACTTTGCCACATTTGATTTTTGAGCTTTATTTAAAGTAAGTTGAATAAGTAGTTTTAACATTGGCATACACCGTTATTTTGTTACATCATGTTGAATTCGTACCAGTTTATCCCTATATCATATTTAATTTTTCTGCAAAAACAGTCCTACGAATACGATTTTTTTTACCTTGCTTCTTTAAACATTTTATTTGCCCGCCATTTTATTTCGTCACCATCTTGAATTCGTATCAGAACTTTACCAGTTTATATCATACCTAATTTTTTTTGCAAAAAATTTAAAATTAATTTAATAAGTAGTTTTCCAGGCTAATTTCTTAAATATTTTACCAGGCCTCTATTTTGTTTTGCTACCTTACATAGTAATGTAATGTAACACTTGATTTATGTGCGAAATTTGAGATAAATTGGATAATTGGTTTTTTAGTAATAATCTTTTTAACGTTTTACTAGGCATCTTGCTCCGGCATATTGGATTTTTACCAAGATATTACCAGGTCATCCCCATATGATCCTTAATTTTTTATCAAAATCTCAATTCAGTCTGGTAAGTAGTTTTTAATCGGACGCGTACTGTTAGACAGACATGCAGACCGACAGACTAACAGACGATAAAACATATTTTTGGGCATCTAGGGACGCCAAAACGTGAATATATTTGAAACTTGTGAGAGTGATTTTTTCACGATTACAAACATTTTATTGGCCAGCCATCTTGAATTCGTACTACAATTTTAACAGTTCATCTCTATACCAGAATTAGTTAGAGCACAAAATTTGAAATTAATCCATTAAGCAGTTTTCTCAGGGTGAATTTTTAATTTTTTTTCACCATCTTGGATTCATAACAAAATTTTACCAGATGATTCCTACACAATACTTGATTTTTGTGCAAAATTTGAGATAAATTGGAAAAGTAGTTTTTTAGCAATAAGTTTTTTTATCATTTCTCTAGGCCGCCATTTGGTTTCGCCATATTGGATTTTTACTAATATGTTACCAGGTCATCCCTATATGACCCTTAATTTTTGACCAAAACTTAGCTATGGCATGAACAGATAGTTTTTAGGCATCTAGGGACCTTGAAACGTAATGATCTGAAAAAATCCCGGGAATGAGATTTTTCAGGATTACAATTAAAACTACTTATCTAGTTACATTCCGTCGTTAAGGGCAACAGATATCTTACAATAAATAAAATTTGAGTAAAGTTACATACGTTTATTACACAACAAAAGGCCAGTCATAATGCTTGCCACGAATAGTAATCGTAAAAAGATTTCAGCATAAATTCTGACTCACACTGTCAACTAAATACGCATCTTCACAATATGAAGCTAAGTGTCACTTCTCTTTGTAGAGGCTGCAAACAAGAAGGTGAGGCAGTAGTAAATTGTACCACATTTATTCGGTGTGTGTCCTGCGGTCTCCTCAATCGGTTTAAAAGAAGCTCTTCAAGAGAGATCAGTATTTATTTTGTGTTGCATAGGTAGAAACTGGTAAAATATTGGTACGAATCCATTATGGTGGAACAAAATAGCGGCCATTAAAAATGTTTTAAAAGACAGTAGATATTTGTTACTAATTGACTATGGGCGGAACAAAATCGGGTTCCACTTCACTATTCCTAATAAAAGGAAAAATTCATAAGGAAAGTATTGTAATCGTGAAAAAATCACCCTCCGAGATTTTTCAGATCTTAACGTTTCGTGGTCTAGATGCCGAAAAACATGTTTTCTCAATTCCGTCTGTCTGTTTGTCGGTCTGACTGTTCGCGGCATAGCTAAAAAACTACTTACTCGATTGACTCCAAATTTTGGTCAAAAATTAAGGTCATATGAGGATAATCTGAACATTTTGGTAAAAATTCAATATGGCAAAACAAAATGGCGGCTTAGTGAAATGTTAAAAAATTATTACTAAAAAACCACTTATACAATGTTTGTAATAGTGAAAAATCACCCTCTCAGGTTTTACATATCTTCACTTCCCTAGATGTCAACAAATATGTCTGTCTGTCAGTTTGCTGCATAGCTTAAAAACTACTTATCAGATTGACTTCAAATTTTAGTTAAAGATTAAAGGTCATATGGGTCATATGGTGATGACCTGGTAATATTTTATTTATTAAAAATCCAATATGACGGAACAAGATGGCGGTTTAGTGAAGCGTAGAAAAATTATTACTAAAAAAACTAATTATCAAATTTACCTCAAATTTTGCACAAAATTCAAGTGTGATATAGGAATGAATTGGTAACATTTTGGTATGAATATAAAACAAAATGGCGTCCTAATAAAATATTTAAAAAATGAGCCTAATAGATTAATATTACAGTGTCTGCAAGCATTAATTGTGATATAGAGATAAACTGGTAAAGTTGTGGTGCCAATTCAAGATGGTGGAACAAAATGGTGACCAACTTTTTTTTTTAAATCTTATTCAATTGCCTTTAAATTTTGCAGGAGAATTAAATGTGATATAGGGATAAACTGGTACGAATTCAAAATGGCGGCCAAATAAAATGTTGGTAATGGTGAAAAAATTGCGGGTTTTTACATATCTTTACGTTTTAGCGTCCCTAGACGCCAAAAATGCGTTCCCTCAATTTCATTTGTCTGTCTGCCTGTCAGTTCTCGGCGTAGCTAAAAACTACTTATCCCATTGACTTTAAATTTTGGTCAAAAATAAAGGGTTATGTGGGGATAACCTGGTATTATTTTGGTAAAAATCTAGTATGGCGGAACAAAATGGCGGCCTGGTGAAATGTTAAAAGAATTTTTACTGAAACATAAATTAACCAATTTAATTCAGTTTTTGCTCTAAAGTCAAGGATTCAACCTGTAATATTTTGGTATAAATACAAGACAGCAAAACAAAAGGGCTGCCTAATAAATTATTTTAAAAAATCAATCTCAAAAACTAATTAGATGAACTTTAAATTTTGGACATCCTTTAAATGTGTAAAATGGTAAAATTTTGGTACGAAGTAAAGACGGAGAAACAAAATGGCGGCCAAATAGAATGTTTAAAAAATCAATATAAAAAATGTTCTTATTCAAATGACTTAATATCTTGCAGCAAAATTGAATGTGATACAGGAACTAACTTGTACGAATTCAAAATGACGATACAAAATGGCGTTCATAAAAAATCAGTGTAAATTTAACTTTTGTTTCTTGATGTAGAATTCTTTGACATGACCCCCTAATTGTGACAAAAAGGAGATTTATATTTTTTTGAGGGGTACAAAATAGAAATCACAAAAATCATGACAGGTAATGCCTAAAATAAAGATCTGCAACTTTGAAATAATTAAAGATTTCAAAGTTAACTAAAAAATAAAATGTCGGTTATGTATCCTTTGGAAATCTAAATGATAGTTTGAAATTTACAAGCAAATCATCACTACGAATTCGGTATAATACATAAGCTTCAAGGAAACACAAAATTCGAAGACTTCGTAAAGATTGTCGCTTTGAAAATACTCAAGAATCATTAACATTTGTCTAATAGTTAAAACGATATACTTTTTCGAACATGAAGAAAATTTTGCTTGAGTCATTTCTCCTGTCCGTCAATGTAGTTTAAAGGGGGTTATCAAGCTTTATTTGAAGAGATGAAACACTCATTAAATACAAACATTTGGGGGTTCTAGCTGAATCGATGAATTTGCAAAAAGAATAAATGATAATAAATATAAAGGTAGGAAACAGGCATTTTAAATTGAACACCTTGTATATTTTTAGTTTAACTGTTATCATGCATTGTATTCATTTAATCTAAAACGTGGAACCCCTTATACTAATTTTAACATAGTTCCTTAACAGTTTGATCAAAACATTTTGATTTAAGGCTGCAACTCATAATTTAGTTACAAAAATTTATTGAAAGGGGTTAAATAGATTAAATAAAACATAATCACTAAAAAAAATCCTATTTCAATTTTTTTTAAATAAAAACAAATGCTTGCTTAAATATATTAAAGCTCTCAATTTTTATTAAAAAAAAACTACTTAAGGCCCCAAAACTGATATTTCTAACAAATATTTTGGTGAATTATGCCGTATCTACCTTTCTTCGTTAGCTTGGATAAATCTTTCATTTAGTAAAATAAACACACCAATTAATCCAACGAAAATATAAGATTATTCAAGTAGGCATAAGAACCAATGACAGAAAGGACGTATAGGGAGATGTGCTAATTCCAATCTTTTTTTCGGTTGACAAAATGTAATTATATATATATATATATATATATATATATATATATATATATATATATATATATATATATATATATATATATATATATATATATATATATATATATATATATATATATATATATATATATATATATATATATATATATATATATATATATATATATATATATATATATATATATATATATATATATATATATATATATATATATATATATGCAGCTATGATACTATAACTATACTGGATATTTTATTTTAATGTATTGTTACAAAGAAACGTACGCGATGTTTTGAATTGACGGTCATTAATTAAATTGTTTTCTTACATCTTTAGCAAAATTATGTTGCCAATCTAATTATAAATACGGTTGTATTAATGTACCCGTTACAGTACGCCAAATCCTTATGCACTATGCTCAATATAATCGATGTGGCTTTACAGTGTTTATACTAATGGGACACATGTCAAACATTATAGCGACAATCTAAAATCTAAAATGACAAACTAAAACACGAGATATAAAAACTTTTTGCCAGTATTGTGAAAAATTTATAATTTTGTTAATATTTTCATTTTGTAATATTTTTCCCCTCCAATAATTTCTGTTAACCATCAGAGGCTCTAGTGTCCTAAAGTCACATGGGGCGCACTGCTTAATGCCTTTTCTTTGGTGTTACATCTGGATTTGTCATTAAACACATAATTGTAAAAGATATTATTTTTTTATTTGTCACTGAATATTTTTACAACAAAATTCTGACATATAAGCAGTACATAACAGAAGAAATCTTACGGCCGGTTGCAGAAAGCACAAATAAAATTTAGAATGTTTAACGGAATGCCAGATTTGATAGCGAGTTCCGAGATTTCTATAAGCAGCTTGTCAAATCCGAAGGCTCGGTTAAATATTCTAAACAGCAATTAAATTTTGTGCAACCGGCTGTTAAAGTTGAAATTTCTTTACATATTTATATAGACAGAATAAACCATAGTTACATTTCCAAATAAACTAACTTAAAGCAATTTTATAACTGGAAACAAGTTGACATTCAGCCAGTAACTGTAGAATAATAAAGTTGATATTTAATTAAAAGAACAGTCATTTAAATAGCATTTTTAGTATACAAAAAATAACAATAGCGTAGATCGGGGAATTCTGTCTTCGTCTAGTGACATTTAGTTTGGTAATATTAGTACTTGAATAACAAACTTTACTAAAGTTTATGAAATATAAGCTGTATCGTATTTTCTAAATTATTTAAGACATGAGCCATGGGGGCTCCGATCAGCCGTAAGACAGGACGTGGGGGCTAGCACCCCTGCGATTGTTTTTTTGTTTATTTTTTTTTAGCAAATTCTGACAGTTCAGATAAAACTCTAAAAAAGGTTAACCATGTTTAAGATATAAAAAGTAACCCTGTACAATGGGCCCGATGGGGCCTGGGTGCTGTGTCTTTAATGAGCCATCCTACCCCTCTCTATAGTGTACCTATTATGAACATATATCACAGAAACTAAGCCAAAATATTTAATTAAACTTATATAAACCTACCTCATACCTAAGTGCGTAGGAACCTTCACTAGCAAACTAAGTTGTAACCAAAACGCGTATACAAGAAATAAGAGGTTCCTAATCTTGACCATTGTTCCTATTTTGCGGTTTTTATGCAAAGTGTAACATAAAATTACATTTTATTAGATTTAGTTTAACCTCGAAAGTTTATTTACCTCTAAATCGAAAAACCAACAGCGATATTTTCCTTTCAATGCAACGGGCAGGCGTTGAATGTAACCCACTTTCCAAATCTCGATTCTGACATTTTCAATTAAAAAAAATATGCCCTCGAGGAATAGTTGGGCAAAGTAGTCAATTTATTCGATATGGTTTGGCGTGCGATACGTGTTAACATTATAAAATTATGTTTTTTTACCCAACGTTGTCTGTATGTTAGATATTAAACGTGGTAGACAATGCCGAATGTTTAATAATGTTACGAGTTATCTTGTTATAAATTCTCGACTCCACGAGGGAGGAAGAATGCAAGTAGTCTGGTCGTCTGTGGAGTGTCAGAATGTACTTTTGATACATTTTTAACTTTCGGTCGCTATATCTCGGAAACACTTTGAGATAAACTTTTGAAAGTTGACATGTTTTTAGAACACATTTGGGGCTCTCGAACGGTTCCAAACAGATTTTCGTATTTTTTTGGTTTTTCATCTATTAATGAAAAAAAAACATGTTTTTTTCAAGTTTTCTAGAATTTCCTATGAAACACGATAACTGTCGAAAAAATTAAAATATCGATTTGGAACTTAGGAAACGTTCCTTTTTACGGTCTCATTGAAATTGGGCACGATCGAAGTTTTAGAAGTATTTTTTCGTGTTTTTGGTCAAAAAGAAGGGTCCATTGAACGCCGTCTGGTGGCGAAACAGTTCAAGATTTTGACAAAAAATAAAAGAGCTTAGATAAGAAAAAAAAATTCTTATAGGATTTTTTTTTTAAATTATCGTGGCTTCTTTAATTCTTATTTTTTTTTATTTTTCGTCATTCGCTAAAAATGTTTTATTGAAAATTGCCATTGAGAATTAATGGAAAGACAAAATGATACAAAACTGCGATTTGCAGCTAAATTCTTCAGGAGAACAACTACTTGCGAGTAAAGCATTACACACGTATCCACTAAAGAGGTTTAAATTTAGATCAGATCTAACTTGACAGTTACAGGTTTAAGACGATATTTTCAATATTTGAACAAATAATTTTCTAAATATCACAATAACAAAATGACAGTGACATAAGCGAAACATAACTGGCGAACTAAGAGTTTTAAGTACCATGGCAACTAGACCTGGTCTAACTCTTAATGTTTTTTAGTGAACCCTGGGGTAAACGTTTTTTTCCATTTGGTGGTATTCGTCTGCAACTGACCAATATTAATTTTTATTATAAATCAGCAAAACCCCCTGAGGTATTTTTTTTTCTAAAAGCACATCGATGGCTTGAGGTCCTGCCAAAATATCGACAGAATCCGATGAAAAATAAAAAAGTTATCAATTTTTTGAAAATTGAGCAAACCACCAACGGTGTCCTTACTTTAAAGCCGAATATAGCCGAAGTTCTTACTTTTTTAAAAGTAAAACGGATTGAAAAACTTTAGAATATTTTCCACAACGTTTCAATTTACTATTTTCTTCCAAGAGGTACCAAAATATCATAAACTCGAAGTTGAAACAAATTTGGTGAAAATTGGGAAATGACATCGGTATGCTGTGGCTCGATAATGGTACGTCGGGGAAAAATGCTTCTATGGGGTCGATCGTAGAGGATAAATAGGAGCATCTACTGGTAAAAACAAATTTTTGGTAGAGCTGATAATAAACTGAGCAGTGGGTACGATATGGTCACTTTTTTCGAAACACCGTTGAAACAAGATTCAGGTCTCAATATTCATTTTTTGAGATGGGACATTTTTTTAGGATTCCCCATCTAAAAATCTCGAAAAAGTTTTAAAAAACGAAAAAGCTATAAAAAGTGGGGTAACTTTATAGGCATTCTGCGGGGCTGAAACCCGATCCACTTAGTGAAGGTAGACGAGGGTTTAATAAGAAATTTAAAGGGACAAACTTCAATATTTTTCTCAAAAGCAATGTTTCATAAAGGGAAAAGTTTACTAAGCCCAAATGTACCTTCAAAAGAGTTAAAAAGCCACATCGAAAGAATTGCGCTTTGGTTTATACAGGACGAGCCATTTAAAATTAAAATCTGAACTTCCTGCCATGTTCTCGTGCAGTGTTTCACACCCGGCCTTGTAGCATCTAAAATTTTTATCCTAAACGAACTTAGTAAATGCACCAAATAAACGCCTATGTTTTCTCTAGAGGTACCATATCCAGCCCGATAAGGCTGATTTTCTAGACATTTTTGAAGAGTTGCATACATAGGTTGGTTTCTAATCCTCTTAGGAAGGTATCGGTACCACTTGGGGCAAAAACCAATAGGCAGAACGAAGGTTCCATATTTTTGCTACAAGGTATAAATTTACATTTTTTCTTTCCAGGTCGAGAAAGTTGGGTAAAAAGGAGTTCTAAAAAAAATTACCAAATTTAAAACGATCGATTGAAAAATCTTCGAGTTGTCTTGACAAAACCAGCCGCTGTCAGAATTGAATGAGCATATTCTTAGATAAATTAAATTTAATTTTTGGGGCCTCAAAAATACAAAGGTATTTATGAGATTGGAAGATATAGAGGATAGATGCGTTTATCAGTGTATAGGACGGGATTTTTTGTCACTTTTGCAAGTTTTCAGTATGCGGATTCAAATTTTCTAAATTTTGTGTGCTTTCATGGTAATATATGTTTCACAGTTTATTAAGGCTCATACATACGGGGTCCAATAAGTAGTAATAAAGCGCATATTATGTTATACAGTCTTCGTAGTATAAAAAGGATTGTAATAGCAAACATTTTCGAAAATATAAGTTGGGTTTTTTTCTATATTTTAGTGCTTTTAGGTTACGAAAAACATATTTTTGGAAAAAAATATGTTTGTACGGATGTATGTATGTAAACAAAATTTGGTTCAGCAAAATAACCAAACGACTAATCTGATTCGTTACAAATTTGCTCCAAAATTAGACTAGATCACTGTCTCAGCGAGTTATATTTTGGATGTCATGGGCGTAGATCTTTGATTTTTTTAAAGGTTACAAAAGTGTAAAAAAAATCATATTTTAAAAACGCAAAACCGATAATAGTGAAATTGAGAACAGAAATAGTTATATAATTTTTTTTTTTCGATTATACATATTTAAAATAAAACTGAGGTAATATTTCGAAAAACGGCGAAACACGTCAAATTTATCTAATTTTTTGGATACGAATAATGTTTGTCCTCTACAGCTGTCAAATGGAATGAAAAAGGAAAAATCAAAAAACGTGTTTCTCTATTTGGTGAAATTTTTTGACACTTTGGCAGGTTTTCAGTTTACAGTTAAAGTATATATTATGTTATATAGGGGAAGTAGGTAATTTCTTTTCTTTAGAAATTCTGGTTTAAGAGCTGTATTTTTTTTCCTAGTGAAACATTCCGGTATCAGACATTGATTTAGGAGGTTTGGGAAATAAAAAGTTTTGTTTTCGCAACCGCGAATTTAAAGTATCGATAAGGGGTTTTCGGTAATAGGATATTTCATGTAACTTTTAGAAGCATAATTTATTAAAAAAAAATTTTGACAGTTGCAAAAAACTTGTTTTTTCCCGTGAGTTTTGAACTGCTTAAAAATTTTAAATACAGTTTTCACAGTTTCATTTAACTTTTAGTGTAGTAATATAATAAACAAATATTTTGACAGCTGTAAAAAAATGTTTAATCCCGTGGTTTTTGAACTGTATAAAAATTTTTAAATACGGGTTTCATAGTTCCATGTAACTTTTAGTGGAGTATTTTAATTGAAAAAATATTTTGATACCTGTCAAAAAAAACTATCTTTTTTTCGTAACTTCAAAACTACTCAAAATTTTTAAATACTTATAGTTCCATGTAACTTTTAGCAACGCAATTTATTCGAAAAAAATATTTTGACATCTGTCAAAAAAACTGTTTTTCCCCCTAACTTCTGAACTGCTTTAAATTTTTAAATACGGGTTATACAGTTCCATCTAACTTTTAATAGCGTAATTTATTTAAGAAAAATATTTTGACATGTCAAAAAACTGCTTTTCCCGGAACTTCTAAACTACTTAAAAATTTTAAATACGATTTCGCAGGTTCATATAACTTTCATTGTTTCAACAAAAAAAATTGGACATCTGTCAAAAACAGTATTGTTTCTTGCCTGTAACTTTTGAACTGCTTAAAATTTTTAAATACGCGTTTCAGCGTTTCATGTAAATTTGAGTGTCGCAATTTTTGAAAAAAATATTTTGACAGCTGTCAAAGATACAAATATCGGATAATATGTAGACTTTATAATCAAATCATACCTGTACGTTTATGGTCTACAAAAAACATAAAATGGTAGACAAACCGTCACGACCTGACATATAGCTTGTTAATAAACACTTCTTTGCAACAACACTAACTTTATTAAATACTTATTACAATATAACTCGACTACTATACGCTAACACATCTAAAGAATAAGTCTAAATTATTCTTGTTTTTATATATCATTGGGAATTCGCTCTAATCTTCCAGATTGCCCTCGATATAGAATGGAGTGTATTTTTTTACTTCTGGCCCACGTACATACACCTTTAACTCATTTGGGTTGTTTTCGCATGACCGCCACACTACCCTTCTTTTAATTCTGGTCGTCTTGATCAGCTTCTTGGCCATGATATTTCGTCAGTCTGTCTAAGCGTACTACCTTTATCTTGCTTGTCGGTACTTTCTTTTTCATACAAAATTAGTCTAATATATGGGTCTTCTAACTGATCTGTTCCTCATTCGTGTCTTGACCACTCGTGATCCGGCATTGGTCTATTTTTTGACAATGCTAGAAGTCTTTTTTGCATAGAGATCTGGTTAAGGCATCAGCGTTTTTATATTGTCTGGCCGGTCAAGGTTTAATTTGGACGTCGTACTGTTGTAATTGTTCTAGCCTGGTGATGGGGCTGTATTGCTTTGGTCTCCTTGAGGACCTGGAAACGGTTCTGGAAGAAGACCTAGATATTCTCACACGGTATTCTCCTTGCATATGTCTAATTTGGTGGCAACGAAAACATTCCATTTGTGTATTCTCTGATCTATTAACGTCTTGATTGATTGTTTCGTATATCATTTAGAACTGCTCTCATATACCCCTGCATGTTATTGACTGGATTTTTTAGCCTGGTGATGAGACGGTATCGCCTTAGTCTCCTTGGTGACCTGGAAACTGGACCTCTGGAAAGAGATTTGGATATTCGCGTGTGGTAATATCTTTGTAAATGTTCAGTTTTGTGGCAACGGAAATAATTTATTTGTCCATTTCGTAGACTATTAACGCCTTAACTTTTTCGTATCTATTTAGAACTGCCTTAAATCCTTTTCTCATAAACTCCTATATATTATCAGCGGCCTGTGTCTTCAACAGTAACCGGTGTAATTTTAGGTTTTGGGGCATTGAACACAGCTTCCAACTCTAAGCATGAACAAGAACGTTGCTACTCTTTCTAAACTTGTTCTTTTTTAAATGTTCTTGAATTTTGGGCTCCCGTACCTATTCCATACAGCATAAACAAATGCGGACACTACCATAAATTCTTGCATGTATTCATCTATTAACTTTCTGTCAGACACATATTTTTGAAGGGATTCGCTGTGGTTCTGTCTCCTAGTTTAAAGCTGAGTTCTGTATATTTCTTGACGTTCTTGTTCAAATCATATCTCTAATGGATAAACAAGGTGCGGATAGTTTCGTTGATGACTCGCGGAATACTTTGTAGTAATTCCAATGTTGGTTCTCTTCAGGAGACAATTAAAAAGATATGCTTTTCTTCGTTGTTCCAACCATTCGTGGTTGCTGCGGCAGCAAACTGACGCACATTCATGGTCCAAGAAGTAGACCCATCAAATGTTGCCGGTCATTCATGTTCACAGGTTTTTACAGACCTAGATGCCGACAAACATGTTTTCCCACTTCCATCGGTCTGTCTGTTTGTCTATTCGTCACATAGTTAATAATTAAGGGCCATATAGGGATGGCAAAGTAACATTTTGTTAAAAATCCAACATGGCGGCCTAATAAAATGTTAACAAATCATTGTAAAGTGCGGGACACGAAAGAAAACCGGGCGGTCCTTAAAATAAAGGTTCATAGTCTTAAATAAGCGGAAAAATAAAATTTGTGTACGCAAATAAATTTTATGTTATTTTATTTGTTGTTATAGTTTGCCGCTTCACCTATAAAGTGCGCCAGCTAAGCGGTACGGAAAATTAATCGAGGATTTAGTAAATTTTGCACTTCGGTTCACTTGTAATTGGGATTGTGCCTAGAGTCTCCATGCACTTGCCGCTAGAAGGTTCTAGCTATTTCCAGTGGCGCCTATACATTTCGAGCATTTGTTTTCGTTTCTATATAAATGCGTTGCGTTGAATTTGAATTATTATTTCGAAGTAACGATGGCGAGCAAAAGAGGAAAAACAATTTGACGCGGTGCACGTGAAGTTATTGAGAGCGTTATAGAGGCCTGTACCAGAGAAGCTGAAAATAATAGTTTCACTATTCCATTTCAAAATCGAACTGAACGCACTATATTTTACACTGGTATTTCGGAAAGTAGTGTAAGAAAAATTCAAAGAGAACATAATGATCGCTCATGTTCTACTTCACCTTTAAAATCTCCTGGTAAAAAAAGATCCCGATTATCTTACAAAGATAAAATTGACGATGGTGATTTTCAAGTAATTCGACGAACAATAGAGGATTTTTATATAAACTTGAAGAAGGTTCCGACCTGCAAACCCTTCCTTCGTGCTGTAAAGAACAAAATAGATTTTCCGTACGGGTATAAAACCTTAAATCGGCTTTTACGATCAAATGTTTTTGTTTGGCGCAAGTGCCAAAATAAACGAAAATTGCTCATTGAGACCAAATATTTTTCACTGGCGGGTGAAATATCTATCAACTGTAAGGCAATATAGGCAAGAAGGACGCAATATTGTGTTTCTAGACGAAACGTGGGTAGATAATAATATGACAGTGAACAAATGCTGGCAAAGTGAAAGTGTTACAGGTGTTGTTCAGGGAATGCGCTCTGGTAGTCGCTTTTTATAGTTCATGCTGGTTCCGAAACCGGATTTGTTCCAGGTGCTGCTTTAGTTTTTCGCTCGGGACTAACAACTGGAGACTATCATGGACAGATGAATAGAGATAATTTTTAAAAGTGGTTACTCGAGAAGCTTCTACCTAACATTCCTTCCAAATCAGTCGTGGTAATGGATAATGCGTCTTATCATTCTCACGTAGAAGATAAAGTGCCAACTAAATACTCTACAAAAGCTCATATGATATCCTGGCTTAAATTTGGTATGTGATCCAACATGTAATATCAGCCAACAAGCCTAAAGAAAAAAAAGTATAAAATTGACGGTCTTTTACGTAACTTCGGTCATACATCTTTAAGGCTGCCTTCATACATATGCGACCTCAACCCTATTGAACTTGCATGGGCAGGAGTAAAAAAATATTTTCGATTGCGCAACACCGGTGAACTTTCAATTAAAGATTTAAATAAAATAACATTAGAAGCGACTGACTCAATATCGGCTGAAAATTGGAAATCGTATGTTAAACATGTTCGTTCTGTTGAAGATAAATACTGGGAAGTAGATGGCAAAATTGAAATGGTTATTGATGATTTAGTTATCACACTGGGATCTTCAAGTAGTGACGACGAAACCTCATCATTTTCAGAGGAAGACAACAATTTAGAAGGAATCGAACCATTAGAATCACAGCCGTCAACCTTAAAAATGGCTTAGTTTTGCTGCTTTAAAATAATTAATTTTCTCTTCAATATCGGGTATCAAAAAATATCTAATATTGCAATTAATATTTGAAAAACTACAGAACTCATATTTTTCCAAAATTAACACATCAATGTAGTTTTAATAGGGAAGCCAACACTGATTCTAGTGAACAAGATTTATCAAAATTTTAACTTATGCAGTTCGACTATTCGGGTATGCCAAAAGTGACCGTTTGGCTCCGTCTGTCATATTACTTTGTACCGGGGGCGTCATTGTGAAGTACTATACAGGGCGTTTCCTAATTGCGTGCTAATGTTAAAGAGGGTGATTCTTGGACTTTTTTAAGAAAAAAGTCTAATATGAACCTAAAAGTCTTAACTTTGGAGATACAGGGTTTTAAAAAAACATTTTTTTTAAATCCTAATTCTGATGCTATTGTAGATAAATAACTGTGTGAAATTTGATACACGTCTTTTATGCATAAAAGGGCATTTTTTATCAACAATCAATTTTTGAGATTTCTACCAGTAGCGTGCATATGTAATTAACCTGGGTAAATCCGTATGCTCCTTAATGCATAGAAGATTATCTACAATAGCATTAGAATTGGGATGATCAGCACGCAATTAGGAAACGCCCTGTATAGTACCTCACAATGACGGCCCCTGTATAAAGTAATATGACAAACGGAGACAGACAGCCACTTTTGGCATACCCGAGTAGCCCAAAGTCGAACTGCATAAATTAAAATTTTGTTAAATCTCGTTCACTGGATCTGATCCTGGCTGCCTTTGTAAAATCTGGACTTGTAAATCGTGTATCACTATACTGGGTGGTCCAATAACAGTGGTCGTAGGCAGTAGCCCGGGAACCGTTAATGACAGAACTCAAGAAAAAATATATTTATAGGTAAATCGATCAAAAAAAATCAAAATTAAATCATTTTAAAATTCGAAAGTTCGCCGTTTTTGCAACACAAAAAAAATATAGAAGTGCGGTACACGAAAGAAAACAGACAAATATAGATAAAGGTTCATTAAGCATAGTTACATTTTGTAATTATCTCAAACAAAACATAATAATTTACAATACGGCAAATAATATAACTGTTAAACGACAAAATAACTAAACGTATAGTGCATTTAAGAGCTAATGTTTAAATAATTAGGCTGAAAAAAGTGGATATCCGATTGACTTTAACTTTTGCAAAAAATTAATACGGCGAAACAAAATGCCGGCGTAACAAAATATTTTTATTATTTATATATATTATATTATAAAATCAGCCAGAAAAATTACTTATTGGAATAATTTAAAATTTTCTACAAAAATAAAATCTGATACAAGGATAAACTGGTCAAATTTTTGTAGAAATGCAGTATGGGAAAACAAAATGGTGGCTTAATAAAATATTTCCTTGGGTGTGAAAACTTCTTATTCGAATGGATTTTTAAATTTAGCACATACATTATTTATGACATTTGAATGAAATGGTGAGGTTAATATATGCATGTAATAGTTGGAATAACTTTATACAAACTGTAATTTAATTCAATTTTTGCTTCCCTCGTAAAAGGGAAGTATTGTAATCGTGAAACAATTACCTTGCAATTATCAGGTTTTAGGGTCCCTAGATATCCAAAAACATGTTTTTTTCAATTCCGTCTGTCAGTCGGTCTGTCGATCTGTACGGAGCATATGTCAGAAACTACTTATCCGATTGACTTCAAATTTTGGTTAAAAATGGAGAGTCACATAGGGATAAAATGCTAACATGTTGGTATACATATGGCGGAACAAAATGACCTGGTAAAATGTTTAAAAAAGTATTACTAAAAAACTACATACCCAATTTACCTGAAATTTTACACGAAAATGAAGTATTACGTAGAAATCATCTGATAAAGTTTTGGGATGAATCCAAGTTGGCGCAACAAAATGGCGGAATGGCGAAATGTTAAAAAATTATTACTAAAAAACTTACCAATTTCCCGAAATTTGCACAAAAATTAATCATACGTAAAAATCAACTGGAATTCATGAAATGTATTACCTGTGTGTAGTGGAATTCCGTACTAGGGAAGTTAAGGTTATAGGCGAATTTATCTGTTTTTGGTATGTTCGAATGATTTCAATCTTATTTTATTATTGCAATGTAAGCAAGGCAGATTTTTTATTAAAATTAAAAAGCAAAAGTCAAGGCGATTCCACGTGAATACTGTCGTATTGGTAATAATTAAAACTGTAGTTTAGTCAGGCTTCTATTTCGCCAAAGAAACAATAGACTTTCCAACACTTTTTCTTGAAGACAATAGGAGTTAATTCCTAATTGGCAATTAGTTAAGTGTGAAAATTAATTACCAAAAATCTCCTGTCAGAAAATCGTGTATTCCGCAAAACAATGGAGCGTTTAATAGCATCGGCAAAAGAACATGACAACAGGAATTAGCTTTTAATTCAATTAGTCATGAAAATC
This sequence comes from Kuschelorhynchus macadamiae, assembly GCA_030620095.1. Taxonomy (NCBI): domain Eukaryota; kingdom Metazoa; phylum Arthropoda; class Insecta; order Coleoptera; family Curculionidae; genus Kuschelorhynchus; species Kuschelorhynchus macadamiae. Next base: position 2,681,961 of record JAUTXW010001380.1, read on the forward strand.
AGTTAATGAGTAATCATTCCACATTACCCAAATTGGAAGTGTTATTTTGAAATGATTGAACAAGTTTTATATGTGTACAAACACTGCTAAGGTACTCCACATTTTTTATATCTATTTTGAAAATTTCGCTGTAAAGCAACGTTTTATAGTACAATTTATTATGATTTAAAGGTAAATAATGAGTATTAAATATTTCATAATATGCATATATAGCATTATAATATTTCAAAATTAAAAAAGTTAAGTACTACTGCAGGCGATTTTAAGACCAAATTCATTTGGGTATATAGGTGTCATAACGTGAATAATAAGTGATGTAAAACTTTAATGGTGTTTTTTTAATATAGTCATATTTGTATAATCTTACATGTACTGCAGATTCATTTTAGTGACTGACTTTGTAATATACCATTTAGTGTTACTGTTCTATAAAAGAATCCTGCTACACATTTTTTTATTTAGTAAGGAAAAAATATAAAATATCTCTAAAATTTGTACATCGACATACTGTATATGTAATGTTTCGCGTCTATATGCATTATGGTTTTTAAGAACTGATGGTACTTTTATAGAGCGAAACGTGTGTCACGATTTAGAATATTCTACTTTGTGTGTATTTTATGTTTCAAGTATAAGTAAGATCTTTTTGAGACAAAATGGACGATTTCGTTCATTTTAATTTTATTATTATATTTTCTTCAATTTCACCATTTTTTCCGTTTTTAAGTTCTTTACGTTTTTAGAAGACATCGAAGTTAATTATATGACGAACTAAGAAATAAAGTACTATCTCCGGTACTAGCGAATTGTTTTTCCAAGCTTGCATTTTTATTAATATCGTTACTTTCGACGATATAACATATACTTACATTCAAATACAAGAATAAAGTATATTATTATAAATAATGCTCTTTTTATGGAGGAATCAAACACGCAATAAAATGCGAGATATGCATTTTAACATAATACGTATACAGTTTCAATTTTTTACAGGGCTCTATAGCAATTAGAGCCCGTGCGAATTTATTCTACATAAGTGCGGGTAAAGGTTAACTATGGACTTTTTATAATGGCAAGATAGAGAGTGATTTAGAAATAAGTATCGAAAATGCAGGTTGTGATTTTTTAACTAATTTCAATCATACAAGTTCATATGCTTCTATCCAAATACGCATCTTTTTGAAAATACAGTCGGCAGAGTTTAATTTTTTTTAGTTTTTAAATTTATATCCCACTTTTTAAAAGATAATAATTGAATAAAATTTGGGAAATATATTACTTCTAGTAGTATCATTGATATTTAAAACAAAACAGGGTGACAATTTTTTGGGGTTAAGGCCCATTTTAGCATTTTTTTTATATAACGATCCTGTCCCAACTTAAGAGCTTCGTCAAGTTTTCTTCTTCATTTAGAAACGTCATTGTCTTTTGCACATTTTCGACATTCGGCATCATTTGGAAGCTATTTATTTAAAAATATCAATTCGTCCATGGCAATATGGAGAGAAAAGCCTAATATCTCGAATTTTAAATTTTACTCATTTTTAATAATTTTTGTACTAAAATTTTATATGTAAGGAAGAGTATTTTGTTCAATAAATCTTAAACAATGCCAAGTATCACAAACATGCTAGAGGCAACAAAATTTCGTTAGAGAACGAAAAATGTGACGAAGTAACATGTCATTACATAAAAAGTTTGGGACAATAAAAGGGGCCGTGATCCCAAAAAATGTGAGTTTGTAGAGTATTCCAAAGGCCATGCAATGATAATTTTTTATAGATCCTACAGAAGGTAATATGTGTACCAATCTTCATTAATATATCTTAAAAAATGTAGAATATGAATAAAAATAATCGGTACTTTTCTTTTACCCGGAACTTTCTTCGTTAAGAATATTTCCCTTTAGTGAAGTATGACCCGATTTAGTAATACATACATTAATTGGGTTTTCTTTCATTTTTGTAGACATAAGGAAAGAATTCGAGAAGAATTTCCAGTTAGCTTCTTTTACAGATTGTTTCGAGTTACCTGTAACGATGCTGAATCTGAGAAATTTGCAACTACCAAAAAGAAGCCCGTTTCATGCTCACATAAAATACGGGGTAATCTATTAAAAATATAAACTGTTTTTGCACGCTTTTTCGTAACACCTTATATACCCTAGAATATTCGTAAAAAAAAACCTCATTTAGGAAAAAAAATTAAGAGAACGTCCGTTTTTAGTGAAACTCCCAATACCAAATTAAACAACAGCATTTTGTTATAATTTATGTTAAAAAATATTTTTTATTTTAATATCAGCCTATAATCGATTTTTTTTGTTTGCAATTAAGGAAAATACCCCTGGGGCATAATTATAAAAAACATTTTGCTAGAATAACAAGGTTTTAAAGTTTTATTACAATTAATATTTAAAACAAACAAAAAGAAAAAGTTTTCAATTTTTTTACCTTTATACAAAATATGAGTTTGCCGTTTGGTACATCCACTATAAAATTGTGAAGAACTGTCTTTAAATCTAGGACAAATGTAACGAAACTCAGTTAACTTTCTTTTAAATTATACCAATTTATATATTGGTATATACATAAAACATAAATATTAGGAAATATTTATTTTTATATATTTGTGTCTATAATTTAAACTATTCTTCGGCCTTACGAATACAACATTTTTACTTGCAATGCATTTATATTTATATATATAAATTTGTTTGACAACAACTTTTAAATTTTGTCAACTAAATTTATATATCGAAAATTTTTGTATTTTCCATATATATATATATATATATATATATATATATATATTTATATATATATATATATATATATATATATATATATATATATATATATATGAAAATTTTCTACATCAAAATATTTTTTTTCTAAATGCGAAAATTTGTAATACATCTAAATTATAGAGTTATATATATATATATATATATACTTGTTTTTATATACAAAAAAAAAATATATATATATATATATATATATATAATATACTATAATTTAGTTCAATTTTTTTAAGTTTTAATTTATTTGTTATTATTATTATTATTATATGATTTTCATATTAATTTACGTATTCTACAAAAAAACAAATTATGTCTTTTATTATTTTCGTCTATAACAAAACTACTAAAGATTTACCAGTCAATTACCTTACTTAATTTTTGTGCAAAATTTTAGGTCAAAGTAGTTTTTTGTTACTAATTTTTTAACATTTCATTAGGCCGCCATTTTGTTCCGCCATAATGGATTTGCATGGCAAAATTTGAGGTCCATTCGATAAGTAGTTTCGTAATAATGATTTTTTACATTATGTGACGCAGCCATTTTGTTCCGCTGTATGCGATTTTTTCTAAAATGTAACCGTTTCAAACCATTAATTATTACCCGCATTACACGCATTCACATCATTTTCAGTACTTATTTCTGAATCATCCTGTATAATAAACAGTTATAATAACAACAATAAAGTTTAACCAAGATTTGTAAGAATGTATTATTGGAAAAAAACTAACAAGCGACACACATAGGTCAAAAATCGCAAACGTAACATATATATATATCATATATATATATATATATATATATATATATATATAATTTTGTGAAAGCACATAATCCGGCTAAAATTATATATATATATATATATATACATTTGGTTATATATATATATATATATATATATATATATATATACAAATTTATATATATATATATATATATATATATATATATATATATATATATCAATGTGCGGGATATTAAATTATTATTACCTTTAAATCTGTGTTTCAACAAATGATTGTTTGTGTCGTTTTGTGATTGTGAGTTTGTGCTGTTGTCTCCAAATATTTCGATGGAAGAATTTCGGATGTTTTTACATGAGAAGTATTAAAGGCGAAACCACGAAGAAAAAGAAAATTCGTTTACTTGATTTTCTTAAGGAGTATTTTTTCGATGGTGAACAATATGTTCTACTAAATATACGAGGAATATTTTTTTTGCTCCGTACTTTCGATTTTGGGACAAAGCAGGTCGAAAAATACACTTTTTTTGAAAAAGTTTTAAATAGCGAAATTCAGTTTCCAGACATTGTCGTCCATTTCGTCAAGAAAATGTTTCTGAAGGACCTTCTGCAGGCATCCGTAAGTTTTTTTCTTTTATTTAACTTGCAATGAAAATAATTTCATAAAAAAAGATAAATATACATGACTTATGTTAATTTGTCAATAATTGTTTATATAGGTCATGTGACCAAGGTTGTATCTAATTCCAGTACGCTTTTTTATTGAATACAACTGTATGTATCACTTTTTTTGTCACTTTTTTATTATTTATTTATATTAAATTTAAAGATAATAATAAATTGTAATTAATTAAATGTTGTAGAAACAAGGCCATAATGTTGTTATCGTTCTTTTTTTATGTACTTTTGGGCTATTTTTGTGTTGACAAGTGAATTTTATATCAAATAGAATCCTACTAATAATGATGAGAACATTCTAAAGCTTATTTTCTACTTTTTAGAGCATTTAAATAAAAGCTTTTTCTTAAAAATATATATATTTTTAAATTAGTTGTTATTAATTTATTTTGAACATTAAATGTTATTTTTTAGGCGGCGAAGTCGTTCGCTGAATTTGTCATAAAACGACGGAAAACCGCAAAATACAGGAAAAAACGTCTGAAGAATTATCATATGCCACGGTGATGAAATTGCGTCAGTCAGGTGACTCTGCAGCTGCACGTCTTCTTACAGAAGTTACTACCACAACTCCGACTAGGGCACAAAGAATTTTACAAAACTGGATATTCCCCTCACCTATTCCCTACACTCCTGAAGAAGCCTTAGCAATTGTAATAAGTCAGAACCTTTGAACAATATACATAAGAAATAGCAGCAGAGAGAAACATCACGACCTTTATCCTCCTTATTATAAAGTATTGGAAACAAAAAAGGTGTTTTATCAAGAGGAAAATGTGGTAACTGCAACAAAATGTGAAGTCTCTTTACAAAGCCTTCTCAACAAAACTTGTGAAAGCAATGAAAATGGTCCCAAATAGAGATTACAAGTATAAACGTTAGTGTTTATGGTAAATGGGGATTTGACCGGTGGATATTCGACTTATAAACAAACTGGAAAGGATAAAAAAGATAGTCTGTTTTACTTCATGTTCCTCTTCGCTTAGTAGACGAAAATGATGGTGAACCACTGATACTGTGGAAAAATACCAGACCTGCATCCAAACGACTTTGCCGGCCTATAAGACTGCAGTGGATCCATGAAACCAATGAAGTTTCGCGATTGGAAAGAAGCAACATTGAAGATCAAATTTTTTTACGAAGATTTTAATTTATTGTTAACTATTGATTAAGAACATTGTATTTTTATTATGTATGATTTTCGTTTATTTAATTTAGGTTTTGCGTTAACACAAAAAACAAATTATGTAGTAAAAATTCGAAAATATTATTTTCGATCACTAACGTAAAAGAAAACCTTTTTTATTTCAGGAAACGTTTTTTTGAATGTTTACATGTAGCGTATAGGCTAGATATTTTTTACCTATATTATCTAAAAATCACTTTATTTTTTTTAAAGGTCGAAAAAGTCAACAAGCAGGTAATGGAAAATAGGAAGAGACAGATTCAAGAGCAGTTTAGACACAAAATTCTGTAGATTTGCAAAATCAGGAGCAGGCACAACAAATGATGGGAATACAAGATTTACCAGAGTTAGTCTGAAATAACTGGTATTTACGTACTGAATAATTTTATAAAGATGCTAAATATTATTTAATTCATTTTAGGTATTGATGTTGATATGATAAAGAGATTTTTTTTGTATCAACATTAATTTTTTAACAAAATTTGAAGAGTATTGTTTTAGAAAGTACGTAGAACTATATGGATGGTATTTTTTGTTCCATAAGATCCTCTTACATGAGTATTATAATTGCATACACTAAATTGGAGAAATGAGTGAAGAATCTCAAGAATCTAGGAATAGGGATATAAGAAGATATCGGGAACATCACACAAGAAAGATTGACCCCCTAAAACTAAACGAAGATTTATTATATAGACTTTTTTAGTTCAGATCCATTTTTAAGTAATTATTTTTTTAAAAATAAAGTGAAGCGCAAGCCATTAGATGCAGAACTCTGCGAATTGTTAATAAATGTTCCGGAAGCAGGTCGGATCTGATTTAGAAAGTTGTTTCGATTTGGTGAAGAATTATAAGTTGTTAATTTGTAATAAAAATGTTTTGACCTAACTGAGTTGGTTATCTTTTTTCACTTAACATTTTTTAAAGGAATAATAAATTATTAATAAAAGGATCAATATTTTAGAGGTATACTGATAGTAAATTTTAACTACAGGTATGCCTTTATACTTAACTTCATATTTACTTGTAGATTAATTTGAAATGTTAAGCTTTTTTTCACCATTTTATTAAAGGGGTTGTATTTAACCCCTTTCCAAAGGGGTTATATTTTTTGCTGGTTTTACACATATTTAAAAGTCAGTATCTCGAGTTTGTTCTATGGTTTAAAAAAAATTTTTGATTTTGATAGTAGCTGTCAGCATAAAAATATAACGCCTGAAAAACATAACGCCTGCAACCTGCACAACACAACCTTGAGTACGGTCTATGAATACAAGCCTTAGTGCAAAAAAAATTGCTAACATTCTCTATTCCCGAGATATGATTTTCGATCAATTATTTCCATTTTTTGACCAATGTGCGACAGTACTTTTCAAGGTAAAAATTAAGTAAATAAACAGTAAAAAATCACAAGTCGCAATTGTGAAAAGCAGAAGTACCGATAATAATGACTAGTCTTAAAATTTAATTAAGCTTATTCAGATGTACTGTTTTATTACTTAGCTAACTAATTATGCGAATAGAGCCATAAGATTTAAAATGACTGGCTTTAAACTAAATTGAGCAGTGGAATAATATGTTCTTCACTTTCTTTATAATTTGGAAACTCAAAAAGGTTAGTTGTTGCCTTAGGACTTAAAAAACATGGAAAAATGTAAGTTTACAATAGTATCCATTATTCGTTTTAATGAGTTAAAGGTTAAAAGTAAAAACATTTCTCGTCGTTTTGACTTCCCTCTAAAAGGAAAGTATTGTAATCGTGAAAAAATCACCCTCCGACATTTTTGCAGATCTTCGTTTTTGGGTCCCTGAATTCTGTAAAACATTCATTTTCGTCTGTCTGTCTGTAATTCTGTCTATTCGCGGCATAGCTCAAAACCTACTTATCTGGCTGATCTAAATTTTGATCAAAACTCAAAGGTTACAATGGGATGAAATAATTACATATTGGTAAAAAATCAATATGGTGGGACAAAATGGCAGGGCCACGAAATATAAAAAAAGTGATTATTATGAATCTACTTATAGAATGAACTTCAAAATTAGCCAAAAAATAAAGAGTGATATAGGAATAAACTTATAAGATTTGTATAAAGTTACTACCAAATAAATTATATGCATATATAGACTGTGTTGTATGTACGTAGTGAAATTCTATACCAGGTAAGTTGAGGGTACTCGTAAAAAGGAAGTATTGTAATCATTAAAATATGACCCTTCGATATATTTTCAGATCTTCACGTTTCAGGGCACCCAGATGCCGAAAAACGTGTTTTCTCAAATTCGTCGGTCTATCTATCTGTAAGTCTGCCGGTTTGTCTGTTCACGGCATAGCTAAAAAACCACTTACCTGATTGACTTCAAATTTTGGTCGAAAATAAAGGGTTATATGGGGATGATCTGGTAGAATTTTGGTAAAAATCCAATATGGCCAAACAAAATGGTGGCCTCGTGAAATGTTAAAAAATTATTAATTAAAAATTACTTCACTGTATCTCATCATCAAATATTATGTTGAATCAACAGGAATCCAAGATGAACAAAATAAATAAATTATATATTTAAAAATTCGGCCTGAAAAAACTACTTAATGGATTGATTCCAAATTGTGTGCCATAACTAATTGTGGCACTAATTTAAGATGGTCAAACTAAATGGCAAACAAATAAATTGATTGTGATCCTGAAAAAAATCACTCTCTCAGGTTTTACATATCTTCACGTTTTAGCGTCACTAGATGCCAAAAAAAATGTGTTTGTCAGTTCGCGGCATAGCTTAAAAACTACTTACCCGATTGATTTCAACTTTTAACCAAAAATTGAGGGTCATATGGGGATGACCTGGTAATATTTTGGTAAAAATCCAATATGACCGAACAAAATGGCGGCCTAGTGAAGTGTTAAAAAATTATTATTAAAAAACTGTTTGTCCAATTTATCTCAAATTTTGCAAAAACATTAAATGCTATATTGAAATTAACTGTTAAAATTTTGGTATGAATCCAAGATGGCGGAACAAAATGGCGGCATAAGAAAATATTTAAAAATTCAGCCTGAAAAACTACCTAATGGATTGATTTCAAATTGGGTGCCATAATTAATTGTGGTGAAAATGAAGGCCAAATAAAATGTTTGCTCGAATGTTTGTGATCGTGCAAAAAATCACCTTCTTAGGTTTTACATATTTTTGCGTTTGAGTATCCCTTATTGCCAAAAAATATGTTTTATCAATTCCGTCGGTCCATCTGTCGGCCTGTCTGTCTCTCTGTCAGTTCCCGGAATAATTTAAAAACTACTTAACAGATTGACTTCAAATTTTAGTAAAAATCCAATATGGCGTAAAAATGTTAAACAAATTATTACTAAAAAAACTAATTGTCCAATTTATATAATTTTGCAGTAAAATCAAGTGTCACGTAGGAATAAACTGGTAACATTTTGATACGAATTCAAGATAGCAAAACCAAATAGTATCCTAATAATAGTATTTAAAAAATCAGTCTAAAAATACTTCTTATTAATTTCATTTCAATTTTTTTGCAAGAATTAAGTGTGATATAGAGATAAACTGGTAAAACTGTGGTACGAATTTAAGATGGCGAAACAAAATGGTGGCCAAATTTAAAAAACAACATAAAAAATGTCGTTCAATTGATTTTTCGGAAAAATTAAATGTGAAAATACCAAGTGCGGCATAGGTAGAAAGAAACTGGCAAAATTTTGGTAGGAATCCATTATGATGGAGCAAAATGGTGCACATTAAAAATGGTTGAAAAGACAGTATATGTAATACATATATACTGTGACTACGCACTGGACTAATTTGAGTCACACTTCACTATTCCTAGCAAATGGAAAAAATCATAACGAAAGAATTTTTGGGTAAAGGTAAATTACCGATTTTCTTATTTATATATAAGTTGTTCTAGAGATACTAGTCAATCTTGTAATGCAATTTTGTGATTTTTGTAGATTTTCTACTTCAACATTCAAGTGTCGCAAGTACGCTAAAAACTGGATACGTTTTGCCAAAATTTGTTTCATATAACCATATAAAAATAAATAAATTAAAATAAAATGTATGTATGTAAAAATGTATGATCAAACGAAACTTACCATTGACCCATTTCCATGTTCTAGAAGTCAATCCTGGTTCTTTTTGGGCTCCAATCCATACCAACTGCGTTTTTAAGGTGGGCTTTCTTCGTTCTAGTTCTGCATATAAGAACGAAGTTTGCCCTGGACTCATACCATGAGCTAAATCTCCATTATGACCTACAAGTCATTCAAAATTAATAATAAAAAAATTAATTAATTTATTTATTTTTTTTTTTTGATTTCCAAGGGATAAAAATTTTTTTAAAATATTGCTATTCTCAGAAAAATATTCGTAGCCAAACATAAAATATAAAATAAGATGGCCCACAATAACCTAAGATTTTAAGCAATAACTAATTATAATAATATACGGCATTATCACAACACATATAACAATTTACATCTTGATAACATGTTTTAAACTATACCCAGAGACGTTGACGAGTCTCTGCATTCCAGCAATAGGGCTGAAATAGCCTTAGTTTGTTTGTTGGTATGGGACACTGAACAGATTATGATTTTTCGTATTATAAGAGGCACCAGGGACTTTGAAATCAAGGAGACCGACCAAGAAAGTTTGAGTCAGAGCATTCACTAAATTATGTTTTTTACGACGTACCTCCGGGAATTCGAATCCAAGCACTGTGCACGTTTCGGCATAAGACTGTTGGTTAAGATCCAAACCTCATCTGAATTCATAGGACTTCAGAAAATTGTCTTGCACATATTCAGTACTACCGATACGTGTAGGATAATTTGGGGCCCAAAGATGCACATTCTAGGACTACGTCTTCTGGAAAAAATCATCACCGAACATTTAGAAATGTTTAAGAATCACTAGTTCCGAACCGTCTAGCAAGGGCATCAAGATCTATCTGGATGGTAAGATCCCGAATAGCTCGAAAAAGCTTAACATCATCCGCAAACAGAAGATGCTTAGAACAAATGCTATTACCAACACCGTTTGTGTATAGTTTAAATAATAAAGGGCGGGAGACCCAAGGATCTAACACTTTAGTAACTAACTTTCCTGACCCATTAAAAAAGAATCCCTAAAGCCCATACATATTAACTTTCCAATTGGAAGTCTATAATTAACTCGGTCAAAAGCTTTAGAGTAGTTGGTGTATGTATATACTGTCTACTCGAAATCATATAATGTCAATTATACAATGATGGTAATGTAAAATGTGTGATGATTAGCTATAATAAATAAGAAACAATTCGATTTAGGATAATGGGTGTAAAATTGTTAATATTTTTTTAGGTTTTTTTAATACACCACTTCCATTTCTAATTTTTTAAAATCCAATTTGATACACACATATACTAATGTCAATATAATTACTAAATAAGTTTAGAGAAATATACAGGATGTTATTTTTTATGGGTAACTTAAATTTCCTATTCACTTTTGTAACTTTTTTCGATATTTTTACGCATTTAGAAGTTATTTAGAACCATGTCTTCTCATACATATCTAATTTGAAAGTCACAATACCTTACAATTTTACTATTTTTCTTATGCCCCACATACATTTTGGCAACTTAGGAAAGGCTAAAGCGTTCGCAATCTGAAAAAAATAACACGGCGTATATTTTTCTAAAATATATTTAGTCGGTTTATTGACATTAAAATTTGTACTACCCTGTATCTCGAAAAGGAATGTGTAATGTATATATATATATATATATATATATATATATATATATATATATATATATATATATATATATATATATATATATATATATATATATATATATAAATATATATATATATATATATATATATATATATATATATATATATATATATATATATATATATATATATATATATAATATCTTATTGACAAAGAGCTTGGTGTCCAGAAACTGGTTAAAACAGGCGACAAGGCAGTTCTTACAGCTTTTATAAAACATTATGTATTATTTGGTATATTTAGACACATTATGTGTTATTTGTTATATTTAGACAGATATTAATTACTTACTCTGACAATAAGCTCGAGCCTCTTGAAAGGATCCACCCCTCGAAACTCCAAATTCGTAGCAGGTGCGAGCGAAAGCTGCAAGTTGGGCCTCTTCCGGTGCGTCTTTAGGGGCGCATCTGTCCACCGAAAATTCTGCAATAAAAAAACTTTATGAGTTTTTTCGCCTTTAATTGTTGCATAAAGTTATTCAGCGTCAATTGTATAATTACACTTGCCATTAAACTGTAAACAAAAGTTTCTCTTTTCTTCATGAATAAAAATAAAGATGATATAACGAGAATTCGCATTTACGACTAATGCAATGTGTTAAATTCATGCCTAGACAGTTGAAGATATGTATTTTTGTTAAATTATGTCGAGGCGAAAAAAGCCCATGTCAAATTAATTACACATAGCAAATAGTATACTATCAAACCTATATAAATAACTCGGGTAATACAACCAGAGCTTGCTTGAATGTTTTCAGAGAGTTTTCAACTGTGGTAAAATTGTTTTGCGCAGTTCTAAAAAAAAACTCCAACAAATATGTTAAATAGCATTTTACCTCATAACACGTATTTATCTTAAAAAATCAGAAGTCGTTAAGGTCCAGATGGTACTTTTCTTTTTGCTAAAGCACATTTCTGAATGTATATTTGAACCATTGGGCATTCTATCGAACTTATCATTTACTAAAGACCAATATCCTTTGCCACTAAAACTTAAAAAATACGTAAAAAACTATAGACCAGTTGCTGTATGGTTAGGTGTTGGTAATATTTTTTGTCCTGGAAATATTAGAAACTTTTTTGCACAAATACGAAATACTATCTAAAATTCTATACGGATTCCGTATGCTAAGTCCACTGAAGGTGCGGCGATGTATTTTAGGCTCTGGAACATCTGGAGAGGGAAGAAAATCTGGTTGGGGTCTTTTGTGATCTAAACAGGGCATTTGATTGTGTCTTTCACCAACTTTTGTTGTATGAATTGGATATCTATGGCATTGGAAATGTTGCAAACAATTGTATGTCCTCGTTTTTCAGTAACAGAAAACAAATGGATGACGGTGTTTAGTTGGGGAGTATTAATATTTAGATTGAATTACTACAGACAGATTTATATATAGGGCTCTGTGCTGTTCTTTTTCTACATTAAGGACTCAAAATAGTTTTTAAGAAATGGAGCATTAGCTGCATTTCATACCGATCATCCTGGAATGTATACCGTATGGGGTGGACAGTGTGAAAGCCAACTGTAACGAGTTAATCATTTACCTACAAATGAACTGGTTTAGTAGTAAGTATCTTTACTTAAATAAATCTCGCATACTTTTACGATTTCATACTGCGCAGAACAGAGGCGATACTATATAGCTTGACACTGCTGGACAACCTCTTCACGAGGCCCAGAGTGTCAAGTTTCTGATTGTTTCTTGATAGTTGTTATTGGTGGAAGAGTAATGTTACTCAACTAATGAGTTAGCTTGCCTCAGTTTGTTTTCTCAGTTTTAAATCAAAGCCAATTATGATCAGTTTAATATGGTGAGGTTCAGTCCACATTTTTGTATGGAATTACTGCGGTTTTTCCTCAGTGACGTCAAGTAGTTTTGTAACAAAAAAATAATTATTAGTCTAGTAGATGATCGTGCAGAGACATCGTTAACGATTAAAAATATGAACACTAAGTGGCAGATCGCCCACAAATCGACGATACTCTAGTAATGCAAGCTTCCAATCCATTCCAACCCAGTTTCTTCGCGGCTGGTGGCTGTGGCAAAGTGTGTGTCAGCGAAGATCTTTCTGAAAAGTGATACAACTAGGCTAGAGAAATCTTTGGCTTCAAGCATTTGATTATTCATTTGAATGGTCTGAGTACTGGGAGATAATTTGTAGGATAGTAAACATGATTGTGTCTTAGCGGTGTTAAACTTTTCTTCTCCCGATTCTACGATTTGAATGAGGTCCTCGGTTAGGCATAAACTCATTATTCTACGCCTATCATCAAATTCAGCCTTATAGACTAGTTTGGGAAATAGTATATTGGAGTGGAGTGTACTTTCGCCAGCATAGCTGTGAATAGGATTGCTGGTAGAAGAAAGTAGGTCATTGATGTGCAGGCAAAATAAGGTAGGTGCCAACACTGAATCCTGTGGAATGCCTGCGTTAATTTGGTAAACATTTTTCGTCTATACGTTTCTATTTTATTCTATTTGTAGCCTTGAGGATGGCAGAAAATCTAACGACCGAGACTGAGCGGCATTATTTAAAAACAATTAGCAATGAAAAGTTATTCAGAATCTTGTTGTAATTTTTCCAACTATTTTAAAATCGGTTAGATTGAAGTTATGTCAACTTCCTAAAAATCTCATGTTATGGGTTTCGGTTTAGATCTAATAAAAAAAAGGTTACAGACCTAAAACCTCTTATAATCATACAACATTGTGCCCTATATTTGTTATAATGTTTTGTTTTATTATATTTATATTTTATATATATAATCTAAACTCTATAGTTCTTTCGGCGAAATGATGGTCACGAATAATCTATAGTAAGAAATATAGGCGGTGGTAATTAAATTATATTATCCACCTTTTCTTATGAAAATAGTGACAAAAAACAATCAACAGGTCTCTGCAAATCTTTTGTTTTCGATATAAAAGATGTTAAAACATATATTTTTTAAATATCTTCTAACTTATTTATCTCTACTACCACTGTTATCTTTAGAAATTATTATAGCAGAAAATTCCTATATGGTTCCCAAAAACATAACCACTATTGTTACTATTATTACGTCGTGAAAACGAAATATCCTGCATTAATTACCTACTCAAGATCATCAGAGATAACCTTGACAACAAAAATATTTCACGATATATATTACTGTATAAAAATCACAAATTCAGTATGTAATTATAACATTAAAATAATTACATAATTGTATAATTTTTGTCTAATTAATTAAACCTTGGCATTATATTATTATGTTTTGCTAACTACCGAGGTAATTCAAGATTTTTATTTTATATAGTGTTTTCTAACACTTAATTACTTTAACATAAACGAAATAAAGATGTCCAATTGTCAAATGCCAAAAGCGTAGGGTTTATTTATCACAATATTTATAGAAAAATTTCATGAAATAGGATTTCACAAAAATATCTAACAGGGCTAACAATTTTTTTATGGGACGCCTGAATAACAGTGGCGGCTCGCCAGGGGACGCGGGTGAAGCGCCGCTTTACCTACATTTTCCAATCAATTTAGTTAAAAATAAAAATATTTTAAATTATTACCATTATTTTCTATCCAAACTAGTGCGTTATATACTTAAAAAATAATAATGTATTAAAAACGTAGCGCGCTAAACACCTTTTCATAAGAGCAACCCGTCGAGGAATCACGATCAGCCGTAACAAATTCCGCATCAGAGTACCCCCGCTCGCCGGCTTTCGCGCTTAGATTTGTTTACGGCAGTTGCTATGGCAACGCAATGGTGAACATCCATTATCTAAATAGAGATATGAGCGGCATAAAACTGCTGCTGCAGGCTGCAGGCGCTTGTTCACTTGTTATAGGATTATTATAAATTAGTGCGTTAGAATCATCGGAGGCGGAAGCAGGTTTGCATCGATCGAATCGAATCGAAATTAGCTTTAAGAGATAGGTACATAACTGTTTTTTAAGAACAAAAAAATATATTTAAAATCTTATAAATTCATATTATTTCCCCTAAATATTAAAAAGTTATGGATAATTAACATTATAAATGGTTAAAAAACAGACATTTTGGGCGTGACATCCCGAAAAATTTTTGACTGCGGCGCTATTTTTCCCTGCGGCACTGTACACCTAGCTACGCTGCTCTTCATACGTTCTTAAATCCACGAGCCGCTACTGCTGAATAATAAATGGGCGGTATCTTGCTGATTATAAATATACTATGTTTGACACCTTTATTTTTAAAGCTACCCGAGAAATTTGAGAAAAATCCTGCTATAAAAAGAAATGTATTCCCTTTGGCTCCACTATATAGTAGAATGTTCTCCGTCTCTCTCCAACACGCTGCCTCTTATGCCAGGGTTTTTGTCAATTTTTTTTTAAAGATAAAGGTATGAATCTAATATATTTATTAACAGCAATTTTGAGAGATCCTGTATACATAAATGCCATTTTTCTACAAATGATATAATAAACCCTACTACTTTTATAATTTTTTTTCTAACTTTTAAAATTAAAATTAAAAAGTCCTTTAAGGGTTTAACAGTGAAGGCTTTTAAATCAGAAAAACCGTTTAACGTTTGATATAACATGAAAGTTAGTTTAATGTAAAAAATATGTAAAACAGCCAAGCCTCTATGTATTACTCTTAATTATAAATGATGTAACAAACATGTAGTTAATGCATACACTAGCTGAAAGGAAAGAAAATTGTATCAAGAACCGAAACAAATTTAAAAAATCGCTAAAAATTGTTTTTTGATATTTCACCGTAGGTTATCTTAAGAATGATAAAATATATATATATATATTTGTTAACAGTCGTATATATATATATATATATATAAGTATATATATATGTATATATCGAAAAAAAATTATATATAAATATATATATATATATATATATATATATATATAATATATATATATATATATATATATATATATATATATATATATATATATGCATATATATATATATATATATATATATATATATATATAGGTCTTACATAAGAGTTTGTATAACAGCTTTGTTGAGGAACTCATTTATGCTATCAACTCTAGCCCTAGTACTAGATAATGACTCTGAAATTGAGACGAAACAGGAACAAAACATGTAATATGTAAGGTTGCTCAATTTGTATTTAATAATGCTGAGAGTTTGATAAGATATATATTTTGGAATAAACCACTTGTAAAAAACCTATTATTTTTTAATTACCTCTTGTTTGTATTAAAATATCGAAATTCCAGGAATTTAAAACTTTAAAGTTGACAGCTGATAAAATGTTGACAGTTTGCGGATGGACTCGATCACCGGAATTTTAAAAGATGATCGTCTAAGGTGAATTTCACATCAAAATTGCAGATATTGATTCCCTAAGAATATTATTGTTTTTGTGAAGATCGGCTATACTTTATTTTCCCCTGAAAATTCAGATTTTTGCGCTTTTCTCCCCTGATCTGGCATCTCTGAGATACTACAAGTCGCCACCCACTACTTGATATTGTTCTCCGTTCTCCATTTCCTACCATGCTTTCAATCTTGGATGAGGGACTTTATTTATAACTTTCAACCTTCCTTTAAATTAATTGCAAAGCAGGTTCCTACAAACTGGACCAGGACTGTCGTATGTTCGTATATTCGGTTTGCTACACTTTTATGAATCAGATGAAACATTGATCTGATTAAATGATCAATTTCTTTTTCCTTTTTCTTCTTCTCGCCATACCACACATGTTCTATATGACTAAGTTCGAGAGAGCATGGCGGACTTAATAAATTAAAGAACATAATTTTATTTTTACTAGAAAGTTATTTTCCAAATAATTCATAGCAACAATCTGTTTTTTTTTTAGTCCAGAAATCGCTAGCCAAACAATAACAACCATTTTATTGTGCTGTGTGCTTGCCCATTGACCATTTTATCAGCCATTGTCTTAGCAAAGCTTTATAAATTATTTTTAAGTACTATATTTGCCCAGAAAGATTTCTTTTGTCACTAAGTATTTCGAGAAATTAGCCTCACCCATATCCTTATCGTGTTACTTAATTAAAAGTTAATGAAATACAAACAATTGCGATATCATCCGGAAGCACGATTGCTATGCACCGCCTGAACTTGAGCGGTATATTAAATGAGAACTGTCACTTTCAAAACCAGACTTTCCATTATATGTAATTCACCTTTTACGGCATTCCATTTATAGACATTTGCGTCCACCGATGTCCGCATATAAAGAATCTTGACGTTAATTTTAGATAATCCATGTAGATTCCTCTCAAATTGCTCTGCTGCAATGGGTTCAACAAACATTGGTATTTTTTTTAGAATTTTAATCGTAGTATGCGGTTTTTTCTTTTTCTTTTACAAAGTTTATTGAACAGTCTTGTCGGGGTATTAGAAGACAAAAGTGGCGGCTCTTCTTACCATAAATATGAAAATATTTGTACTCAGGGCCTATTTTCGCTTACGGTGGGCCCTAAGCCAATTTTTTAAGCTAAACTACTTACATTAAATTTCCCTGAAGAAACCAACGTGAGATATATAGGTAACAAAATAAAATAGCAAGAACACGATTAACACTTTAAAAACAGTATAAAAAGCTAAAGAAATCTAAACAAAAATATAATTAATTTTTGGCCTAAACAGGTAAACAAGCTGTAGTGTAGAATTAGTAATTTACATTACAAGGCCGAGTCTGGAATATAAACGAGCACTGTAATAACACCTAACGAACGTGTATGGTATAATATTTTGTTACTGTTTACTTTATTTCAGTTCCTCAATTTTTCCTGAATTATTGACTCTGCCTTTAAATATCCCCACAACCAAAAATCGCAGCAAGTTAATTCACATGATTTCGAAGACCACTGTACTATATCGCCAAATTTTGAAATTAGCACCCCGAAAACACCTGCCGTAAAATTTGATATGATACACGCGCTGTATGGCATGTGGCGCATCCTGTTGGAACCACATGTCTTCTGGAAAATGTCGCAGTTCTTGTTGAATTTACGTAGCGTTCAAAGTTAACTGTTACATTCTCCCCATTCTCATTCAAAAATGCCCTGTGCTGACACTGCACAATATACAATATATTTTTTGGCTGTGAGGTGGCATTTGATGAATTTCTTTGTCTGTTAACATACCCAGAAAGAGGGTATTGAGCTTCATCTGACATAAATATTTTTTCCAACAAGTCAGGAATGTTTCGCAAAAGTACTTTCAAAAAATGTTTGACTGAAACCAAATCTTAACGCAAAATCAATATCTTTTCAGTTCCTGTAATTTGTATTTTGTAATGAGCCTAAAACTTCATGCAATATTCTTCTCAGAGGGGTATCACTAATTTGGAAAGTTTTGGAATGTGTTCTTGCAGTTCGCTTAGGACTTCTCAACACTCTTATACGTACGGTTTCGATGTTTTTCATAGTTCTGATTTTGGCCTACCTTTTGGGCTGATGCAGTTCCTTTTTAAAATTTTATTGCATTGCACTCCGACAGGGAGAATTCAAATTGAAACGGGTTAATTTTTAAGAAAAGTTTCAAAACAAAATGTACGACGTTCAGCGAGATTCATATTAATAAAAAATTACAGATAATATAAATGACAACATCATTTTTTTAAAAAGTTATACTTTTATATTTGAATATTTTAATTTTACGTCATATTAATTCCAATTTAATTTATACAATTATAATCTAGATGGAAATTGCTTTAAGCAAGTAAATAAAACGCAGAAATATAACCTATACGTTTTAAGGAGGTTACAAGTCTGGTTTTATAAAAGCTTTATTAGTTCTTTATAACAAACTTACAATGTTTTCATTGGGTTTTATAAAGGGCTTTCAAAAAGGCTGTAACAACCGTATTAATGATGGGCACTCTAGGTTGTAAGAAGATCCTATTATTGAAGTTATTATGAGAAACAAGAACCTGGAGCAACCTCCCTTTGATAAAATTAACAGTGTTTCTGGAGCAGGTCAGTAGAGGACTAGAAATGATTATCAACGATATAATTGTAAAACATGACACAAAATTCACAATACAAGATACTATATCGATATAAATGTGGACCAGACCATTATCTTTTGGAATCATATGCCGATAAACTGATAAAAAACGATTGGTCAAATATATCCCAAAAGTGCGGGATATCAAATAATTTTTCCTAGTTTTTGCATATATTGCAACTATAATTAACTATTTACCAAGACTAATCCGTTCAATCAAATCGATATCTTCACTGACCATAGATAACCGTCAACTAATAGTTAAATAATAAACTTTTGGTTATGCGCTTTTTTACAAACAATTAATTCACAGAATTATATACTTTCACTTGTAATAGGCATCTTTTAACGCTATCATGTCCGGCATTAATTTATGTTTTGCTGTTAAATAACAATCTGAAATTAAAATAACAATTTAAAATTATTAGGTTTTCTCAGATCCTTTGCAATTTTAATGAATAAAATATAAAGTGTGTTTTTTATTAGATTTTGATACAATTAGTGTTCGATCGTGTCAATTATAAATGTAAAGGTAACACGGAATCTAAGTAACAGAGACTGCCAATTTGTCAATTTACTTTCACATTGCAGCTGCAAGGCATATCTAACATTATGCATGCAAAAAAGGGCTTTGATATATCGACTCATTGGATTCTTGTATGTAATTTTCTTGTAGCACATTTATCCTCTTTAAAGCGATAAGCGTGTTTAAATAGTAAGTATAATCAGTCAAAATAACTAACTATTCATAACAATAGATTTTATATAGTACAGCCTATTATCTAAATCAAGCCTAATATTCTTGAAGTAAATGCCAGTGGAAATGATACAGGGATCTCCAAATAAAAGCGAATGGGCCGTTACGGGAGGGTGCAGCACGTGCCCTGCACGGAACGGCACAGAGTAGAGGAAGGTAAACTTATTATATTAGAGTTTATACAATATTGTTATAATATTATATTGTAATATTCCTATGTCGGTTCCAAATAAAATAGTGCAACGTGGCAGCAAAAATGTTATAGTTGTGTAGAATTCCCTGAACACTTTTAGATACTAACAAGACTAGAAAGAGGTGATAGTATGTATATAGAAACCGAAGAGAACGAATACATTTTTGTAAATACCATGTAGTTGCGTTGTTGGCAATTTCCAATTTTCGCATCTCTAATTATATTATATTTTTCATGTGTCCCGTATCATATATATACATATATATATATATATATATATATATATATATATATATATATTTTTCATCTTTCTATTTGCTTTTTTTTAATAGCTGATGTGTAACTAGCAAATAGGCTTTTTTGTTTATTGCCTACTTTAAAATGTTTTACTGCTAAACTACCAATCATAATTTGGGTTTTCTTCCTCTGTTAGAGCTCTAATACCGTGGTTAGATAAAAATAGGCGTACCTTTCAGATAAATGTATACAGAAATTTGGAAATAAAACAATTTATCTGAATACAGAGTTACTAATATTATACGTACCAAAATTGAATTTTTTTAAAAATTTTAATACATAAGTTGTGGGGGCGGCAATTCCCTCTTTTGCATAAATTCTTTCCTTTTAAGGAAGAAAAATGTTAAATATGAGAATTTTATGGATCATTCATAAATATTATCAATGTAATAACTAAGGATGGTATAAAAAGATATAGTATAAAAAAATTGATTTTCACGCTTCCTATTTTTGGATTCTTAGAAAAGTTCTAGATTTATTTTGTATAAACATAACTTATGCGA
Source organism: Kuschelorhynchus macadamiae (assembly GCA_030620095.1). Lineage (NCBI taxonomy): Eukaryota > Metazoa > Arthropoda > Insecta > Coleoptera > Curculionidae > Kuschelorhynchus > Kuschelorhynchus macadamiae. Next base: position 2,702,938 of record JAUTXW010001380.1, read on the forward strand.
TGTTTTTAAAATATTTGAATTTAAAATATATTTTATACGGATGAAGTCCCGCTTGCAAACAAGATACGATTTGACGATTACAATACGAAGTATTGTAATCGTCAAAAAATCACCCTTCAGGATCCATAGATGCCGAAAAATATGTTTTCTCAATTCCGTCTGTCTGTCTGTTCGCGGCATACCTAAAAAAAGTAGTTACGCGATTGAGTTCAAATTTGGGTCAAAAATTAAGAGTCATATAAGGATGACCTGGTAACATTTTTGCTATATAGCGAAACAAAATAACGCCCTAGTGAAATGTTAAAAAAATTTTCATTAAAAATCTCTTTATCCAATTTATCTTAAATTTTGCATAATCGTCAAGTATTATATTTGAAACAACTGGTAACATTTGGTACGAATCCAAGACGGCGGAACAAAATGGCGCCTTAAATATTTAAAAATTCAGCTTGAAAAAACTGCTAAATGGTTTGATTTCAAATTGTGTGCCATAACTAATTGTGTTATAGGGATCAACTAGTAAAATTGTGGTACTAATTCAAGATGGCCGAACAAAAAGGCTTAAAAAAAAGTTTGTAATCATGAAAAAATTACCCTCTCAGGTTTTCCATATCTTCAGGTTTTAGCGTCCCTAAATGCCAAAAAATATGTTTTATCAATTAGGTCCGTCTGTCGGTCTGTCTCTGTGTCTGTCAGTCATAGCTTAAAGACTAGCTACCCAATTGACTTCAAATTTTATTTTAAAATTAAGGATCATATGGGGATGATCTGGTAATATTTTGGTAAAAATCCAATACGGCGAAACAAAATGGCGGCCCATGAAATGTTAAAAAAATTATTATAAAAAACTACTTATCCAATTTAACTGAAATTTTGCACAAACATCAAAATATTATGTTTGAATCAATTGGTAAAAATTTTGTACGAATCCAAGGTGGTGGAACAAAATTGTGGCATAGTAAAATATTTTAAAATTCGGCCTGAAAAATCTACTTAAGGGAGAACTGCACGCAAAAAGTGAAAAACTAGCGACAAGGTCTAGTCAAGTTCAAAGTAAGATGAAAAGGTACCTACGTATTAGAAAAAACTTCCTGCACGTCCGCCCTCAAAAAAATGTATTATGTATAGGCAATTTAAATTACATTTCGTTTAAAAATGGGTTCAAAAGGGTTCACGCGCTGCAGAAATACAAAGACATGAGTACGATTAACTATTTCAAATTTTGCAGTTACGTAAGCAAAGGATCAATGCAAGGCGGTAAAGAGCCATTTTATGGAAAAAAAATATATGCGAGGGCATTTGCGCCAAAAAGTGGTCGAAAATGGACAAATCTACTTCTATTTTATAATTCTAGATTTGATTTTTTCATAAAACATCGCATTTAGCGCCCAGATAAACATATTTCCTTATTGAAATCACGTTGAAGCTAATACATATCTCTTATAGTTTTAACATAATATTGCAGCGGCGGAAGGCTTGCAAATGATCCATAATACTGCGTGCAGTTCCCCCTTAATGGATTGATTTCAAATCGTGTGCTATAACTAATTGTGGTGTAGGGATCAACTAGTAAAACTGTGTTACTAATTCAAGATGGCGGAACAAAATGGCAGCCAAATAAACTGTTTGTAATAGTGAGAAAAATCATTCTCTCAGGTTTTACATATTTTAGCGTCCCTAGATGCCAAAAAACATGTTTATCAATTCCGTCGGTCTGTCTGTCTGTGTATCAGTTTGCAGGATAGCTTAAAAGCTACTTACTCGATTGGCTTTTTGACCAAAAATTAAGGACCATAGGGGATAACCTAGTAATATTTTGGCAAGCATCCAATATGGCGGAACAATGTAAAAAAATTGTTAAAGTGGTGTATTATTTGGGGTTAGGAACCAGTACAAAAAGGTCTTTTTTTAAATTGCCGATGTTTTGCAACCTAATTGTTGCATTCTCAGGACACATAGAGATTTTATATACTGCATGAAACCCATATTATCAGTCTTTACTTACGTCCGCAGATATTTCCCAGACATTAGGTTTCTAAATGGTTTTCGTTAACGATCCTCTTGTTGTTATGTTAGAGTGGTGTATTATTTGAGGTTAGGAAATATCTGCGGACCAAAGGAGTAGTTGAAGGCAAATAATATTTTTTTCATGCGAGATATAAACTCTATATAAATGTCCTGAAGATATCACAAACCACTTAGAAAGTTAAAAAACATTAGTATTAAAAAAGATAATTATCCATTTTACCTCAAATTTTGCACAAAAATCAAGTGCTACATGGAATTGAACTGTTTTTTATGAATCTAAAATAGCAAAACAAAATAGCGGTTTAATATTTAAAATATCAGCCTGAAAATATTATTTATTAAAAATGTGTGTGCCAAAATTAAGTGTGATATAGAGATAAATTGGTAAAGTTGTGGTAACTTGTTCGATTGACTTAAAATTTTGCAGAAAAACTAAATGTGAAAATGGAATAAACTGGTACGACTTCAACATGACGTAACAAAATGGCGGTATGTGACAATGTAAAAACTACTTATTGAATTTATTTTAAATTATGCCCAAAAGTTAAGTATGGAATAGGTAAAAAGAAACTGGTAAAATATTGGTAGAAATCCAAAATGATGGAACAAAATGCCGCCCAATAAAAATGTCTGAAAAGACAGTATATGTAACATACATATACTGTGGCTGTACAATACTAAATTGGGTCACACTTAGCTGTTCCTAACAAATGAAATAAAATCATAACGAGGGAAGTTCCGGGTAAAGGGAATTTACCGATTTTTTAATTTTAAGTAGTTAAAGTTTTGTTATGGTATTTAATAATAGAGTTCTTTGTCCGTCTTCAATACCTCTTCATATCGCCTTTGAGCCGCCGTCACGTTATTGTTATTTTTTAAATAAAATTTTACCATTTTGTATCTAATAACTTATTTTGCATGAAAATAATAAATGACAGTTTTGACATTTACTTTGACTTAAATACTTAAAATTAAAAACGGTAGCAGGAATCAAAATTAAATTAATTAAACAAAAATAATTCTAGAATTTTTAGGGGAATCCAAAATTTGATAAAAATTATATCATCCAATTTAAAATAAGCGGGAAAATTAATATTTTATATCACATTTTTTATCTATAAAAAGTCATAAAACTTTCATTTATTCCATCACTATAAGGAAAGAAGTTATAAGGATTGTTCATTTTTATTTAGAAATCCTTGTAGCTACTTTATCATATTATTTAGAACATTTTTATTTGGGAGATGGGCCTGATTATAGAATATTAAATAATATATTTTTTTCCAACACAAACTATCTCCAAATTAAATAATATTTTGTATAGTAATTTACCGTCTGTTGTAAACACCTCCACTTCACAAAGGGATAAAGACCCTTCGACGCCAACAAGTTGTAGAAAAACATACTGTCCAATCAGCTGCCTGGCACAGGTAAATGTTTTGGTTGAACCCTCATCTGAAAAAAAATATAAATAAATATAAGAAACAAGTTTCTGTAAAAAATTGTTACAAAAATAGTAAAGCAGGTAAATTCCAAAAAAACGATAATAAAATCTCTTATTGTTTATTTCACACTATAATCTTTAAACATTTCCATAAGTTAAGGTGAAGAAAAATGAATTAAATATTGCCTAACTTACCAATAGTTCCAGGAAACCAAGCACACAAAGGATTTCTCTGCAAATCACTGCTACTGTTACCAACTCGAATTTCCAAATCTTGCAGGGGTTGATGCCCACAGCACCCTCTGGTGGTTACCCGAACAACCTTCACCGGATATGGCCTAAGCAAGTCGACTTGCCACCACGGGCTTGCTTCTTTTTGGGTTTCCGAGCATTTTTTGGTTTCGTGATCACTGCTCGTCTCACCGTCATTGGCGTTTAGAGCGCTCCCTCCTCGAACTGTGGTGGATTGGTTGGCGGGTTTTCTGAAAGCTATGTTGACGCCTGCAAAAAAAATGTTATTTATTTCTCTTGTAAAATTAATTTGTATCGAAAGTTAGGCTCAAGATAGAAATTTTTGGAATTAATTGAAGGAATTAACTGCTGGTTAGGTTATTCAGCGTTTGGAATAATATGTAATATATTACAAAAGCTTTAGTCTGCTAAAATTGGGTTTAAAAAATATTATTTCCCATTTTATTAACGTATATTCAATAAGTTAGTAGCTGTGTACGATTGAGAACTTGCTTCCATATTTAAAAATAAATTTAATAAAAATCACCATTCTTTTGAAAAATTGATAATATATCTAGAAAAAAATCATATTTTTCACAATGTCACGTTCAAAAGACCTCAAGAAATACTTTTTATTTTATATTAGTCAATTAAACTGTTGCTCGTCTGGGAACCACTGTGTATTTGAAGTCTTTTCTCTTCTGTTTTCAACTTCTGAGCGCTGGTAATGCGATATGTTACTGACTATATCTAGTTGGTTGGTACTGACTGTTCTCGGTTTTCCGGGCAGTTTTTCTCCAGGTTTTGTAATTTCTTTTGAAGTTTCTCGATTTTCGTAGTTTTATTTGTTTCGATGCGCCAGTGCGTTAGGATTTGTGTACTTCAGAATATACATATAATGGATTTGCCTGCCAAGGTCTATGTGAAGTCTGTAAAGTTTGTTTCATTTCACTTATTTGTCGTCGAGTTTGTTTTATTTCTTCTCTTCGCAAAGCGGTCCTTGCTTGTTCAGAATGGTTCTTCTGATTTTGGTGTGATAGGAGAGTATAGTGCATCCCTTTTGTTTTAGTTTCTCGTAGACTTTAAAGGTCTCCACCCCGTAGAAATGAAATAAAATGAGATTTATTCTTAGCTTATTTTTTGCTATTTGAACAAACATTACTCTTTAATAAACGAAGATACAGTCAATTGTAAAATCATAATGTTAACCATAATATAAGTAATATAATAATTACACATTAAAAACATTAAAAACAGCCTTTTCCATTACTATCAATATTGAATTGAATAAAAAATGAATATTTCTGTAATATATTATGACAACAAAAAGAAGAGAAAAAAAAATGTTAAAATTATGTGCGGTAACTTTTCTTAAACCTATTCATAAAAACTTTTACATTTGGCGAGTCTTGGATCTCTGGTGCTAGACTATTGTAAAGTCTTGAACCATTACTAAAAATGCATTTTTGTATATGTGTTGTTCTAGCAAACTGGATATCGAGGTCACCCCTAGATCTAACTTCGTGCGAGTGTCTTTCAGACCTTTGAGTTACAAATTCTTGAAGATATGCAGGCAATAATTTATGAATTACTTTATAAATAAAGAGAACATTAGACCCCTCAATAATCCGCGAAACAGGCAGCCAACCAAGAGATCCAAGCATCGCACGAATTGGGGTATATCGACCACAAGATAAAATTGTACGTATGGCCTTATTTTGTAACAATTGAAGTCTTTGAATATCACTGTCTCTACAAGATATTAATAACGAATTACAATAACTAAAATGCGGATAAACCATTGTATTAAATACAAGAAGCCTACTCCAGTGGCTGAGATTACGAGAGATTCTTCTAAAAAATCCCAATTTTTTACCATTTTTTTACATACGAAATCGACATGCAGTGAAAAATTAAGCCGTGAGTCCAATACTACCCCTAAGTACTTTATTTGATTTGTATTTTCGATTCGATCATTGTCGATACAAATATTATATTTTTTTCTAAAAATTGTTTACAATTTTGTTTAGAACCAAAAACCATATACTTTGTTTTGCTTACATTTAATTTCAATTTGTTAATGCACAACCAGTTTAAAGTAAATTTAGTTCATAGTTCATTTTATCAACGAGTTCATCATAATTCTTACCTGACACAGACAACAAAGTGTCATCCGCAAACAGATTTACAAAAGACTTTTTTAAAACTTTATCAATGTCATTGATGTAGAGTATAAACAACAGCGGCCCGAGTACGCTACCTTGAGGCACACTTATACAACTCTCTACCTTGCTGGACAGTACACCGTTTATTTTAGTCACATGCGATCGATCACTAAGTCTATACACCATTGTAGAACACAATCTCTTATTCCATAAGTCATTAGTTTTTTAATAAGTCGGTCCCTGTCTATTGTCTCAAAAGCTCGCTGCAGATCGATAAACACACTAAGTACAATATCTCCATCGTGTATATCAGAACGCCACTTAGAGCACACATACTGCAAAGCTGTTTCACACGAATGTTTTTCACGAAATCCCGATTGGCCTTTATAAAGTATATTGTTTTTTTCTAAAAACTCTCGTAGCTGGTCACATACAATAGTCTCTAAGATTTTGTCTATTACCGATAACAAATTAATTGGTCTATATTCGGCTGGTTTACTTGGACGTGATACTTTAGGAATGGGCACTATAACACTTGTCTTGACATCTTTAGGGATTTTTCCGGTTGCTAGAGATGTATTAATCAGATGTAACAGAGGGTAACCAATCACACGGAATGCAGACTTCACAAATTTTACCGTTACAGACAGTATCAGATGTAGATTTGTTTTTTAGCTTCATAACAATATGCTTTAGCTCAGCAATACTTAATTTTCGAAAGCCTCCGAATTTTCAAGATCGTGGAAAGTTGGTTTCTGTAAACATTGGTGTTACAATAGGTATATTAGCAGCGATGTCAACGATACTTTTTGAATAAAATTTATTAAATTTTTCTTCAACTCCACCTGTAACATCTACAAATTCAAGATTGTTAAAATCAGCCAATGACCCCCTATCTTTTTCACTAATAAGTTGTTTTAATGTTCTCCACATTTTTTTGCGTAGAGGTGCGTGATGTTTCACGGATGGAACAATATGAATTTTTATTAATCCAGGAGTACATCAATTCATTGGTAGTATTCCTTTAGGAATCTTGCAAACGTTTCGCCAAGGTCTCACTTCACATTTTCAATGCTTACTGACTAGTATCGAGAGATGGATTGAGAGGTGTCGTTAATCCGTTTGCCTGCCGGTATTTTAGGCGTTCAGAAAGTTTACTCGCTTTTGTGCTCTTGTTCTGTGCTGTGCTGTTTGTCAACAAAGTATACATAGATGGGACAAACAAAGAGAAGAATATCAGCCTGGTTTAAAGAATATAAATTATCCATCAGAAATAAACAAGCAGCACTTGCACTATTCCAACACCAGCTTCAAGCCACACATAAAATAGACTTTGTTAGCCGTAAACAAATTACCATCATCGAAAACAACAGAACCAGAATTACACGACAAACAGCGCAGTGCAGCTCAAGAACCCAAAAGCAAGTAAACTTTCCATCTTTCTGAACACCTTCAAGTTGCACAAAAATGGGATGGAGTCAACGCCAACCAACCAGCGTTACCACCTAAGACCCCAGCAGTCTATAAGTATAAACGGTGTTACGATATCCGCCTATACATAGAGGCGAGATTACAAACATTTAGTCAGTTGGAATCGAGCATTTGAAGTAATAACTTCTCTTTCAGACTCACGATGAAGATCTGCTGGTGATAGTAAGCAAAGAAAAGTGGATACCCTTGATGATAGATGGGGCATATTAGATATGCATTTTATAGTAGCAAGTAATTTTTTGTGTTATAGCACTTGGTTATGGAACCAGGGTACTGAAGGTTTACTCCCTGTATTTTTATTGCATTAGTTAAGGAATTTCAGGAGTTCCAGGAAGTCCGAGAAGCCGTTAGACCGTAGCTAATTTATAGCGCCGGTCTTCGACTTCCTTCAAGTGCCAGGACGGCTGCCTCCTACGCAAAGTAGGCGGCCTCCTAGTAGGGTACTAGAAGAGATATCCTGAAAGTGTTTAACCTCGTTTCTAGAAGTGACCTTCTTCAAGAAAAGTAAGGCCGGAGACGTGAAGTGGCCTGTGGTAACTGGGCGGCCACCTATTAGAAGTTACAGTGGAAGATAGTAGACGAGCGTCGCAGTTTTACAGGACGGGCAATCCTAAGAAAAATAGGGGCGAAAGGTGTTATTCGTCTAAAAGAGGTCTGCTTCCAAAATAGACGGATTAAGAAGGATCAGGAAGCATCGATGAGCATCACAGATAACGTTTCAGAAAGGGTCATCTACAGGAATAGAGCGGTCGGCCTCTGGTCAAGTAAGATCAGGGAGCATTCACGAACGTAACGATCATCGTTTTACGAGATGCTATTCGTAGGAAAAGAGGAGCAGAGGCAACGATACGACAAAAAAGACGTACATCTATTTTAAGCAGTCGGTCCTTGATGTAGAAGAGCCAGACAACGATTACAAGTAAGCAATGTTTCGCGAGAGGCTATCCTCAGAAAAGAAGGGTGATAGTATTTGTAAAAGGAGCTCACATTGGGGACTAAGTATTCGGCCCCTGGTATAAGACGTTAAGCCGACATCCCAGAATAAACTTCCAACGTTTCAGGAAGAACCGTCTTCAGGAAATAGGGGGTAAAACCGGGAAAGTCACTAAAATCTACAAAAGCAGGAGATCAGTCAGGCCATAATATTAGTAGGTGCGCCCCTAGTATAATCACATAGAAAATCATGGCAGAAGATGAAGCTAACAGTCAGACTATGGACCTTCCTCAAATGTAGGGAGGTCTGCCCCAAGATATAAGTAACGTACCAGAACATGATAATATCAACGTTCAGAGGGGTAGGCCACTATCCAAAAGGATAGTAGTATAGAAAAGGGGACCACTCACTCTATGAATCAGACAACCAACAACGAACCTATCCGGAGCTAGTAGGTAAGCCGGAGGCAGAAGCAGTTATCAGAGGGCAACGGTGCTGTGAGAGCTGGCGCCCTTCAAGAAGACAGTAATATATGAACCTGTGAGTGGGGCGTCGAAGCATACTCAAGATGCTGGAGTTATGGCTAAAAACCCCACAGAGCACCTTGCGACTCCAGATGACCCTAAGAGTCATGCTGGTTTAAGAGTTAGATCAGAGCAAATCGCCATGCCAATTGAAACTGTTAGTTATAATCAGTTATGTCTTGCTTGTGTCACTGTGATTTTGTAATTGTGACATCTATAAAAAGAATTTCTTCAATTATTGTTTATTGTCAGTTTAAACCTATAAATGTTAAGTTAGACCAAATTTAAACGTCTTTAGTGAATTCGGATGCTGGAGTTTTTTGCTCGAATAGGTGGGTCACAAAAATTGTTTATTTAGAGTGTTCCATGGTGTTTACACACACTTATGGGAGATGCCCCTCTCCTCACCAGAACAGGATGTGAAAAAATATAATATACACAGTTTAATTAAAGCCAACGAAGCGCATGTCAAAGAACTAGAGAAACATTTGGTAAAACAACTATATGCAGTGATAAACCACTATGAACAAGTAATAGAAAATAACCAAGCTGAGATGAAGACGCTTAAGAAATCTTCACATTAATTTTTTATACCCATTTCATTTACAACGGGTTCAACATTTGCAGGAGGGTGATTTTGAGTTGAGAATGTAATTCTGTAATTGGATTAATGAAGATCGAAGGTTGTGTACTGTAGGTATGTTTGTTCTCTGATGAAGTACAGTTCACGTCTGATGGTATAAATAATTTTCACAATGAACACCCGTGGTACTATTAAAATCCTCAGGCTACGGTAGAACATAATTTTCAACATAAATTTAACATTAATATGTGGTATGGAATGTTAAATGGTCATTTAATTGGTTCATTTATAATCGACGGTAGTCTTACAGGAGAAAACTATTTAGACTTTCTTGAAAATCACTTGGGAAATCTATTGGAATATGTGCTCCTTAATGTAAGACAAAACATGTATTTGAGGCATGATGGAGCCCGTGCACACTACAGTTCACTTGTACGATATTTTTTAAACCAAAACTTTTCAAACCGATGGATTAGTCGGAGTGGTCCGTATAATTGGTCACCTAGATCGCCAGACCTTAGTCCTTTGGATTATTGTCTTTGGGGGTGGTTTAACACTGGTATGTTCCACTAAAGTAAATACAAGAGAAGTATTAATGGATCGGATAACAAACGCAACTCAAACTCTAAGAAATGGGCCCGAATGTATCCACAGAGCAACCCGAGCTATTCACCACACAGCTAATTTGTGCTTAGAAGTAAATGGTCGAATTTTTGAAAATCATGAAACAAAGCTTTTGTGCCAAGATGCGTTTAAATTTGGACAAAAGACAAACTTTTAAAATTTTGCGAATCACAGGCGGCGAAATTGTTTTAAATCCAAATATCTCGAAACCGGTTGCTCGTATCCACTTTTAACAAGTATACGTATAAGACGTAAAACTGACAAAGGAGTCATTTATTTCACTCAAAAATGTAATACAGGGCTGTACCATACAAGTAAGAGCTGTGCTAAATTTTCACTCCAATATCTACATAATCATAGATTTTATTTAGAAAATAGAAAACTAAAATAAAAAACTTTAGCACCCTGTATCTTGAGAACGAATGCCATGCGGACACATATTTATATTGACGTTTATATTTATTTTTGGGTCCTGAATACGTACCTGAAGTACTGACATTTCCTTATGAATGACCCTGTATATGTCTTTATTCAAGTTCACGAGACTTTAAGGATTTTAATTTTATTTATTATTTTGTTCTTTTCGTTATGTTTGATAATGAAATACTATTATAAAAAATAATCAAGGTATCCATATATCACGTATACTTTAAAAATGATGGAGTTTAAAAAGAGACTCTCATAAATGAACTCACGCACATTGAATATAGAAAACACAATGCAATAAAAAATATTTAATGTTTTATATAATTACAGGTTTCATTCATTTTTTAAAAATTACTTAACCTTAATTCGTAAAAAGTCTGTCGAAGACCATGAAAAGTAATGTACATATATTAAAAGAAAATGAAATATGACCATGAAATGTTTCATTGTTTGTACTATACACAGAACGTTTATTTTATTGGCTGCATATTTTTTGTGGTCATAAAAAAGCATATACGTCATAATTATTGTATTAGATTGAGATAACATCATTGTGTTTTTGCATATCTCACGATCTATGATTTACTGCTTAATTATTTTTTTTTTGAGATAATTTATATTGTTTAGTAGTAACAGTGTTCAATTAAGTAAAAATTGTTGGCTTAGTCACCATCGAACTGATAATTTAAATTGATTACAGAAGTTTGCAAAAAATACATAGCTTTCGTGATATGTCTTTATTAACATGAACAAAAAAAAAAACAATTAGATGGTCACCTTCAAACAATATTTCGTCAAATTCATCTGCATTGTGCTCAGTGGAACAGATAAATTTTGATTCGAAGATTCTCTAGAGCTTCAATAATTATCGGAAGTTTTTTCAAGAACCTAATTTATTTCAAATTTAAAACGAATCGAAAATGAGGGATGATACATCAAAAATATAATGTATAGCAAACTGCATACTTGGGTTTCTTTGAACTTTTGCTAAGTTCAAAACGCTTCTAGCAACATCGAACCACATATTTTTGCGAGCGATCTAAAAAACTAGGTCGTAATATTTAAACAAGCGCAAGATGCAAGAAAAAATATACGGAAACATTTCTAGAAAAAGGAATTCCTCTTCCCCCTCGTATTGCACGGCGACCGGACTTATTTTTTTTTATCTTAAGTAGATAAATGACGCTATTGGCATTTTTTAAAAAGTATAGCGGCTTCTATTGACACAATCGCAGACACATAAAGCAATTTCTTTATTATCAAATTTCCGGTATAACTGCGTTAGATTCAGAACTACAAAACAACAAAAACCGTATAAAACTGTAAATTTAAGTTTTTTTTTATCATTTTACTTGTGTTTAATGAATTTTGATAATATCTTGTGAAAAGATACTTCTAGTGATTCCCTAATAAGCATACTAAACTTTAAATCTTGCATTTAACAGAACGGCTAAAAACTGCAATTTCGTTTGAAATTGAATTGTCTATAGTTTTTGTGCAAACCGACCAGATTGAATGTTTTATTTTTTTAAATATAGGTACCAATTATTTTTTTAATTCTTTGCAAAATATAAATCAAAAATGTATTTTATTTAAAAATTGTCTTTGTAAATATTTAGTTTTTCTTTAGAGTATAATCGATTAAATTAGGATAATAAATCAAATAACTTAATAATTATAAAAACCTACATTTAAAAGAATAAAACACTCGTAGAACCAAAGCTTTCACAGCTGTGGTCAATTAAGAAACCATGGTTCTTGGGATTAGACCGTGTCAAAATGGAATCACATTCCGACGTTTCGCCTCTAATTGCACGAGGCGTCTTCAGGGGTCTTTACTTCACGAGATCGGAACACTGACTAAGCTCGGAGAGACCCTGTCCGGCTATTTACAGTGGATCTGTGTTTACCGAACCGTGATTCGGTGTAACGATCGTTTTCCACCTATAATGTAGACTCTATTAAAATTGCTAGAATGCTTATAAATTTCAATTTATTAATCTAATTTTCCGTTTATAGAACCCCCCAACCGATGGAAGAACTTTGGTTTCTTTTACCTTTATGACATGTCCGGTAGAATGTTGGTGTTCAGATACAACATATTGTACAATCTGTGTCTTTCTGATACATCGTTCATGTTCCTTAAACCTAGTCGCTATGGATCGACCAGTTTCTTCAACATAGACATCACCACAGGAACAAGGAATTGCATTTACTCTTTCTGTTTGGAAAGGAATAATGTCATTTGGCGAACGCAAACATTGTCCAATTTTCTTGTGTGTGTTGAAGGTTGTACGTATGTACATTACAATCTTGTCTGTGTTTCCGTTCTATAAATAGAAGAACTACACTTCCTATTGGTAATTCCTTATTGGTATAATTTCGTGGAGTAGGATTATTAGCTTGAGTTAGTTTCTCTGTTTCTAGGTTTCAGGTTTTAAAGAATTTGAGTCACAAATCGCGAGGGCTCTGTACACCAATGAATTAATAACTAATTGCTTTTGTGCTGGATGATGATAGAAATTTGCATTTAAGTACCTATCCGTATGCGTAGGTTTTATATATACAGAGAGTTCTAAGGAACTATCCCCTTTCTTCTGAACATCTAGAAAGGGAATCGTCAGGGACGCAAACAAAAAATTCATTTTGGGGGGACAGTTGGGGGCACAAATAGTTCTAGAGGGATCTATATACAGGGTCTGCCATTAGTGTGTCAAAGTAGCATACTTTCCTTCTAATTTTTTCTTACGTTAATAATAGATCCTATAAGAAATAATATGTGCCAGTTAAAAAATTAAAATGAATTTTCTACATTTATTTTAGGTTTTTGAATTAAATAACAAATTGTATACAAAAGTAACTTAATTAAACACATCTGAAGAAACACTTTTATTTAATATACAGTTGTGGAAGTATTACTAAAACTAATACAAAATAAATATGAATAATATAAACCGTTAACTAAAAAATAAAAAAAAAATCATAAGATTAAATTTATTCTTCTCTTATTTTCCGTGAAAATATCTATTACTCTTTGAAGATCTATGTTTTTTACCAATGACTTCTCAATTGATAAAATAGCCAAGTTTGATAGTCTCTCATTTCCAATTCTATTTCTCAAAAATGATTTTATTATTCTTATACAAGAGAAAGTTCGCTCACATGAAGCACTAGAGGCCGGAATTGTTACAGCGATTATTACTGTTTATATTTTCTTTGTTTTAATTAGGTAAGAGTCAGCTTATATTTGGGATTCTTACTAGTAGAGATATTTTGTGTTGTGGTTTGAATATTAAATACTGTGCTTGTATGAGCTTACTGTAGACAGGCTAATGGTGGCCAGTGGGGGCCACAGGATAAAAAGGGGTGCTGCGGCCCCCTTGTCTACGTCCTTGGGAATCGTGTCTTCTGATTCAATTTCCATTGTAAATTTTATATTAGCATGTTGTTGATTCAGATGATCAAGAAACCCAGGGAGAGTTTCTGGACCATGATTATGGTTTTAACGGAGACGACTCTAAGGCTTCCTCCTCAAAAGCTTCCATGAAGTTATTGGCTACCAGTAGTGACAGGGGAGATCCCATGGCTGCTCCTGAGGTTTGCTCATAAAAAGTTTCTTGAAAGTCAAAATATGTTGATGTAAGACATGCTTCAATTAAATCTAAAAGTGAGTTGTCAATATCATTATGGTGAAAGTCTGATATTATGGAAATTGAATTATTTTTAGGAACATTCCTATATAACGATTTTACATCGAAACTAACTAAGATATCTTTGAGATATTAAATTAGATTATATAAGTAAATTGCGTTATAAGTCGAATACGAAAGGTTAATCGACTTTAAAGAAATTTCTGTTTCACCGCCATATTTTATAGAGCATTTTTAGGTGGTGGATTTTGGATTAAATTTGTCTGTTTTGTTATCAAGCAGATAAAATCAAAATGTATGTTTCAAATATATAATAATAAAGAAACCATACGAATTTTTTTAATTTGATTTATATAAGATTTTTCTTTGAATGTCAAGTTGCATTTAAATTTCTTTAAAAGTAGTTATTTGTGAAGACCGTCTGTTTTTACTAGCAAAAATAAATTTTGATTAGAAAATTTTAATGCACACATTGTTTTTAGCATCCGGAAAAAGTAAATTAAATATATTTTACCTCCTCCATTACGACTTACATAAGACAGATACAAAACGCTTCGTATTTGGAGACCTACCGATTAGCGCAACAATATGTTCAATTTATATTCCATCCTCCTCCAATTCTTTCCTAACGTTCTTACATATGTAAACATGAATATGTAGTCCTGTTAGGTCGAAAACAGAACACAAAAAAAGCACATTTAGGTAATTAATACCGTAGCTGAACCTGCTGAAGGAATATTTTCCTATTTTCGACCTAACCTTAATAGGCAAAATGCCTCAAAATCTCGACTTCCATATTACCGCAGTTTTGTTTTCCACTTTGGTAATTTCGTCGACAAATTTACCTAATTTTGCCCAGTCAAAAATTCTTTATAGTCTTAAAAGAGGGAAAATTTACCTATTTTGAACCAAAAATGTTTGTTGGGACAAAAGACAGAAAGGAGAACCGATTTGATACAGAGCAGTTAATATTATTTTTGTAAAACCTCTTTATGGAAAAGTTTTTTTAAATTTGATTTAATTTTATGACAGTTTCTACACACCTTTTATTAAATACAAAATGATTTCATATATTGCACCTAAGCGTATTCGAAATACTAAAAAACAAAATTTTCTTACTCTGGTTTTCGTTTGTCGGTCATACATTTTTAAAAAAGTGCATTGTTATGTATTTTTAATTTTTCTTCCTATAAAAAAAAAGTTTTTTAAAAGCCATTCAATAATAATGAAATTAACGGTATTAATAGTTGATACAATATAATTGTTAAACAGTGTAGTTTTCGATAAAATAAAATTGTTAAAACTCATTTGTTGAAGATTATATCCCACTTCATAACTATGTATGTTTACTTCAAAACCCCCTCCACCATCACCAGAGCCTAGATAGGGCCTTGCTAAAAACTAAGATAGTACGAATTACTCAAATAAGTGAACTGCTGTAAGCGAACTAGAAAACAGTGTAATGTTAATGATATTTTTACGTCAGCTATCAATTATATTATTATAATATATATTAATTAAAACTTTTTGGTTTTTAATTATCAAAACGTTAAGATGCCTATAGTATTTGAAATACACCAAGGCAAATTTCTTCTTTATTTAATTATATTTAACCAGATGAGACAAAAAATTACTAGAAAATTGAATGTCGTTACCTAATATTAAGATGCCAACTACTATAAAACGTCAAATCATTGTTATAAGCAGTGTCACTCATGTCAGAAAATTACAGTAAATTTAATTATCCGAGTTTTTTTTAAAGTCCCGCGGCCCTTAGTAACATTTTTAGATGTATGTTCTGTACGTAACCGCATAAAGGACTGAAATGAATACACGTGCAAATGGTAACTAGAAAGTGTCAGTCATTTGTTGTTTGACTTGGTGTATTTCCGGATTATAACAGAACATCGAATCATACAGTACGCCGCACGGATCCGAAGTGGCGTCGAAAGGGGGAGGTTTGTCAAAAGCAGACCGTTTCCATGGATATGTAGAGTTTTAGACAATCACTAATGAGTAATGCACGTTTTCCATAGATACTTGCATTCTTTTGATAGCCTCAGATTCATGCGCCAAACTATATATGTCGTTTCCATTGAAACAGCGGATCATGGCAACTTGATTAAATACTGGCATTTGGTTTCTCGGGCATTTGACTACTTTGAGGTCGAAAAATAGGACCGGTACTTTTTACTGGTCCCATTTTGTTCGGACCATTTTTTTCTTTTCCGAACAGGGTAAGAAGTGGCAGATTTCTCAATTTAAAATGAGACTTGAAAAGCTGGTTTTGTGGGCGGTCGAAAAAAAATTATTTTCTACTGTTTTCCTGGTCGTACTTTCGCAATACCTTATTAACTTAGTAAAATTTTCGCAATAATAGATAACACTCCGTGTAGACATTGGTTAATAAAACATCCTGTAAATAGATCCCAATTTTGCATACTCCCTATAGTAGGTATCCATCGAGAGATTTTCACGTAGCTCGGCACAATTTCAAGGCCAGTGTTCCCGGAATATAGCAGTCTTGTACCTTCGAATTTAGTAACGCATATAAAATATAGTAGCGCTCTCGGCAAATTCGCTCCTAATCTTGTTGTGCGCGAACTAATATTCCAATTAACCGGCGACACGAATGATTAAAAGTGGTAAATCAGTTGTGTGTGATGGTTCATCTATGCGAAGTATAACGAGTACTTGGTTTTAGACAGTATTTTCGGGTCAGATTCATTATACTATTACCGAAAAAGGTTTCCAAGTCTCGGTTTTAAGAAGAAGTATTCTCATTAATGATGCTGCGAGACGAGAGGGTATTATCTGGTCTCATCTGGTGACACAAGAGTAAAGTGCTCTCTCTCGTATCACCGAGAATGCCCCGAGACGAGACGAGAAAGACCCACTCTCGTCTCGTCTAGTTTCTCTCGTGATATAAAAATTAAGAAAACTATTCCTAATTTATTAACAGACGATATAATATTAACACTAAAAGCTTGATATTAAATTTCGTAATAGGAGGGTAATTTTTAATTACCTAAATTCTAAAAACTAGAAGAAAAAATGAATTATGAAGAGTATTGTCAATTCTAAAAATTTTAAATTATTTTTTAAAGAGTTTCAGACTTAAATTGAAGCATTCCTCCGTTTTTTATCAATTCTGTTGGTCTTTTGCGCTTACTGCACTTGAGAATGAACTTTACTATTTTTTTTTGTGAAAGACCCAACAGGAACTTTGCCGTTGTTATAAGAATTTGTTGCAAAGCAATTTCGCGTATGAAATTTTTAACAAAATTGCTTTTGATAAAAATGATGTCATAAGTAAAACTGCAACTGCCAAAAAGCAGCAACTTTGAATATTACAAGAGAAAAATTTTCCCGGCAAAGTTTTTTCTCGAGTGGTATCTCATGAAAAAAAATCAACAATTTTGAAATTGCTATGGAAATAAATAAAAAATACCTAGGCCAACAAAATTTTGTCGTTGTAATCATATCATGTTATTTTTTTCAAAGTGAGTTATTTTGCCAGTAGAGAACATTGGTATAAACTACTCTAGTGAAATAAGATCATTAATTGTATATTTTTATTATTTTTACATTGCCAGAACCACACCTAATAAAAATAATTCAATACAGATTCTTATGAAGCGTTGCCTTTGATATTGTGTTGAATTTCAATTTTCTATATAAAATGCGATATATTTTCATTTCAAGTATACATGTGTTCACTACTGGTGCTCTGAAAAGAACGGCTTTCGGCATTTTCAAATCTTTCTCTTCTGCGTACGAATGGAGGCAGTCTTCATTCGGACGTAAAAAATAATATTAGATAAAAACATTAGAGTTGCGTTTATATAGTGGTAACTCGTGAATTTTTGTCCAGAAAGATCACCTCTAGGGATGGCCACCCTTCTCAATATAGAGTGAGACCAGTATAGTCTTTATCATATGAGATTTATTTAAAGTTTTCAAATTTAGAGTATACAGAAAGTTTAGCTTGAAAAATAGTTCAAAATGACAATAAATTTACGCGAATAATCTTACCTGTTAAATTGGACTGTTTCAAAAAATGTTTTTAATTTTTAAAGATGGTAGAGAAAAATGCTGTTTCTTATTTGTTTGTATACTTTTATGCCAAAATTCAACTGTAACTGTTAACTTCTCATTTTTTTTTTATTTATAGTTTTTTACCTTGAGATAACCAAATGTAAGTAAGTAAATCTGAATTAATCTATTACTGCACTTTTATTAATAGAATAAGGAATTTACTCAGTTGTTTACATAAACTACTTTATAATTTTTTTTTTAACAAAAATATTTCATTCTTTTACAGAGAGCGATATAGCGATATAGAATTAAAAAAATCTGAGTTTTGTTTTGATCAAAGAGTGAATAGGTATGTAGAATCTTATAATTAAATAGCCCACTTTATAAATATTTTAAACTTTGCATCAAGTTGTACACATCTTTACTTCCCCATATAAAACGCTATACCTACGTGGGAAGTAAGGAAATCAAAAATTTTTGAATAAACACATTTTTAGAAAAAAAATGTTTGTACGAATGTGTGGGCATGTGAACAAAACTTGGGCGATTTCTATAACTATAAAACCGGACAAGTTTATGTTTCTTTTCATTCATTAGCATTTTTTTCCTTTATAGAAGGTTAATCTAAGGGAATAAAAAAGCTAAAAAAACAAATTTTAAATTTTAGTAAATATACTATATATATTTAGCAAAAACGGCAAATCACGACAAAATAAAACACGTTATACAATCAAAAAATAAACAACTCTCTCCTCTATCATTTTTCAAAATTTTGAGAAAACATGAGGTTTTCTGCCATTTTTCAAAAGTGTCAAATTTAGCAGTTCAGATAAATCTCGTGACTACCTTTATTAGCCATTTGAGCAAAACATGTTTGCCATTTGAGCCAAAATTCTTTGCAAAGTCAAATTTTATTTAGGTCGGTCATTAAAAAGAAATCCCATGTGTGAACGGACAGAAAATTCGCAATTTTTTTCCAATGTCATCGTCAGGGCTATCTATCAAAGAAGAGTTAGATACGTAGTGGACGTGAAACGAACAAAACAGTTAATCCGGTTTTTTGTTTTTCAATAGTTTGTCTTATTTAACAATAACAATGTAAAGAGTACAGTATTTTTGTACTCGAGGGACACGAGAAAGCTCGAGAGAATCGAGACATTCTTGGCGAGAAAAAATCACCCTCTCGTTTGTAAATCATTATATAGGGAAAAGAACTGTCGAACATTCACTTAAAACTTAATTATTTTTGTTAGGTATTGGATTAAAAACAATTTAATTCTTTTTGTATACTACATTCTGCACTAGTTCAATATACCTTCTGTTTAACATCACAATTATTTGTATAACTATAATAACATAGAGTTTAAGGTCGCATAGTTGCAATTTTGATTTCAATGTCATCGAAATTATTCACCTCGTACATGTGTGTTTGTTTACTTTTATAAGGTTATCATGATTCATTTACTGTTTGCAGTGTTATGCTATATTCTAACGTGTGTTTTACGATTTGGTAAATTGATAATTTACATTTAAAAAAAAAAAAGCACTGACCTGTCGAAATTATTTTCGATTAATGTTTTGATATGTCTTATTTTTAGGTATATTTTGCTTTGTCCATAAAATTGTAGAATTTTTCTGCGGCAATAAAGCATACTTTTGTTTGTTTGTTTGTTTGTTTGTTTGTTCGCCTTGTCTCGTCTCGTGCTGCGAGAGAAAATTGCTCTCTCGTCTCGTCGAAATGAGACGACAGGTCAGAATCTCGTCTTGGCGGTATCACTAGATTATACTATCGAATAAGGTTTCCAGGTCTAGGTTTTAAGCCGAAGTATTCTCATATCACATCAGATCTTTGAAATACCATTTGGAAACTGGTATCAAAACCCAAAATTATTTTAATTCAATTTATTTGCTAGGTATGTCCTCGTTTCGAACTTACCACAAAATGGCATCTCCCCGGCCCATTGTCCCGAGGGAGAACAAGAAATCTGGGTGTTCCCGAAAGTTTCGTATCCCTCGTCACATCGGTACGTTGCAATGGTACCCGGCAACAAGCCGGGGGAGCTCAGACTCATCCGAGCGTTGAGTGGTATAGGCGGATGGCCACATTTAATATCTGTAACAAAAAATATACTGTAGGTTCTATAATTTTAGAGTTTTATAAATTATATAAAAATTGCAGTAAGTTCAGAATTGCAAAGTTTCACAGTTAACTAATAATAAAATATACACCTTTGATTTTACAAAAACGTTATGTTCAATGGTTCCAGGTCTACAATATAAACTTGTCTTTTACTAGTGTTTCGTGTTTTAACAAATAGGTAGTTCAATAGTCAAAGTCAAAATATGCTTTATTATCAAAAGAACTTTTTCTCATTGACAAAGCTGTAAACAGTTATACTAATAAAAGTAATTCTAATTAAATCATACAAAACTAGCAAATATATTGTCCAGTACACTTAAAAATTAAAATGAAATTTAACCTAATATACATTACAAAATTTACAAAAAAAAACACTATATATATATATATATATATATATATATATATATATATATATATATATATATATATATATATATTACACACACGTAATAAACTACTGAAAATCCTGATACACAGAGTTAACTTGATGTGATGTCATGTTTCGAGGTAAAGTTTCATTTTGCAAAAATGTAATTATTTGGTATAAGTTTTTTTATATATTTTCTTTCTACAAATACTTAGACACAATATATAGAACGGAAGCTTTCATGGCTGTGGTCAATTACCAAAGCATGGTTCTTGTGATTAAACCATGCCAAAATGGAATCATTTCCGACGTTTCGCCTTCGATTGAACGAGGCATCTTCAGTGATCTTTACATTAGGAGATCTGCACACCGGATGGGCTCAGAGACATGTGTTTATCAATCCGGTGTAGCATCGGTTTCCAAGTATGAGTTAGATTGTAGCCCATATCTCTATTACAGTGTGAGGATGCTCATAAATTTCAATAGATTCATTTTCATTTACAGAATACCGAGACCG
This sequence comes from Kuschelorhynchus macadamiae, assembly GCA_030620095.1. Taxonomy (NCBI): domain Eukaryota; kingdom Metazoa; phylum Arthropoda; class Insecta; order Coleoptera; family Curculionidae; genus Kuschelorhynchus; species Kuschelorhynchus macadamiae. The sequence goes on from JAUTXW010001380.1 coordinate 2,724,103, forward strand.
TCGCAAGAACTTTTGGCTTCTTTTACATTTATGACATGTTCAGTGGAATGTTGGTGTTCAGATACAGCAAATTGTAGAATTTGTTTCTTTCTAATAAATAGTTCACGGTCCTTAAGCCTGGTGGATATAGATGGCCCCCGTTTCTCCAATTCAGACATAACCACAGGAACAAGGGATTACATATACTTCTTCCGTTTGGAAAGGAATAATGTCGTTTGACCATCGCAAAGATTGTCTATTTTTTGTGTTTCTTGTGGGTGGTTCCGTGTACAAATGGATGAACTACATTTCCTATCGGTAACTTCCTATTAGTTTCTTGTCGTGGAGTAGGATAATTATATTTGGTATTTAGGTATCTATCCGTATGTGTTGGTTTTCTATATACAGAGTGTCTTGAGAATCCACCCCTTTCCTTGTACAAGAACATCTAGAAAGGGTACCGTGCATTCTGATTCAATTTCTATTTTAAATTTTATATTAGTTTGTTGCTAATTCGGATGATGAAGAAACACTACGAAATTTTCTTGACCATGAGGCCATATTACAAAAATATCGTCTACATATCTGAACCACGATTTTGTGGAGACTACTCCAAGATTACCTCCTCAAAAATTTCCATAATTTATTGGCTTCCACAAGTGACAGAACAAGTTCCTTGAAAAACGAAATATGTTCATGTTAGACATGCTTTAATCGAATCTAAAAGTGAGCTTTTAGATTCGATTAAAGTATTCAAAACTGAATAATGTTGATTCTTAGTTCTTCACGGATTGAAAAATATGATGAATTTTCATTCCGGTTCACTACGCATGTTCTGAAATAAACAATTTTATCACTCTAGAGCTAAGCTGATTAGTTTATTTAGTTATTACCATCGTGAACTGTAATTTTTTTACAATTTAGGTTCACATAACTAGGAACTTTGACTTTGACAAATACGGTTTCCACATGCTGAATTCTTGATTTTCTGTTCAATGACATCAACTGGGTTTAACAGAAACTAAACCAAATCACAATTTTCAAGTCTTTTCATAAAGATAATATTGAGTTATTGCAGGTGGAAAGGTGCAAACCGTTTTTTTTTTCAATTCAATTTATTTTAATTCAAAGTGTCAAATTTTTTCAATCCATTTAATGAGAATATATAAAGACGGTTTTTATTTATAATAAAAAAGTGAATTGATATTGCAGTCACACTGAGTGTCTAATTGAGATTGAACCTTATTGTCACTTCCGTTAGTTAATATTAGTTCTGCAACATATTTTTGAAACAGTGTAGTTATTCATTTTCGACAGATGTGTAAATTCGTTATCAAACGCCGTCAGTATTCGTGCATCAAAGCATAACGTCACAAATTTCCATTTCGTCGGGACTCGGAAGTCTAACGGTCTTCACTTTATTATACGTATAAAACGTGGTCATCCACCTGTATAGTTTGACGCTTGAACGGCCTTCAGATCTACCAGACTGCTACCGCGTCTCATCGCCACATTTACACAAAAGGACAAAGGATCTCTGAAAAGTTCCTTTCATAAGTATTTTTGGCAACTGTCAAAAAATACTCATTCATTTGCACTAAAGGAGAAATTATCTAAACTTCTGACAACTGAATAGATTTAATTTGTATTCCTCTAGTTTATTTGATATCTCTTTTTTTATTACCGTAAACAATAATACCTTTGTGATAAAACTTAACAATACATGGCAAAATTTAGTTACAAAATGTCTTCCGTTTGGCGTAACTAACAGCAATTTTATCTAGGTTTAACTTAGTTTTGATATTTTTTTGTTAAATCGTTGTGGTACATGTACTTTACCATTTTCAGATTTCTAACAAATTACAACGAAACTGGAACAAGCTAATGTAAAGCTAACATCTTACTAGCCACTCAAACGTGGAATATTAACATCAGATAAAAGAAGGGATGTACTGCAAGGAGCGTAACAAAGATTGTTACAAATCGCCACCTGGGATACCAACAAGTCCACATATAGTCTCCACGACGATAGTTGAGATTTACGGATATTTTGAATTCCGAAATATCAGACATTATAACAATATATCCGACTAATGTTGTACTGGTATGGACTGGCGTTTCTCTAGTATGAAGAACTGACCTGCATCTATTCTAAAGGTCGGTAACTGGGCCGAGTTGGGAATAAAGGCCCTCTAAAATGTAGGTAGCACCTCCTTATTCATATGATCCCCACCTTATCGAGCACGTATGCAATTCTCTTTTAAGGGTCTTATACAACCCCATACCTAGGTCAGCAATCTGTGATTTTCCGCTTCTAGAATTGTCAGATTTATGGTAAAAAATCTGATAGGAGCGATAAATTTCAGAAAACAACTCATTTATAGGACCCGTGAACACTGAGTAGTTATTTATGTTTTTTTTTGGGAAGATGGGAGCACTAAATAAGTCAAATTTTAGCTTTTGAATATGTTTAATGTATGTGATGTTTAAAAAATAAATGTCGTATACTGTGCTAGAGAGTTTGTTATGAATGTTTTGTTTATTTGTATATTATTATGATGCACCGGAGATTATCTTCTTAGAACCACTGATGAAGGCAAAACTTGCAGATATATGTGAATACAAAATGCTACCTACAAACTAAATGTTCGTTTTATATATAAAACAGTAGGACTACAATACCTAAGAAAACTGTAGTACTGAATGTACATTAAGGGTCCAGAAACCTATTTTCCAAGTATATAAATTGTATATATATATATTAATTGGACTTCTTTCTTGGATATAGATTTATTCGCAGAATCAAAAACAATGGAGTTAAATTGACGTTTCGTCTATCATAGCAGGCTTTGTTTAAAATTGGTCATTCCTTTATTTTTTTCATACACATAAAGCTTTCATTTAATATCAAATTATAAAAAGAAATTTACAATTTTTACTAATTATATTTTTTATACCATTTACAAAACATTATTATAATTAATAAAATAAAGTTACATTCCTTAAAAAATACATGCCGTTTGTTTATTGATATTTGGTAAGTAGCAAGTTAGCAGTTTGCCAGGCTCATGTGTGCCGTTGTAGATGATATACCTATACATATTTTTTTCGTTTATTTTTTAATTTAAACATTAGAAGAGAGTCAGATATTCACGACGATATACTACGTTTTAAAAATAATTGCTTCGACGGAGTTAAAACTATACTATGTTTTTCTTTCAAATGTTAAAATATCAAATTGTGGTATATTTGACTTACATTTTTTATGTCTTGTTTGTCGTTTACTGCTGGTTATTTTCATCTATGATTTTGATCTCAGAGAAATTAAATTTGTGTTTGGTACTTTTTTCATGTTTGTGTATGCAGTGGATGCATTATTTGTATACGTATGCCCTTTTCATATTCGACATTGGATTTTTTATTTTTCGGAGTTTTAGTTTTTAATTTTGTAAATAGGCAGCCTATCAAATTATGGGCTTTATGACACCCAATTATGATATATTTTCCTAAGATATGTTTTAATTTTTCAGCTAATGAGATGTGTATGGCATTGTCTTACGGTTTTGTTGTCGTTGTTATTATATATATATATATATATATATATATATATATATATATATATATATATATATATAAGTAATTTGTTTACATTTTTTTATCAGTTTTTCTGGAAAATGATTAGCAATTAAGGTCTCTTTAACTTTATTAAGGGCTTTAGGACGGTATTCTGGTAACGTTAAAGATATGGCACCGGCACAATTGACGACGATGATGGAAAATGCTTAAAGCCTTGTCGGTATAATGATCCATGATTTTTGGACCCTATACCTGAATAAGCTTATCAAAGGCAGAATTATTTGTCCGAATGGCCGTTAAACTAATTAAGTTAATACTAATTTTTCTACGGACGTTATTTACTTGGCGAAACATGTCACGTTGTGTGATAAAAGTTGTGAATAAAAGTGAAAATCTAAAACAGTTTAAAGTGTTTTATTTATATTGTTGAAAAATATTAACACGTCAAGAAGTAGCATACTAGAAAATAGATTTTTTTTTAGTATGACTAAAGCTAAAGCACAGTAAAATTTTATATATATAATAGAGGGTTAGTCGAAACTGACTAATTAGGAGACAGTTTGGACCAGAAGAAAAAAGTTTAAAAACAATTTTAACCGCTTGGTTCAAGTTTAGTGGGAGTGCAGACAAAAAAAATGAACATGATTTAGCCGGAAATGTCAAAATTCAACACTGGTGTCCACTTCTGGTTTGAAATAAAAGGTCCAGTTTTGCCATTCATTTAATGCCATGTAAAAGAGTATAAAAAGTTAGGATAGGGAAGTGTTAAGCATTTTGTTCTACGTTTAACAGTTTGACCGATAGAGCCCTAAATAGCCTAAAAACAATTTTGGGAAAACATTTAAATTTAGATACAAGATATAAGATTAAATACGTTTGGAATGTTCCAGTGATTTGAAAAAGCTACAATATACGGGGTGCTGCATTTATAAAAATGTTTATGGCATCAATATTAAATCCTTATTACGAAAAGATCCGGAGACAAATAAATCAGTTGAAGGGTAAAACAGTTTTTAAAAATTATCAACGTTTTCAAGTTAATGAATTTATTTTTTGTTAAATGTTCATGCTAGCTATGTAATATATTAATAGAGATAAGCTGTACTGAATAACATCCAACAACTCAAACAGGTGCATGGTTATCCAAATAGATTAGAAAAGCTGAGGAAAGCGCCGTTATATATAAAAATACAACAAAATTAAAATATCTTTGGCATTTAACTATATATGTTTTCTTAATTTTCCTGAGATTTGACTGTTTGGACCTCACTTCCAAATGGAATTTCTGGTTTGGCCCCCCCGAACTGAATTTCTAACTACGTGCCTGGAGCCAGCCTGGGGATCCAGTGACGATAAGCTACCTTCCACCCCCAGATTATAATGCTCTCCTAGAATTTCAACAATGCTAAAAATTGGTATTTCGCAAGATATTAATTATTTTAGAGATATATAGAGCTGTGCTAGTTATAATTACCAGGACCGTATAAGAAATAGTGTATCTTTTTAGAACTGATGACGCATGTTTGGTATCGAAACTCTTGCTCACATTTTTAATGTGTAAATATAAAATATCCCATTATCTAACGTTAAACTTTCATAATATCACTGCCTATGCCGTTATGATGATTATCTTTTGTTCATTACCAAGGAGGCTGCTATAAAATCATTTTACATTTCATCCTGTACCTCCATTTATAAAATATGCAGAGTAAAACCAAAGACCATTGAATTTCGCCTTATGGAATTCACACGGTTATAATTGCAACTTTCACTGGAATATTAGTTAAAAACACACATAGTTTCCGATTGTATGCAAAGCGCATGATAGAAAGTGGCATGTGGTCAGATGATTGTCTTAAAATTAAAGTTAAATTGAATATGACATAACAGATATGATAGGGCAAACGAGAGGTATTCTTCGGAACTCTGTAGCTGAAAAGAGCCACGAATAAAAGCAGGGTGGTATTAAAAATATATAATTGATTTAAAAATAGTGACAGCATTGCAAGAACACTGTATATCTCTTCTATACTGGGTTAGATTTGCATATTGCACTAATTACATAGCCACATTGTCTTTCATTTATATGTTTTTCAGGTGATCTGACTACAAATGAACCAAAATATACTGTTAGGATTACAATAAACTTAAATTCAAGGATTACATTAACCAATTTATTTTCTAATCAATTTTCCAATTGTTTTTCAATTAGAACAATCAAAACTGTTTTGGGTACAGCGATAGCCAAAAGAATGTATTTTGCTGTCATAAAATGACATTTGAGATACGAAATATAATTTTTTAGGTCATGCTTTTACTAATTATTACAATAACTGCAGTCTTTGTTCTTGAGTAAATTTTGACTTTCGCATATCTGTATCTCCTTGAATTTGCATATCCGATAGAAAAGAAATATATACGCAATATTAGATTTTAACATCGTAAGTGCATAAAACATTCTGAAAAAAGCAGTTTCCTTTCTTAGAGCTACCCTGCAGTGTCTTGGTAAACATGAGATGAGGTATTCAATTCGATTTAATTTTGGCGTATTTTCGTCGTAATTGTTAATTAATTACTTCAATTCGTCATACTATTAGGGGATGTTGTACTTGCTTTTCTTTTATCCTCCTGTTTCCGCAGTTCCCATTTTTGTAGCTTTAAAGCAAATTGTTCAAACGATTTTATTTCAATACTGTACCTCTGAAATGTATTATATTATGGTTATTTAAACTGATAAATTCCAAATAGTCTTAATGATGCTATCTTGGTGCTCTCCTCAGTCTTGTTTAGGCATATTAATAGCCCAATCTGTCAATATTTCATCAAGTTGGCTGACTGGAGTGCTGTCGTACAATTGAGTGCATATGCTTTCTACAAATTTACCACCACTAATTTTTGGAAATAAGCTTGTAAAGCAAACATTCTAAACTCTTTTGTTATTTATTTAATCAACCCTTGCAATGGCTAATAAAAATATATTAAATAAGAACTTAAGTTAATATTGTCAAAAACACCAGTTCTATCTTAGTTTGATTATCTATCATATGTTTATGGTCCCTTTCTTAAGATTTTTGACCAGTATCTGATTCAAAAAACATAAAATTCTTTCTGTATATTTGCGTGTAGTCTTTGAAAAAATGATCAAATTCCTCAGCCTACTAAAAGTCTCGGTTGACTCTATGACAAACCGGAGACAACTATCTGTTTAGTACACTAAGCGATGCCTGTAGGACATTCTAGATATTTATGAGGGAGTGGTGGAAAAGGGTGACCAGCACAACATAAAAATTAGACATTGTGATATTAATGCACCAATGTACTGGACATCCCTTTTATCTAAATCTATCACTTATCGAGAGGTAAAACTAATATTTGTTCATTATTTAGTTAAGCTTTATTTTATGTAGATACAGTTCTATATTTATCATTTGCTTTTTGTCATTTGCGCTGAAATTTGTTCAACACACCCCGTAACAGCCTCCAGAATTATTTGGAGGATTAGTATATATTGATATAACATAGCCTTTAGGTGTTCTTTAAATTGAATTGATTGTATGAATTGATTTTATGTAAACAAACATCGCAATGGTCCCGAGAAGCATTCCAATAGAAGAAATAGTGTGGACAGTCGATGCCGCAATTAGAACATTACCAGCGAAGCAAGCTGATGAAGTTAGGCATGAGACAGCCAGGAATATTAAGTTCAAAACCATCGAAGTCGAATCTCTCAGCAGCCGGAAAAAACTGCGATAAGTGCTTTAAAAGAAAATCCGTACATTCTTGTCCTTGCAGCAGATCACAGTCATCATGGACAAAAGAGAATACGTGCAAAATGTAATTCAACTATTGGGCAACGACACCTCTAAGGTCATACAGCCAAACTCTACAAGTAGAATACGAACCTGATTAATGCATCCAACCTAGCGCCAACGGACAAGAAATTATTAAGGCCAAGCAGATCCAGGATCCCCAAGTTCTACGGTCTTCCAAAAGTACATAAGAACAATGTATCACTTCGACAGATTAGTGGCTCGCCCACATACAAATTAGGTAAAAAAACGTTTTTTCTGATATTATATTGCTTAACCTTTCGTTTCTATAATCGATTTTAGTAAAAAAAAATATTACTCTGCAAAAAATTATAAAGTTTTAATAATTAAAAAAATTTAGCTAAAAAAATCAGATTATAAATTAAATATATAAGTACAATTAACATATGCTCAAAAAATACAAAAAAGTAAATACTTAAAGAAAACAAAAAAATTGTGCATCAAAAATTTAGAGACAGTCGAATTAGAGAGCATAAAAATAAGTAATTTAAAGATTTTTTACTTTAACTTAAATTAAAAGAAATGAAACATAGACTTTAGAGTAAAATATTTTTATTAAAATATGTACAGCATAAAATCACACTTTATTAACAACAGATTAAAAATACTAGAAAAAAGAAACCATACAATAAAAATAGATCTCTAACAATAATAATAATCTTTATTAAAATATGTACAGTATAAAATCACACTTTATTGATAGAAAAATAGAACCCTTACAATAAAAATAACTAACAATAATAATAATCAAGAGTTGATATTAATTAACAGGTTACTTGCCCACATACAAATCAGGTAAATAACTTTCAATTTTTTTTTAAATTATTTACAGGAAAAACTAAATTTTGTATGACAAACTCTGCACATTTCGTAAAAAAGGCAATCAAACAATTTGATAAGTTAAAAACTTATTAACAGTTTTCATTACATCAGACGTATTGGAACATACAGTGGAATACGTTGGAGGTGCATTCATGCGTCCTTATTCATATTTACATGAATCAAATCAAAATTTCGAGGTATTTAGGTTAGAAAACCTTCATTATGGGCGTGGATGTAAATATAAATAATAATTATACATTAAATTACTATTAACTAAACACACACAAGATCATCAATTAGATAAAAATGATTTCCTAAGGGACTGATATGAGGGTTAAATAGCACAAAGCTTTATAAAACCATAAATATGAAAAACATAAAATTACAACAACAATAAAACCAAATAAATCCTTGACGTTTAAGACTTTGACGTGAAATGCCAGCCTATATTGATAACTTTATATAACAAGTTAATTTTGATAATTTGATCTTTTTACATATTTCTTGAATGTTAAGATAAAGAGAAATACGATGCTGATAAAGCACGTCTTTGATATTTCATCGATTGATGACGTATGAATACAGATCCATCGGCCCAACGGTAATCTTGATATCACTCTAATAATCCTAGTTGAAGTTTTGCTTCTATCTAGTGATTTCATTTTTCAAGGAACTTTCTATGAACAAACCTCTGTGCTATGGGATGTCCTCTATCACCTGTGGTAGCTAATCTCTTTATGAAGAGATTTGAGGATAATGCTTCAACAACCTCTCAACTAAAATATTGTTTCAGACGTAAATGATATTTTTGTTATTTAGCCCCATATTTCTGGACCGCCTTAATTAACAACACCAGAATATTAAATTCAAAATGTAAAATTAGAACGAACGATTCCCTTTTAAGCCAACTTCAAAAAAGGAGGAGGTTCTCAATTCGACCTGTATGTTTTTTTTAATATTTATTCGTGCATTTCGACTAAACAGCTTGGCTGATTCTGATGGGTCAAACGCCAAACGTTCCTCTGGTGGTCCTATATATTTTGATTTGAAATCTATTTACCCGTGATCATGAAAAAGTGCAATCTCAAAATTTAGTATTTTACTTGACATTTTGGAAAAATAAACATTCCGTGTGAATAAAACGTTATTATCCGACTACCTTCATTATAATTTTAAACCGACTTCAAAAAGGACGAGGCTATCGGTTTGTTTGTACATCGATTACTGGGCGATGGTTTGACCAATTTTGATGCAATTTTCAAGGGCCGTTTAGGATATTGCTGGAGTGGTCCCATAGCAAGCATATTAAAAAAATGTTAAAAATTGCGGAATGGTGACCATTTTGTTGTTTTTTTTTATGCTTATAAATCGATTAACTCGCGATGGTTTGAACAATTTGTATGAAATTTTCAGAAAACATTTAGAATATCGCCGGAATGGTCCCATAGCAAGCATATTTAAAAAATGTTAAAAATAGGGGCCATATGGTTGCTTTTTTTTGTTTGTACCTCGATTACTCCGCGACCAATTTAGATGAAATTTTCAGGGGATATTTAGGATTGAGTTTTATAACAAACCAAAACCTACTTCAAAAAATGCTCTAAAAGGTGAAAAATAATATTTTATTCCGACTTGAATATTTTACTTCGTAAAATCGATGAACTTATTGTTAATTATTTAATCACAAAAATATAATCATGTCTATCAATACTACGCTTATAAGGTTTTACTGTCTTTGTTAGTTTGGCGCCGACTTCACGGAGCAAATTTTTCAAGGTGGAATAAATTATTTTTCACTTTTTAGTGCATTGTTTGAAGTCGGTTTCATTTTCATTTTCAAAATTTTCATTAAATGTATTTGTTCAAAGGAAGGAAAATGGTACATTAAAACATTCAAACCTAAATGCAAATTCTTACCTTTTCAAACAGAAAGAGTATATAAATGTTTTGCTCCTGTGAAGAAGTTTATGTGGGAGAAATAGCACGCTCAATATCCACTAGACTTACAGGTCATGAACAATGCATTAAAAATAAACAAACTGCTTAGTCTGCTGTAGCTGAATATCAGCATATCACTGGACATATTATAAATATAAAGGAAACCAAGGTTCTAACGTTAGTTCCAGGATTGTAAACGAAAATTTAAATATTCTAATGAAATTTTTAAACATAAACATAACAGTCACAGTTCGGCGAGCATAAGAAGGGTATAAACGCCCACCTGAAACTCTCCATGCTCATTCAGTGTTCAGATCTCGTAGAGTAAAGATCCCCGAAGATGCCCCGTGTAATCGAAGGCGAAACGTCGAATAGTAATTCCAATCTGACATGGCCTAATCCCAAAAACAATGATTTCTTATTAATCAAAGGCGTGAAAGCTTCTGTTTTATTATCCACGGAGTTTTAACATTTTGGACATTGCTTGCTATACTAAAAGTCAATAATATGCTATCAACGTACAAAGAAAAACAAGTGTACGTCTGATTATGCTCGTGCAAGACGTTTTACAACTGTATAGACATCAATATAACGGGGAGACCCGTATACGTGACACTACAATGAGAACAATTATCGCCTCTTTAAACTAAAATTGTTTTACTGTAACATTTTAACCTAGTTCTTCGTTTTTAGTATTGGTTATGTCGACCATGTTATTATACCACTTACATTGGTAACAGCGGTTTGTGGTATTATTTTTCTATTACGATTCGCAGATTGAATTATCTGAGCATTGCTAATTGGTATAATAACGGTACTTGCAAATAAAATACAAAAAAATTAAAAAAAAAACTGTTGGATACAGAGATTTATAAACTGCTTGTTCTATACAGTGTGTCACTAAGCGAAAATTACAGTACAAAAGGTATCTAAAAAAGTATTAGTTTTAATGATAAATAAAATTATTGTTGCTTTTACTGTCTGCTTTTCGTTTTCTGATTTTTGAAACATCTTGTTCTTATTGAAACCAATGTCAAAGCCTTAAAAACACACTCCACTGTAATTATCTAAGCCATGAAGGTCGGTAACAGACATTTTCAACTTTTGTGCTTTAACCTTCTGCGAGTACATACATATTTAAAGAGAAATAAATAATATTTGGACTTTTAACTACACAGTTGGTACTTCAAAGTGCACCAAGGAAATTGTTACTGGAAACTGAAAATGAAATATTTTCAAACAGATGAGTTTGAGTTATGGTTTAAGGTAAAGGTCACTTTATTTGACCAACTCCTAGAGTATGCAGCCTGGTAAGGACAGCCTCAGGACTCCATCACAACCGTCTTATACAGGGTGTTATATAAGATCCTGTCATTTGTTGAAAAGTTTATTCGACCAGAATTCTTACTGTGGAAGATTACTTTTTCTCTTTGGACAACCAAAATAATCTAGAGCTAGGTACAAAAAAGCAATTTCTATCAGTTTTGAAATTTTTTCTTTCGTTCCGACATACAGGTTTCTTTAGAAAAATTGATTTTTTAAAGATGGTCTGCTGAACAAAGCCCACTTATGGTAATCAGAGTCAGTATGGTCTATCAGATTATGAACAGGGTGGGCACTCTTAAGTATTCCACCATGAATATTGTATACAGGGTGCACCAAAAACTCTACCGATTCTAAACTTTAACAATGTTGAATTTTTGCTCCGCAAGGTAGGTAGTGTTCCAGACTTCCCTCTATATTATTCGAAAATTAATTCGAAATGATGGGTAAAAGTTTAAGTAAGCATGTATTAACAGAAATAACATGTGAAACTCTATTTTATTGGGAAAAATAGAATTATATCAATGATAAAAGACGATTTTTCATTTTTTATTAAAAAAATCTGTTTTAAATTATATCCAATATCTGGAAGAACTAGAGGAAATTTCAAATGTACAAAAACTGTTTCGCTAAAAACGTCCATTATTACTAAAACTGGCACTAGAAGCAACTTTGAATTCAAGATTGATAGAAAAAACCAAACCCAACAAATCACTATTTAACGTCCACCTTATAGTTGTTGGTGAACCCTGTATACAGTATTGATGTTGAAAAAAAAATTCTGGTTTATAATCTGATATACCTTTGATTACCACAAGTGGGCTTTGTTCAGCAGATTATTTTAAAAAATCAATTTTTCGACAAATATATCGGAAACGAAGAAAAAATTTCAAAAATATTTTGATTGCACAAGAGAGGTTGCTCTTATCGGGCTGCATACTATGGATATTAATCAAACAAAAGGCGAAAACCGCAGTCAAAATCTTCATCCGTATTGAAAATATTTCATTTTGAATTTCCAGTAAAAATTTCCTTGGTGCACTTCGAAGTTCCAGCAGTTTATATGACTTTAAAATAAACAGTACCAAACTTCTAATTTTTCACTGACGGCAGGATCAATCTTGGTGAAGTGTATAGTGATGTACCAGCCAACACAGGCAGGCTGATTCACTGACACCGTTCCTTCACTTGGTTACGGATTGACAAATCATTGGAGAATATTCAGTATTCACTTTGGGTGTGATCTATGAGATATCAAAGGTACATTTGACAGAACCATTTTTCCAAAAATTCTATCTACCCTAACTAAAATATTTCAGTAATTAGTTATCTAAAAATGAAAAATCTAAAGGAACGGTTAAAGAGGATGCTTTTAAGGATGTGTTTTTTTACCCTTGCTAAGAAAATTTAGTGCTTGACAGAATTTTTTGAAAAATTGTACACAAAAGTTCGCTGCTCAAAGGGAAATGTACAAGATTTTTACTGGAGCGTAGATAATGTGATTTTTTTCATTACAGAATAAATAATAATTCATTATTCCTTTGCCCGCCTAAAGTGTGGGAGAGCTCTGAGATCAAATCCAAGTGAGGAGAACTTTTTCAATTTTAACATGAAATCGAAAATCCTATTTACTTAAAAACCCGCGTTTAAATTTGTAATAAAATAATTGTTCTTAAAACAGTGACGTACTTAACGAGGTTTAAGATCTCCATGTTCTAGCTTGAACCACAGTTATTAAATTTATTAATTAAACTGTACAGTGGCACATAATTTAAGGTTAGTACTATAAAGAAATATTCAGAGAAACACATCTTTGTTGAGAGAAAATCGCATATGCTGGTGTCCCAACTCTATTTGTATACGAAATACCTTTGCTCATATAGGTGATATCAATAATCTTTTTGAACAAATAATCCTCGGTTCAAAAAAATACTTTTAGGAGGAGTATCACTATGTGTTAAGAAGGTTGTTCCAAAGGTAAACTTTTTAATGACAGCTTCTTCAATTTGGAGCCCGTGTAAATTTTATCAAAGGACTCCTGACGTTTCTTATGGAAAATGGCTTGAATGTAGTGGTGAATTTTTATAATTTTTTAATATAATGCAGTTCTCGCTGTCCTGACCAAAAGTTCTCATGAGCACAATATACTCCTATGACTAGTTTTTAAGGTACAGGTGTTAAACTTTCTCTAAATCACAATACAAAATACACGTGGAAAACAGGACGACACCAAATTAGTTTTTTTAACATTTTTAACCTATAGGATTTCCTCAAAAAAAAGATTTTCATGGATATAGGTCTGAAAATGGTTTGTTTCCGAGATATGTAGAGAGAATAAAGTTTAGTATTAGTATATAACATCTTGTATACGGAAAGCAAAGCATTTGCGGACCTATGTTCATATAAAACCTTTTTCTTATTTTGGGAAGTACTATATGTCAGAAAATATGCTGAAAAACCAAAATTTGAGTCATCCTGTTCTCCCCATGTATATTCGTCACCTTGTTTCTTGAAAACTAGTCATAGGGTTAGGTTGTGGCCATAAGAATATTTAATCAGCACATTTAGAACTGCATTATATCAAAACATTGGAACAATTCACTAAAAGCCATTTTCCATTAGAAATGTGAAAGGTATTTTTGTTTACCCATTTAAATAATGGTATACTATGTTTGTTGTTGCTTGCGTTGCGTTTTGCGCTTTTATCTTTTCAAATTTGCAAATGTACAATGCATAGGTGTGAGGATGTTTGGAAATTACTTTCTGTCTAATTCTTGAGCCTCCGGTATCGATCCAAAATATTTTTTTTTAGAAAATGCATAGGTATTTGCAATTATTTGTTGATTTAGTGGCAAGGGAGCTGAGAAAAAAACAAATTTTTACCAAATTTTATACTGTTTAACTTCACTAGTACTCAAGATTATAGCCGATACTAATTTCTAGCTGTACCTGCATTACATTAAGACGACTTTTTCGTGCATCTAATTCATTAATGCTGCTAGCATAACGGAAATATCCACCCACAACTAACAAAACAAACGTTTGTCAAAACACAGATAAATCAGGAATGAATAAAATCAGAATATTCATTATAGAAACCAGGCCAACCAGTTTCAGTGGCAGATATCAGATTTTGAAGTGCTTTATTACAAGTATTTTACTTACCTAGATCGCAAATTTCTAGTAATAAATTATAGCTCAGCTGGTGTGCATATAAGATTTGTCTGCTCCATATCTAGTTACCTTAATTTGTAGGGTAACCGCTATGTGGTAATTATAGAAGAATATCAGATAATTGGTAACATGAATTGGGAAAGTTCTAGAAGATAATCAAAAATTATAGATATCATAAGTAATCGAACATTTTATGTATAGGGCTTTCATTGGTATTTTGACACCTAACTTTAAATTTAAATATCTCTAATTATTTTTAATTATATATTAATAATTTTAAAAATAAATATAGTATTAATTTTTTTAAATCATTAGAAAATTGTCAAATGTACATAATTTATATTTTTTAAATGGGACATCCTGTATACTACTCTTTCATGAAATGCGTCTCTTCTTACCGATAATAAGTATATCAGGTTTGATATCTTTAAAAGTAAAAACTATCGAGAAAATTGACAAAAACTGTGCCATAAGAGGCACTGTATTCCTATTGATTCTTTGGATTGTTAGAAGAGAAAGCTCGTTCTTCAACGCAATGCGTCTGCAGGGTTTTTGCCCATTTTCTGGGGTGGCTTTATAGATAAAGGTATCAAACCTGGTATATTTATAATCAGTAGGAATGATGAAAGAAATTTAATGAATTAATAGTATACAGGGTGTCCTATTAAAAATGAGTTATGTATATTTTTAATTTTTCTAATGATTTTTAAAATGTTTGATTCTCTTAAAAGATGATGCAAGAAAAATCCGTAGTTTCCTATTAAGTTTCTTTGTATCTCCTATAGTTAAAGCTCTAATTAGGAGTCAAAATGCAAATGAAATCCCTGTACATAAAGCTTATATATATATATATATATATATATATATATATATATATATATATATATATATATATAATGAGACATTCTTGTGAGCAAACGAATGCTAAAGATTGACTTTTAAATCATCAAAAAACACTTAAATATCATATGAAAGAATATGACGAGAAACTGATTTTAGAAAAAAAATATTTCACCCTATATATTTCGGGTAAAAGGATATTTGTAGTTAGGGCTGTGGGAAGAACTACATATTTGGGTTTTAAATTTCCCTAGCCGGAAATGACATCGGAAACAAAATTGTCATGAGTTCTCCATGAAATTTTGGTACAGCTGCAATGGCCTCTCATGATTTGAAAAATATAAAATATTTTATATTTATCTTACCATATAGGCTTCTATTCCAATTATAGGATGTGGTAAAATACAAAACCAAATATCTCCAAAACGTTTTTGATTTAAAAGATAAATACATAAAAAGAGAGAGACAGAGCTCGATACAGAAACAAATCCATTGATCTGTGTTAAAATTTTATGGGGTTTTGAGCGAATATTTGCCTTTAGGTACCGTTTCAGCTTAAATAATACCAAATATATAAAAAGCCTTCACAAAACCTTAACTGTCAAATTCTCCTTCTCTCAATTGTTTTTTAATATTATATTCCCATAGAGTAGAAAAAAACTACATAATTAAGTTCCTTTTTTGCATTTCACTTTCCTCGTAAAATGGAAGTATTGTAATCGTAAAAAATCACCCTCCGAGATTTTTCAGTTCTTCGCGTTTCAGGGTTCCTAGATGTCGAAAAACACGTTTTCTCATTTCCGTCGGTCTGACTGTCTGTTCGCGGCATAACTAAAACTTCTTACTCGATTGACTTCAAATTCTGGTCAAAAATTGAGGATCATATAAGGATGACTTGGTAATATTTTGGTAAAAATCCAATACGGCGAGAGAAAATGGCGTCATAGTGAATGTTAAAAAAATTATTATTTAAATTGGAATCAACTGGTAACATTTTGGTATGAATCTAGATGACGAAACAAAATAGGGCCTAATAAAATATTTTTAATGGATTAAAAAAACTGTTTAATGGATTGATTTCAAATTGTGTGCCATAACTAATTGTGATATAGAGATCAACTAGTAAAATTGTGGTACTAATTCAAGATGGCCAAATAAAATGGGCGCCAAATAAAATGTTTGTATTCGTAAAAAAATCACCCCCCCAGGTTTTACATATCTTTACGATTTAGCGTCCCTAGATGCCAAAAAAGTATGTTTATTTTAATTCCGTCGGTCCGTTTGTCGGTCTGTCTGTCTGTCTGTCAGTTCGCGGCATAGCTTATAAACTACTTAGCATATCGACCTCAAATTTTAGTCAAAAATTAAGGGTCATATGAGGATGACCTGGTAATATTTTGGTAAAAATTCAATATGGCGGAGCAATGTTAAAAAAATTATTACTAATTTATCTCAAATTTTGCAGAAAAATTAAGTGTTACATAGGATTGAACTGGTAACATTTTGACATGCATCCAAGATAGCAAAACAAAATAGCGACCTATTAAAATATTTAAAAAATTAGCCTGAAAATACTTCTTTTTACATTAATTTTAATTTTTGTGCTAGAATAAGTGTGATATAGAGAAAAACTGGTAAAGTTGTGGTACGAATTTAAGATGGCGAAACAAAACGGCGGTCAAATAAAATTTTTAAAAAATAAACGTAAAAAAATGTTGTTCAATTGACTTTAAATGTTGCAGAAAAATTAAATTTAAACTGGTAGGAATTCAACATGACGTAAAAAAAATCTTATTGAATTTATTTTAAATTAAGCCTATAAGTCAAGTGTGGCATAAGTAGAAAGAAACTGGTAAAATATTGAAATCCAATATAATGGAACATAATGGCGCCCAATAAAAATGGTTGAAAAGACAGTATATATTTAATATATTTATACTGTGACCATGTACTAAACTAAATTGGGTCAAACTTCACTATTCCTAACAAATGGAAAAAATCATAACGATGGAAGTTCGGGATGAAGGAATTAATTTTAAGGTGCACGTTTTCAACACGAGAGATGTTTTCTAATAATTTTATCCTTGCTTTATAACAAAGTATGTCTTTTAATTAGAATAGTGCAAGATATCACAATATATTTTTGTACTTGGTATTGTAACTAAAAGACACTTCCCTTTAACTTTTTTGCTTAATGACGTAGAACAAATGGCAAACACAAATATTGGAGGTTTCGTGTTTATTATATATATATATATATATATATATATATATATATATATATATATATATATATATATATATATATTAACAGGAAAGCGGTCTACAAGAAGAAATTGCTTTTGGTTTTGTCACAGGACACTACATTTATATTTTTATTGGAATACGCTGTATACTAAATATTTATTGCATAGGCCTCTTGATTTCACCTAGATGAGTAGGTAGTTCTTTACCTATCGCAACCAGACTGGCTAAAAATAGTTATCCTTTATTAACTGATATAAAAAATTACCAGATCAACATTATCACGTAAACAATATAATTTGAAAATCTAATAAAATTGAAGAATGTACATTTATAAAAGACCATTATTAGACCCACGGCGAAATCGCATAGTAATTTCAAAGTAATAACTTTCAGTTGACGGACAAAAAAGGGTAACAGCTTGTGAAAGTTAAATGCAGAAATATTTGCCATCACGTGAAGCAAGAAAAATAAAGGGCAAATATTTCGTTAATTTATCAAATATATAATAAGACAGTGATGGGACAGTATTAGCATAGTATAAATATTAACATTAGGCATGGCTAAGTACAATTATAAACTAGAGTTTTTGAATCAGAAACTTATATTATACATTACAACCTCAAATATTTTAGTTTTGAAAGAATTTCTAATTATAAAAGAATATCATTTATAACTGAAAAACATTTTACTAAGGTTCCCTATTTTATTGTATACGTTTTTCTCAGTATTACATATTTTGCAATTAAGAAGATAAACAAATAATGCGAGAATTTAACCAGAAAGTTTGTAATGTATTGAAAGTGGTATATATTAAGTGTTTTCGAATATGTAATCTATTTCAATTAAAAAAAATACTTGATCTGAGGAAACAAGCAAGTGTATGGAATACAAAGCCAAGAAATCAAAGATATCCTGCTAGAAATAGTTCGTCGAATCCCGCATTTAGGCACTAGATAGTTATTTTTTTTTTGTTAATAAAAGTCCTTGATCAGCGATTTTTATGGCATATATAGAAATATTGTTTCGTTTTAAACTCAAATTTATCTGACAAAATTGGCATCGGTTATTAGCTGATCTATAGTTTTCTTTGTGAGGGCATACCAGATGTATGTTCTGCAATGAGTTGTCTGAAATAAAGACTGAAGATATAAAGATTAAACGTTTGAGCAACAAAGATACATGTAAGTTGAAAGTTTATAATTTACGTAGATATTTTTATCAGTAATTAACAATATTTCAGTTTTTGAAAAGTAATACGGCGGCATGTGTAAGTGTGATGGGTAAGTCGATATTCCCCAGTAGAGAGAAATGTTTATGATAATGATGATAAAACTCTTAGACCATTAAACTTTTTCTATGTACAATTTTATTATTATAAAGTGGAATATTTAATGTGTGGGTAAAACTTTCTTTGACCAGTTGGACAGCAAAAATGAATACATAGGAACATCTGCTAGGATTATTTCTAATCAACAGAAAAAGATATGGTACGAGCGGGGATCTAACTCGCACCTCTGGCTCACTAGTCCATTGCTCTAACCAATTGCGCTATCGTACCACTGACAAGCAATTCGTTAGAACTTGTTCATAATCAAACCCACCAGTATCATAACCATTATTGATCCTGCCAAATATTCTATCCTTATAAAATAATATTTCACAGTTTAAAAACAAACTGATATAATACTTCTATTCAAAATTTGGCTTATACGGGCATAACGTAAAATTATAAATTTACTAATATGGACGGTACCTAATAGCGATGTCAGATATGACTTCCTGTCAGGAACGCCGCGCCATTAGAATATTTGGCAGAATCAACAACGGTTATGTTACTGGTGGGTTTAAATATGTACAAGTTCTAACGAATTGCTTATCAGTGGTACTATAGCGCAAATGGTTAGAGCAATGGCCTAGTGATCCAGAGGTGCGGGTTCGATCCCCGCTCGTACCATAACTCTTGCTGTTGATTATAAATATTTGTAAAAAAAAAATTGACGATTTAAAAAACAAACCTTCTATTCAAACTTTGGCTTATACGGGAATAACCTAAAGTTATAAATTTACTAATATGGACGGTACCTAATAGCGATGTCAGATTTGACGTCCAGTCAGCAACGCCGCGCCATAAGGTTAGAAGATTTGGCAGGATAAACAATGGTTGTGATGCTGGTGGGTTTGAATATGTACAAGTTCTAACGAATTGCTTATCAGTAGTACGATAGCGCAATTGGTTAGAGCATTGGACTAGTGATCCAGAGGTGGGGGTCCGATCTCCGCTCGTTTCAAAACTTTTGCTGTTGATTATAAATATTTCTGAAAAAAATTTCACGGTTTAAAAAACAAAGTGATAAAATACTTCTATTCAAAATTTGGCTTATACGGAAATAGTAAAATTATAAGTTTACTAATATGGACGGTACCTAGTACCGATGCCAGATTTGACGACCAGTCATGAACCCCGCGCCATAAGGTTAGAATATTTGGCAGGATCAACAATGGTTATGATACTGGTGGGGTTGAATATGTACAAGCTCTAACGAATTGCTTATCAGTGATACGATAGCGCAATTGGTTAGAGTAATGGACTAGTCATCCAGAGGTATCATAACTTTTGCTGTTGATTATAAATATTTCTAAAAAATATTTCACGGTTTAAAAAACAAACTGATACAATACCTCTATTCAAAATCTGCTAGGCTGTTACAATTTTGAAAAAATAGCAGACAACTATTTTATTTTAGACATATGTCACAACTCTTTGTGGATTCACCTAAAGTTCTTTTTTGAAAATTAATTTTTTGTACTTTCTCTGACAGTAAAAGGCAACTTTTTCGTTTTTGAAAAGCATAAAATTCCAATATTAATACTAATTTTTCCTAAAAATATTTTATTTGATACAAATTGAAGAGATACAGTTTGAAAAATTTCCAAGGGGGAGTATATGTTCAGTGCGGTATGCCTTTAGGGTGTAAATTAGTAATTAGTATCCATTGTTCAAAATCCAGGGGGAGGCCACTCTTGAATGTAACAAAGCCTACAATTTGATCCAACTTTGGTTAAAAAAAAATTACCAGACAGCAAAATAAAATGTCCATAATCTTCGAAATCTCGAGTTATGAGTTTAATTGTACATGGAGTTTCACTGAAAAATCCAAATACCGTTTTGTCGAGAATTAAAAAATGTCAAAATTTGGTAAAAAAGTTTATTTGAGGGTGCAATGTAAATATCTAGGGATAGAATAAATCTATGAAGTTACCAGTATAGGCGTGGCATTGCCAACAAAAAACAAAACAATTGCAAGAGCTTTAAAAATCCTATTTTTTTCTAAACTTTGCTTAAGCCTGGGTTATAGATTGAAAACGTTTGCGTCTTGCGTTGCCCTTTGCGCTGTTCTTGAAGTTTACTTAACGTAAAGCAATGGGTACGGTTATATTTTTGCCGCCATCGGCCAAAGCGGCTAACGTAAATAGACGTTTGCGTTAAGTTGCAACCAATGAAATTGCTGAATTTTAGAAGGCCTTTCAAACGTCAAATAAATTTTACATTAATAAATACACATAACAGAAGTTTTGAGTATTTTTACTACAATTAACAGGCCGAATTTTCCACCCTCTTTGCCGCCTTCTCTTCAACAAGTTTAGAGCTGCGGCACACATTAATATGTCCACAATGCCTGGCCCTCACAAGGCATCATTACTATGATTTTGATTATCTATTTTCAGCAAATTAAAAAACAAACGCACAAGTTAAAAACAAGCAAGACAAAATTACATTACACAAAAAAACGATAAATATAAACATAAAAGTAGGGTTAGTTCCATACGCAATGCAAAGCGCAAATGTTTTCAATGTATAAGACGGGCTAAGAACCAACGTAAACGCATAACTCAAACGGAAGACGCAAGACGCAAACTTTTTCAGTCTATAACCCAGGCTTCAAACTCCAAATGCAGAATTCTCAATTCTCTGGCAGTAACGGACATATCTAAATTTGGTAAAAAGTTTTGATTTAATTGAGTAAATTTAAGAAGCTATTTAATAAAAAAACACCTGAAAATGAAGAGAAAATGTGAGCTAAATAAAACACACTAAATAAAAACAATAAACTCTACTTAATAAATGGCTTTTTTTGGAAAAAACTGTACAAAAAAAAACAAAAGAAAAAAATACTAGTGTGATAAAAAGGTTCACCAATTGGACAAGCGTCCCAGCGTGATACGTCACTGCAACCGGTGGAACTGGTACACCTTCCACCAGACAGGACCTTAGAAGTTGTAGGGCGAAACGTTACTCGTTCACGTCAAAGTGAGCCTTAAAGCCCCGTACTATATTCATTACTCATTGCCGTCAAGAGTTTAAAGGGCTCGTAGGGTAAAATTTGAAAAAATGTAATCATTTAGAGCCAAAAGAAAATCGACATGGTTATCACTGTTATCAGTATACACGTCGCGTCGCCACGCCAAGAAATTCTCTTATAAACTGAAGCTCATACAACGTGAGGCTGGAACCAATCAAGTAGTTTGTCATACGTAAAAAAAACTGCTATATTTTCATGATAGCCACACAAAGCAAATGAACTGTAAAATTCAGCAGCCGTACTGAATGAGTAGCCGCTAGGAAAACAAACGAATTAATTTAAAAGCATTGTAAAGCCCACTACTGACTATTCGGTTCGATTCGTCGGTTCGATGATATGAATGAACGAATGGGCGAACCTGCGAATTGACAAATATTTCAAGTACATCATCAATTTTTATTTAATTCGTTCGCATGGATTTCATGCATTCCAATGTGTGATAATACACGAAAAAACAAAAGATTTGATGCGGACGATGGTTCTTCGAAGTCAGATCCTACTTGATTATTCGCCGAAAAAACGGAATCCCGGCACGGTAAGTCGCACGGACGAACGGGACCCTCCACACTATATAGGGACGAATCAACGAATGGACGAATGAACAAATCGTGAGTAGAGTCAGAGTTTAAGACAATTCTGATTTTGTGTTCAGGATTTATCAAAATTTTTACTTTTAATTCCAAGTTTAACCAAATTCTTAGTTTAAAGAAATTGAAAATGTTGTTAAATTAGGAGCTAGAATCAATGTATTAAAAAATACATGTGGCATTTCTACGCCTTCATTCTGATTTGGTGTGTAACTGTTAAAAAAGTAGTTGAATGTTCAATTAGTTTAATATTTTAATTTTTAGAACATTTTATACTATATACAGATATACAGGGTATCTTAAATCCTTTTATATTTTATAGATTTATATATATATATATATATATATATATATATATATATATATATATATATATATATATATATATATATATATATATATATATATATATATATATATATATATATATATATATATATATATATATATATATATATATATATATATATATATATATATATATATATATATATATATATATATATATATATATATATATATATATATATATATATATATATATATATATATATATATATATATATATATATATATATATACATCAAATTGCAACCCTTGCTCTGGTTTATAACCCTAGAGTGCAAGATTGCTACGCTCTTATTTTTTTAAATAATAAAATGGGAAATATCAAAAGACAAGCTCATGGTCCACAGAGAGTGCAATATCAATGCCCTTAGCGCGTTTATTCCGGAGAGTGGGCGTGGGAAAAAAAATAAAAAATTAAAAGTAAAAACGGTGAGCGCCATCAATTTAGTACGGTCTCAATTGGGAACCCCCTGGATGTGTTCGGCACTCTGATACTTTAATAAAAAAAATATAATTTAAAATTAAGAAGCTATTTAATAAAAAAACACCTGAAAATGAAGAGAAAATGTGAGCTAAATAAAACACCCTAAATAAAAACAATAAACTCTACTTAATAAATGGCTTTTGAGCGTGATACGTCACTGCAACCGGTGGAAGGTGTACCAGTAGACAGGACCTTAGAAGTTGTAGGGCGAAACGTTACTCGTTCACGTCAAAGTGAGCCTTAAAGCCCCGTACTATATTCATTACTCATTGCCGTCAAGGGTTTAAAGGGCTCGTAGGGTAAAATTTGAAAAAGCATATTGTTCAAATTTTAATGAAGTGTCACATGCTAGTAGAGTGTATACAAAATTTCAGGTCTTTTAGATAAATATTATAGAAGTTATTTACTTTCAAAGATATTTGATGTGGCGTCACTCTCAGATTCAGAATTGAAAAAAAATGCTTTACGATCCTATTAATCAAATGACCCATGTCTGGTGACATTATAATAAGCGTTAATAAGTCGCGGAAAAAGTATACTATTCTACTCGTATTTAATAGCTATTACCCACGAGGATGAAGCCAAAAGGCGAGTGTCGTAATTTACCTGTAATGATCATACATGCTCGTTGATTAATATACTATTTTGTCATAAAAAGTCATATGGAATTGAGATGAATTATTTGTGTTTATATGTCATGTTTCATTATCTTTTTTTCTTTAAAGAAATCCACATATCTTCAAAAAATGCGCACCGTAGTTGTTATTACAATGACGAAAAATTTCAGTAAAACTGCAGGAAAAATTCGACGAAAAACGACCTGATTTCCGCAAAAATCCGCAAACTTTTATTACAGTTTAAAAAAGTATGCATTAGTTGAGCTAAAAGTTTCGATTAGGGAATGTAGTCAACTTAAATCAATACATAAACTTATACTCTAAATTCTTATATGTTTAAAACTAGAGAAATTTCAGAAAGGCGAATAAAACAATATGTAAAATAATATATAAAACCAATTTAGGTCTAACATTTTTATAAAAAACTAATCTACATTCCTTCTTGTGTTTACTCAATTTCATAAAATATTCTAATTTTAAATAAAAAATTCACAATAAAATGCTAAAAACATAAAAACCAAATCACCAAATTTACAAGACAAGGAGTGACAGCTCATTCAAAAAACAAATGAATAATCAGCAAAAATAAATACGGATAACGGTAACTAGCCTACTAGACTTTTTTTCTAAACTATTTAAAGGAGTCAATTAAATATTTGATGATTTGGACTTATGGCCAAAAAATTACATACATAATTTACACTAGATACCGACCCGAATGAGCTATAAAATACCCACACCCATAGAGTTTGCATATTAATATCATGAACCTCTGCCACATGCACCCCAAATAAATAGTTTCTTTTTTTGTCCAGATCATTTCTGTTCTGTTTAAGTTATATATTTTGCCCATCTTTGTACAGAGTTAAATATTGTTTAAAACCGTATTTTAACATATACATTATATATTTCTTCATGTTGAAGATCAATATTGTAATGAATTGACGACATTCGGAAAAATCACCAATAAGAACTTAATTGTGTCCGTTTCCGTTTTCCTAATCCATACTACACTGTACCATAATAACAAATGTTATATAAAACAATAATTAGTACGAACACTTTTAAGGTAAACTTGATGTATCGCAAATCTAAACAATCGTGAAGGTTGTCTGGGTGCGGTTCTTTACGTTTTATTATTGATATTTAAAATATAGTGGAACAATATCACTTTGCGTTTTCCAAGGTCGAAACGTTCAGGAAATGTTACTCAAGTCGTTGCTATAGATAGATACTTTTAACAGGTATTGTTTTGTCTCAACTTAATGGGAATTTAATTACAGGGGAAGATTTATAAGAAGCTTTCCTGATATTTATAAGTTTAACTCTTGACTAGCATAGGTCATAAGTAACCAAACTAATCAAAAAGTTTCCGGTCCTTTACGATTTTGAAATGAAAATGAACAAAAGTGAGAAACACATTCAGTCAATAGGACGTAAGAAGTATTTTAGATACCTTTACGGGGCCTTTATCAACAAAAGACATTTTTTGCAATATGGATGGACTACGCAGGATGAATGCCTAAGTATTAGCAAAGACCGATTATACCCTGCTTAGAGAGTCAGACAGTTTGTTAAATGCAACACATTAACCGCTCGTCTTCTCACTTAATCGTAATATCAGCTCACATTCAGCAAGATTTGGTGCGGTGCTGTCAATAGCTCTGTTTAGGCCTACTTGCTTAGAAATATGTTAATACCTATTTATATGCTCTTGCAAATTAAAACTCGAAATAAAAGGTTTTAAAGAGATAAATAAGATGGGTAATTATAGGACAGAGGTTGTCGCTGACTGGCAACTCGGGCCATGATATGAGTTAAGCCTCGAGGAAAACTCTTGATAAATCCCAACTCTACTGAAGAACGATAAAGTTCGGATTCATTAAGGAGGTACTTTATTTTCCATTTGTTGGATGATCTATTTGATCTTTGGTGCTTGTAAAGTGATTGAATGCAATCAAGAAAGGGAGTTTTTTGACACGGAATTTAAAAGCTTGCAGACACTTGGTGTAAAGAAGCAAACAAAGCGGATGTTCTTGATGTTTGTAGTTCCATGGAAAAGAGATGCATGCGGGTTGACGCTCATGTCTATCTGACGGGCATGGCCATGAAAAGCATAACCAAAAAACAGAGACAGATAGAGGCCACAATCTGGCAACGATGAAGTTAATGATTGTAATGTTCGGATTGTGATGTTCAGATAACTTTTCTATTGAAAGAGGTGTTAAACAAAAGCTACTCACTATACAAGTTGTCAGATAAGTGTATGGCATACTCTCGGGAGCGCATAGGGAAGATCAAAATAACCTCACTTAGTTTGTTAAAAATTTAAGTGCCAATAAACTGAGATACAGGCCCCAAAGGAATGTCTAACGATATTTACCTTTTCGGTTCTTACTTTTGAATCGTATTTTTTTGTATACTTTAACGAAATTTTAATATTTTATGTAGGCCATAAAGGCTTTTATTTGATAGTGGGGTAAACTTGGAACGGACTTGCCGCTACACTCGTAGAGCCAAAATTTTGACAGGTTTAAACTGATTTTTAAATACTTTGCTTCGATAAAGTTTACCGTTTTCGACAAAGTCAGGTTTTTGGTATAGAAGTAATAAACCAGAATAATACAATAAAACACTTTGTGTGGAGGCAACTGCACTAAAGATCTTTTAGAAGGACTGATCGTAGCTTAAGTGAAATGTCGAGGGAAACTAAATAAAATGTTAAGTAGGTAATCTTTTACTAACCCATTTTAGGAGGTTTTTTGCAGCATCGTGGTTAGGAAAGGTTTCCGAAAAGGGCAGGGAACCTTCCTTAAAAAGGCTTGTATATATGACACAAGTTCACACCAGAGACGACCTCATAGCAAAAATAACACGCACCATTGTAACGAAATTCGAGACAATCCTGGAATGTTGTTTTAACTACAAGGAGAAAACATCTAAAATCTACTCACATAAACAAGAAGGTGCAATGCTTTCACATTTTTAGCATTTCTGTATTTAAGTGTTTTTCGAAATATCAAAAAGATTCAGTAATTATTTGTTTTTCTTATGTAACGATCAAACCGATACACTTCGATTTAGAAATGTATCAGAATAAATTCTTCTTGCCTCAACACAAACAATTTGTTTTTCTTACCGATACACTTCGATTTAGAAATGTATCAGAATAAATTCTTCTTGCCTCAACACAAACATGCATGTATTAAGTACTTTTTTATAATTTTACT
This sequence comes from Kuschelorhynchus macadamiae, assembly GCA_030620095.1. Classification (NCBI taxonomy): domain Eukaryota; kingdom Metazoa; phylum Arthropoda; class Insecta; order Coleoptera; family Curculionidae; genus Kuschelorhynchus; species Kuschelorhynchus macadamiae. The sequence goes on from JAUTXW010001380.1 coordinate 2,751,459, forward strand.
CTTATTTGTTTTTCTTATGTTACGATCAGACCGATACACTTCGATTTAGAAATGTATCAGAATAAATTCTTCTTACCTCCACACAAACATGCATGTGCGAGTTAGTGGGACGTGAAATTGAAACAATTTATTATTTTAATGCAAATTATTAGTTATGATGTTATTCAATTAGTTATTGTGTTTAAGTAGCTTATGTTCATAAACTTATCTATTAAATAAATTTCGAAAGCCAATGCTTAAATATGTTATTCAAAAACCTGATTTTTTTCGAAAAAAGCTAATTTTATCTAAACAAATATGCCTTTGTTAAAAAGGAATGGCCAAAGTATTTAAAAACAATTTTCAGCTCTGTCAAAATTTAGGCCTAGCGATTGTCTTGGTAGGTTCCTGACATCTCTGGCGTTATAAAACATCTACTGTGGTATAGTTCTATGAATCTTTATAGCCTACATTAAATATTAAAATGAGGTTAAATTATAATATAAAAGGTAAATCGCTATGTACCCCTTTAGGGCTCTATATCTCTGTTAAGGGTTACTTTAGGATTTTTTTTCTACGATAAACTAGGGTTATTTTGACCTCACCTATACGCTCTCGAGAGTTTGCCATACATTTACCAGACACCCTGTATATGCAAGCAATATCAATGCTAAAGAAATGTATTTCCACATTTGGAAAAAGGAAACAGCACTTTGTTAGTGTTAACACCGAAAGATTAGGCGTATAAATGTTTCATGATATACCAACTTTAGCTGGTTTGTATTTTATAAAAGTTAGTGAAACCTATATACCGTAGATGCTCAAAATTATCTCTGTGTCTTTACATGCATCTCCTCTATAGATGAATAATAATGAATGAATAGATCCTATTAAAAACTACTTTTCACGAAGTCACCTGCAACTTGTAAAACTTTGGAGAGAGAACATAGCTTTATGTCTTACCATCTATATATTAACACGACATAAAGTTTTTTAGTAGACGAAATGATGTGAAATGTAAGAAAAACGGCTTCGAAATAGTATCAAATTTTCAGCGGAACGTTTCACATGGCATTCAGTATATAATTACATTTTGACATTTATCAGGCTTTCTATAGAAACATAATAATGAATTCACAATTTTCAGCCTTCTGGGCTTCATCAGTATGCCGGACATCAATTAGCTATTATTTTATTAGTAATATCCTTGCTCAGACACAGTGTTTCCCTATATTGCGAATTAATTATTAATAACTATTTTATAATAAAGAATTTGGCGTGTACATGTTTCATGATATACCAACTTTAGCTGTTTTGTATTTTTTAAAAATTAGTGAAACCTATGTGCCGTAGATTCTCAAAATTACCTCTTTTTGTCTTTACATGCATCTCCTCTATAGATGACTAAGAATGAATGAATCGATCCTAAATGAATCCTAAAATCAATTGGCGAGTTTCACGAATGCAGCCCGCAGCTTGTTTTTTTTTCTGTTTTAGATCCGTCTGCAGAAATAGGTGTTGTTCCTTCAACAGAGATCTCATTTAGCAAAACTGAATTTTGGAGAAATACTTTCTGCCAGCACCTGACTCTGAACGCTGCATTTTCTAAGTCTGCATCGAGTTTTTTTTATCACCTACTAGGTTTTCTACATTAACAGTCAAATATAGTTTAGTTAATTCTCGTTAACTACTAAAATAACAAAAAAATACACCAATTCATTTACTTTTACATTAAATTATTATATATATATTATTCAGAAAGCAGAATTCTGAATATAACATTAAGTATTCATAACTATCTGCGAATGTTGTAAATAAGTTAGACAATGTATTATGTCGCCATAAGTGATATCGTGTGAAAATTTGCGTTATGATTTTTAATTACTCTGCACCAAAGGAAGTCCCTTTTCTATTTCATGTGAAAAACTGTTAAAAGCATATATCAAATTTAATTTAATAAAATATATTGTTTTTTCAATTAATGAGATTTATTTGCCGGGTTCAGGATTTTAGGAAGTTTTTTAAGATCCTAACAATGTTAGGCAAAATATACTGAACGCTATTTGAGATGTTCCACGCAAAATTTGATACTGTTTCGAAGCTGTTTTTCTTGTTAATGAGTTTAAGATATCTAGGAGTTTTTATTCTTACTTTGCATATTAATTCTTAGACTAAAAAATATTCCTGACGTTTTATGTTCGTTGGTATCCTGTTAATATGTACAGGGTAAGACATGAAATTATGTTCTTTCTTCAATGTTTGACAAGTTGCATGGAACTTGCCAGAAAGTAAGATATACCTGCTTTTGTAGGCTGTGCTCTATGAACGTTTTTTTGTAAGAAATTACTATATTTTTTCATTACAGCTATTTACGCCTGCGGATAAACAATAAGGTAAACGTAGATTCTCTTGAAATTAATCAAATCACTCAATACAACATTTTTGGAATGTGTTTGGACAATGTTTACAAAAGCGGCATCAGCAACCTGAATACCCTGGTGAACTTCCTAAAACGGCTCAGGAAGAATAACCAAAGACTGGGCTGCAAAAACAACAACTACACAGGAAGTATGTCAAGTAACGGTTATTTCGGGGCATTAATTCAGTTGAGAGGTGGCCGAAAAAGTCGAATTTATTTAAAAAGATCTGAATTTAAACTAGCACAAATATGATGTTCATCAAAAATTCAATTTACTTTTACTTTGTTTAGCCGCAATAGAAAATATCGTAATTTAAAACAAAACATTTTTTTTTCAGATCCTGTAACTTCCAATTCTAATTCGAGTAATTCCAGGCACAAAGTACACTAAGCCAAAAAGCAATTTGTAGAGGACACTTTACCCTAAAAAAAGAATTATATCTAATCTTCACATACTTTCTACGAAGTCCCATGTATCTTGTTAATGCATCTTTGGAGAAAAAAACATAGCTTCATGTTTTAACCTGTACATATTAACAGGACAGCGATGAACATAAAATATCAGGTAAATAATTTTTCAGTACAAGAAATCATGTAAAACGGCTGCGAAATAGTACCAAATTTGAGGGAACGCTTCACATGACATTCAGTGTATAATTAACTTATAACATTTAGCAGACTTGCCTTAACTTTCTATAGAAACAAAATAAGGAATTCACAATTTTCAGCCGTCTGGACTTCATCAGTATGCCGGACATCAATTAGCTATTATTATATTAGTACATCCTTTCTCAGACACAGTGTTTTCTTATATTGTGAATTAATTAATAAGTTCCGCAATAAATTACATGCTGGGTAAAAACATTGGTTTCCTTTAAGTAAAAGTTTAAATCTTGGAGCACTTGTGCCAAATCAGATGCCTGAATAGCCAAATTATGTACACGAATAGAGAAATATCTCTTGGATAGGCTCGTTCTATCGTTAACAAGAATTATCATAAAAAATCAATATAGGTTAGTAAACCACAAAAAGACGATTTTTTATTTACAGGTTAGTAAACCATAAACACGACAATTTTTTATTTACAATAAATTTTGCTTAATATGCAGATTCTTTTAAATTTTGTATCACGAAAACCCACATTTGAATTATCATATATTATAATACTCCGAAACGATGGCAGCAGTTTATACTAAAACACTGAATTAACAGTTTTGTTGAAAAAACTATTTTATTATATATTGAATTAAATTAAACTTATTAGATTTTAAAAATACACGAGCATATATTTTATTAGAAGTAAAAATATAAAATTGTATCTATTTAAAATTACAAATTAAATAATTATGACCTACTAATATCACATTTTTTTGTAATGTCAAGTCGAAGATCTAATTTATATGGATAATAAATTAATTCGTTTATTATATCTTTTGCTATTGAATTTCATTCGTCATTCATTTTCATGCAACGTAAAACGGGAAAATTTCACTTTAGGGTTTCATTTGATTCTTATAATTTGACTTCTTAGTTAGTTAATAACTAATTATTGTTTTTCTAATAAAATATAATCATGTTAGACCGGCTAAATACTTTGTTTTTTTTTTTATTCAATTGTCCCGACAATATGTCAATGCATTTAAATGCCAAATTACCACTTATCCGAAGCCTTGGGTTAATCTAATGTCTAGTCAATGTGTTTTGAAATTTTACAGCAAAATCCTTAAATATGAAACCTTAATTTGTTGTAGTTAGCTAACAGAAACGTCGATTAATATCATAAACAAAAATGGGTTTGTTTCATTGAAAACACAATTTTTTAAAATACTTCAGAAGTTAGCTATTAAATTTCGCGGTTCCAGTTACCCCGGTGTATTTCATTGCGCCCGCCATTTTGTTCTACCATGATGAATTTGCACAAAAATGATCACACTTTAGTTTTGAGCAAATTTTGAAGTTCATTTGATAAGGAGTTTTTTAATAATGATTTTTTTACATTTTGAGAGCTCTTCATTTTGTTCCGCCATATTAGATTTTTACCAAAATGTAACCATTTAATCCCCTTACAATGCTTGATTTTTGACCAAAAGTTGAGGTCAATCGGATAAGTAGTTTTTGAGCTATGCCGCATACAGACAAGACGACAGACAGACTGACAGACAGACGGAAATGGAAGAACATGTTTTTTTTGGGGTCCAGGGACACAAAAACGCAAAGATCTTAAAAGGGAAGTAAACAAAAAACTTTCATATATTGACCACCGAAGAAGAGAAGAGGTGAAGTTAACAAACACTTTTGTAGTTGACGGTCTGATGAATAACCTCACATTTTTAAGGAATGTGTAGTGTAACTGAAAGAATAATTGGACCCTTTAATTTATTGAATGATCAGTGGGAATATATATTTAAATTTTCTGCAAAATAAATTACCACTTCTAGAAGATGTACCGCTGAAACCCAGACAAAATATGTATTTTCAACAAGACGGATGCCCAGCATATTTCTAGGCAAATGTTTATGAATTCCTGGACATGACATTTTCTAACAAATTGATAGGAAGAGAATATTTCTATCCATGGTTTTTTATTGATATTAATATTATAAAAAATTGCAGCAAAAGCATAATTTGTACTGTTTTATAGATTTTTTTAATTGCCATTCTAATGATATTGTTTGTTGTTAATATCCTTTGTTTAAAAAAAGATTTTTTTAAATTGTTCTATTTTTCGTTCTCTATTAACCCTCTAGCGACCACGGCAAAAACCAGGCTTAATTTAAAAAGCGAATTATAAAGCAATAAAAGATCTTCGCAGCCTGTTGTTAAATTTCGTTATTCCAAACAGATTTAATCAATATTTAAAGTTAAAAATTTAGTCCATTCTCACCTCTTTATTTGCAGAACTAGAGCAATAAGTATTAAAGCAAATTGTTTATAAGTTTTACTTCCCCTCGTAAAAGGGACTTATTGTCGCCCTCCCCTAGATCTTCGCGTTGAGATGAAAAAAAACATGTTTTCTCAATTTCGTCGGTCTGTCTGTCGGTTTATCTGCTCGCGGCATAGCTAAAAAACTACCCGATTTTTTGTCAAAAACAAGGGTCATATGGGGATGACCTGGTAACATTTTGGTAAAAATCCAATTTAGCGAAACAAAATCGCGGCCTATTGAAATTATTACTAAAAACTACTCATCCAATTTACCTGAAATGTTCCACAAAAATCAAGTATTACGCAGAAATCAACTAGGAAAATTTTGGTGCAAATTCAAGATGACAAAACAAAAGGGCGGCTTAATAAATGATCTAAAAAACTAGCGTGAAAAACTACTTATTAGATAATAGGTTTTACATATATTTATGTTTTAGCGTCCTTAGATGCGAAAAAATATGTTTTCTCAATTCCGTCGGTCTGCCTGCCTGCCAATTTGCGGCATAGCTAAGCAGGTTTTGGTCAAAAATTAAGGGTCATATGAAAATGACTGGGTAACAATTTGGTAAAAATCCAATATAATGGAACAATTTCCTTAAAATAAATGTATAATTTAATAGTGAGGAGCTATGGCTATTGTTTACGTCAACAAACAAAAATAAATGTCAAATATTTGTCTCATCAGTTTTTGGATCGACTTTTGGTTTATAAAGCAGTTTATAAACGTTCTTTTGGTATTTTTATTTAATTGATATTTATCAATTTTTTCGAATAATGGCAGCGTATGAAAATTATGAAAAATATGTTATGCTAGTATGTTGTATACAGAGTAATGAAGATTTAAAGAAGCCTCGGAATTATATTTCCAAAGGTAAGTAAGCTATTATGGTTATGAAAATCTGAATTATCATTATAAGTTTTTGCTTGTTAGATATTCAGAAATAAGACAAACGTTTTTTGCTCGTTTAAAAGCAAATTTAGTTAAGCACGAATATTTATTCCCCCGCGTCCTAAAACATACAACAAAGAGAACAGGGAAAGAAAAGAGATAGATGTTTTGGTATATATACAGGCAACACCTTCGTCCTCATGTAGAAAAATTGTAAGAAAATAGTGTGCCAAAAACTGACGTGAGGAAGTATCATCCATACAAATTTAATACAGTGCAACATTTGGGTCCTAGCGATGCCGAGCACCGGGCACTGTTTTGCCAGTGGTAATTGCGACAAATCGATGCTAACGATTTATTTGACAGACTTGTTATCTGGTCAAAGGAATGCTTTTTTTCAAATGCGGAAATTTTTAATCGTCACAATACCAGGAACCGACATAGTGAAAATCAGCATTAAGTGTTTGAAAGGACACAACAAGGACGCTTTGAAGTTGGGGTGTCATGTTTTATTTTGGGCAGACATATAGTTTATAGGATTTTTGAAGAAGGTCTTACAGCCATAGATACCTAGAAACCCTTGAGGAAGTCAGTCCACAACTGCTCGAAAATATTCCATTAGCCCAATATAATGCTGTTTACCTACAGGAAGATGGTGCCCCAAGTCATAACTCTAGGCTCTTAAAGGAAATGCCTTGATAACAACTTTCCTCAAAGATGGATAGATACCAACGGACCTGTTATATGGCCTCCACGATCTCCAGATCACTCAATTTTAGATTTTTTTATGGGGCTATATACAAAATAAAGTATTTTAAATACGATATGACGGCATAGCAGAACTTTGAGAGGCAATTCATTTACCCTTTCGAAATATGCGAATGAAACCAATGTTTCTTTTTAATGCTATTCAAAGAATTACAAAAATGCGCTAATTTTGAATTAGAGAAAATAGTCGTCAATTTAACCATCACCTTTAAAAATTTGCTTTTTCTTTTTTTTAATAATGTTATTTTTTGTGTTTGTTATATTGTTACTTTATGCTATAAAACTGTTGTTATAAACTTACTGTTATTAAAAAACTCTTATATAATATATAATATTTTTAAGAAGATACCTATTCGCAAGGTATCCAATTCTTCGTTAGCATTATGTAACTTTCAATTGTTTATTATTGTTATTCATAGCCAACTATTAAATTATGCATTTAATTTAAGAAAATTATCATTTATTTGCGTGTTTCTTTTTGAAAAGGTAAAAAAAAACAAATTTTATAGTCTATAAATATAAAGGGCGTTCTATTTAAAAAATAAAGTAGGGTCCGATAACTTTTTGACTTTACTCTGTATAGTAATTCCGAAGGCGGAATTAAGTTCTACGAGAAAAGTTATATAAGAAACAGTTTTCACATTTTCGATGGTAAGTTGTCTGATAGTTGAGATACGAGGGGTGCTTGAAAATGCAACATTTTCAATTTAGCCCTGTATCTTAAAAACTAAAAAGACTATGATAATTTTGTTAACGGCATCTTTAGTTTTACGAAAAAGTAGCATAACGGAGATACCCCGTAAAAGTACCCAAAATGGGACACCCTGTACTTACCCCTGATGAGGTTGAAAATTATAAAATTACTTCTCCATTTCGAGCAAGAAGATGCACGTATCTTATTACTCCAGACCTGTGCAAGTATTGACTTATTTTTTCCATTTCCATTTAGTTGTTGAAAGAAATAGCGTAACTTTTGAGTGTAGACGGAACAATATTATTACTTTTAGATTATTAGAATCAACCCTCATCTTGTAGCCTCGGCAGTGCAACGTTTTAATTATTCAAACATATTTCAAAACGTTAGAATTAGATGTATCTTTTATTACTGAATACCGACACTTGATTTACATAGTTACTTTTGTCTACTCTTCTGTTTACAAATTAATTATTATTATAAATTTTAATTAGCGTCATTATTGCTCAACGATACTGTTTTTCTATCAATAACCAACATCGAAAAACATGCCGCGTTCTAATGGTGTGAACTGTGCTGTTGTAAAAGAACGTTTTGCAAGAGATTTTTTTTATTATTTAATAATTTGGTTGCAATGAGTCGTGAAAAAATGCCAACAACAATGGAAGTTGCGATATCGATTTGATTGTGATCCGACGGTTATCTTGCTTGACGGCAGTACCGTCAATAGCTTGTTTTGTTGTGGTGGACAATGCAGTAGAACAATTAAAATGTACTTTTTAATAAGTCGTGTGTAAAGCGTGTTACTGGTATAATGGGTTTAAGATTTTCTATTAAAACACGATATGAAATTCAATAAAATATGAGTCAATCTAGATGAAATAGTCTAGGGCTTGAATAGTGCCTTTATGATATAAGTAGTAATGGTACGTGATATTTGATATAAAGATTTCGACATATATCATATATATTACAGTGTGATCTACTTTTCGTAAGTACACCCTTGAATCTCAGAACTTACTCACCAGATTAGTTTAAAATTCTGGTGCCATGAATGGATTGAAGATATATAATTGTTTTGACACACTCAACTTTGATATCGTTCATTAGCGTATGAAACTAAGTGGGAAAAAAGAGGTCAAATTTTTGAAAAAAATATTAGATATTTTTTATGGAAATGTTGATCTTAGATTCTTATTCAACATTATCAAAAACCCCTCAATACGAGCCTTCAAAAAATGCATTTTTTACATTTCAAATGCAAAATTGTCGTAAACCATAATTGCCTTTATCAAAAAACACTATATTACATTTTTTTGTTTATTTTTACCATGTTTATTGAATGTGGGTATGAAAATTGTTTTAAGACATTAAGTTATAATTTTAATAATAAGACATTATTAACAAACAATATCATCATCAAACCTTGAAGAACTCAAACGTTTTTTAAAGTACTCCTTAAAGCAATTTTCTAATCTAAGTTCAATAAAAATGGTAAAAACAAACAAAAAATGAAAAATAGATTCTTTTGATAAAAGCAATAGTTTACGAGTGTTTTGCCTGAAATGTAAAAAATGCATTTTTTTTGATAGTTCACATCTTCCAAAGCCAATGAAATATTTTGTTGAACTTTGGTTTAGAAGGGTTTTTGATGATGCTGATTGCTGAATAAGAATCTAACATCAATATTCCCGTAAAAAAATCGCCAATATTTTTTTCAATAACTTTCTACCTGGCTAGCACGCCAATGAGCGATGTCAAAGTTGAGTGTGCCAAAACAATTAGATTCTAAATTCATACATAGCCCTAAAATTTTAAACTAATCTGTTAAACATAAGTTGTATTTTTTCGACGTTTTTGAGTCCCCAGAACCCAATTCTTATTTAAAAAAAAAATGTCTTTACGAATGTGTGTGTATGTAAACAAAATTTGTTTGCGCGAGCAATACATTGATCAGATCATGGGTGTCGTGGGTGTAGATCTCCGATATCTTTAAGCGTTATTAACAAACGTAAAACATTCCTTTTTTGAGAAGGCGTCAACCGATATCAGCTTTTTTGAAAAAATTAATAGTTTAGGTAAATGTTTTCACATCGAAACATTGTGGAAATCATTGTCGTAGATACTTGATTTTGTATTGAATATACGTACTTAATCGTATTTCGAAAAACGGCGAAACACGTCAAATTTATTTTATTTTTTTTGTATATTTAATTACTTTTCTTCACTATACAGGACAGCTCTAAAGAGATAAGGCAGTCCCCTGAAACAAAACATTAAATTTATTTTATCTTTTTGTATATATAATAAAATCCATTATTCAGGGTAACTATCTGAAATTGAAAAAGAATTTATGTCAAACGCATCTAACTTTTTCAAAAACGGCAGAATGCGTCAAATTTCTTTTAATGTAATTGAAACATATTTTTTCTATTATGAAGGGTAGCCATAGAGGGATGGAACAGCACCCTGAAAAAAAATTTTTTTTTTTTAATATTTTTTATTTCTTATACCTATCGCTTTCCCTCAGACAGTTCCTTCATCGAGCTTTTAAATTTTCTTTCTGCTAAAGTCGACTTCCTAATCTCTAAATTCCTTTCCTCTGAAATCGTTATCCTTGGCGAATTTAACGTTCATAATGAAGAATGGTGAGGTTCTGCTAAAACCGATTCCCAAGATAAAGCAGCACCAACCTCAACAAAGGACCTACTTTCTTCCCACGCATCGTCACATATAGCCAAAAGCCATTAGACCTCTTTCTCACCACTCACCCGGAGTCTTATCAGTCTTCCATTTCTGCTCCTCTGGGTTCCTCTGACCACGGCCTAAACCCCTTCCATCAGTCCCAGTTTTGGCATACAATTTGCACGAAATTACTTTCATGGTTAAAATGATACGACGTATTCTCAAACCACTTAATACCAAAAAGTCCTCTGGCCTTGATGGTATTCCTGTCATAGTCCTAAAAAACGATTCTAAATCGGCCACTATCCTTCCCAGGTTATTCCAAATATTCTGACAAGGGCATTTTCCCTAAAAGCTGGAAATCTGCTCGTGTACAGCCTGTTCCCAAAATCCAAATTCCAAAACTCTTCTCTCTAACTACAAACCCATACCCCTCCTCCCAATTATGAATAAGGCAATAGGAAAGTATACCAATAATAATCTTTAGATTGAAAGGTATAAACTTATCCATGACAGTCAATACGCTTTCTGCAACGTAAGATTCACAGCAGAGCTTCTTACCTTCCTAACCCACAGCAATCCTCTCTTCACAGCTATACTGACGATAGTACTCTACTCCACATACAATTTCCCAAACCTCTCTCTAAGACTGAAGTTGATGAGAGGCGTAGAGTAATGACTTTATCCCTAATCGAGGACCTCATTAAAATCATAGAATGGGGAGCAAATAACATTGTTCAGTTTAACGAGACCAGACAAAATCTTGTTTACTATCTCATAAATTATCTCCCGCTACCCACACTATTCAAATGAATAATCATATGCTTGAAGCCAAACATTCATTTAGCCTAATCGGAATTACTTTTCAAAGAGATATTCGCTGGCATGATCACATTACCTCAATTGCCCCAGCAGCCGTGAAGAAATTGGGTTTTCTTTTCCGAGCTCAAAAATACTTTTCTTCTGCAGACTTGTTTACCCTTTACGCTTCGCAAATCAGACTCTTCCTTGAGTATTGCTTGCACATATGGAAAGCAGCCTCTCTTTCAATCCTTGACTCTGCTATTCGCTTGATTAATGTCCAAAAATCACGAGAAAGCTGGCATCACTAGAGCAACATCGAATTTTAGGTGATCTGTTTTACAGATACTACAACGGATTCTGTTCTGACGAATTATCATCGATTATGACCTCCTTAGTTGTTCCTGCCAGGGAGTCATGAGCATCGAACCACATGCATCCCTTCACGGACCTACTCAAGGCAAGGACGTCCCACTTTCTTCGCTTCTTTATCCCCATTATGGAATGTGTTACCAGCAAATGCCTTTGCCTCAGCTAATCTGTAAGACTTTAAATCCCTCATCAATAAACACTCCCTGTCTTCACTTAAAGCAATACGGTACCTAGTGTTTAGGCCCTCGGTTTTCGTGGTCTGCTCATTCCTTAAGTCTAGTGGACACAGACATCCAGTTTCGCCTCTATACCTATTGTAGGAACCAGGATTTGTTAAATGTCTTTATATTGCAAAGGAATTATGTCTTTCGGCGACTTTAAGCATTGCCCAATCTTTTTGTGCTTACTAAAAATTGTTGCAATGTTAGATCTCCGCAGAATTCTTGCAATTTAATCTGTGGTATCCTACATAAACTGCACTTGCAGATCCAATACTGGTTGAGGTCTGGGATTATTATCTAATCGAACGCCTAATATCTTCAGAATAATATCCGTTTGATTTTAAGCTTCAGTCAGTTTCTCTGTTTCTTTCGGAGCTAAATTTGCATTTTAAGTTTGTTATGAAAAATAGTTTGTAGCATTTAGCACGATTTTGTTTATAATACACTGTGTTTTATGCAACCTTATTCGTTCTCTAAATAAAAAAATAATACTCTCTTAAAATGTCAAGAGGATATTAAATAGACATCGACTATGGTTTTGTTATTAGTTTCTCAAGGAAGACAAGATTTTATTTTAAAATTATACAATTTGCATATGTCTAACGGTTACTTTCTTATATTGTTGTACCTGTTTATAGATATATGAAAACACACTGTTGTCTTGATTTTTTTTAAAGGCGATTGGTGCTTTACATTACATTACATTTTTCAAATACCATTTTAATTATCTGCTACCCATTGTAAAATGGTTCATACTATGAAAGCAATACTATTTAATTTTTACATATTATAGCAAAATAATAAAGGTACCTAATTCTGCAACTGCTCACCGACATTCCATTTCCTTGGGAATTTCTTGTATTACATAAAATTTAATTATTGCACCAAGGTTTATTTACTCAATCTTTGTTTAAATTTATTTCCTCAATGAATCAGTTTTATGTGGTGCCTATATGCCCATTAAAATTATTTTTCCTACGAACACTTATGAAGCTGACAACAAAAACACTATTAAGTTGGCTAGGAAGTCCTTTACAGGCGTGTTAAAAATAAATTTCAACACGTGAGCTGAAAAATACTTTTTCTACCACTGTAATGAAAACGTCCAAAAAACACAGATCAGCAAGATCTGAAAACGACTAATTTCGCATGTCGTCCGAAATAATTTCCCATAACTCAAATTCGTTTGTCATTGGTCAGCTCTCTTGCTTAAAATACAGCCTACTTTATATTTTATTTATACAACGGTATATGACTATTTGCTCAGTTACCGTCTGATGTTATTTTATTTTTAATGTCAATGTGTCAAAATCGAGTGAAATATTTTGTCATTAACCCTTCGTTAGTTGCACAGTCTACGCTTTTAGGCCACTCCTCTTCAAATAATAATAATACTTTCATTTCACCAATAAAACAGAGTTAAAAATATACCTTCGGTAATTGGAGAAAACGTCAAGATTAAGCTAAATATACCTACCGATAAAAGTACATCGTCAAAAAAGTTATAAGTACATGAAATTTGACTAGAAAAGAAAAAATACGAAAATTAACTATACTAGGTACTTTCAAAAAAAAAACTAACCTAATAATAAATAAAAGTTAACCTTTACAAAATATTTTTTTAGTTTGCCTCTAAAGGATCTGAGATTATCAACATTTTTAATGTAATTAGCCAATTTATTAAAAAATCTACATGCTTTATACATTACGTTTTTTTGAAAAAATGTGGGTTTATGTGCATTAGGTAGCAGTAATGATTTGTTTCTAGTATTGAAGCCATATGAAGCCCGATTGTCATTTTATTATTTTGACAGGCGAAAACGCAAACTTTAAGTATGTAAATTCCCGCCAAGGTCAATATTATGAATTGTCTGTAGTTTCTACACGACTCTGTATATGAAAGATCACACATAATGCGGATTGCATATTTTTGAAACAAAAACATTCTTGTCACATCCGAGCTTAAACCCCAATTTACAATACCGTGCGATAAGTGAGATATAAGAATAATATACAGACAACATAGCATTTTGTCTACAATAATTTGATAATGACTTTAAGCCATAACATTTTTTTCTTAACTTTCTGCATCGATTTTTTATATGATTTTCTCATCGTAAGTTTTTATCAATTTCTAAACCTAACATTATTGAGGAAATAGAAGGTTTAATAGGATCACTTTCAATTTCGTGAAGTAAAAAGTTGTCATTATTTAGTTTTGTTGTTTGAAAATACAACAAAATTTGTTTTACTTTGTTTTATAATCAAACAATTCTTTTTAGGCCATAACATTATACCGTTATAACCCAAGTCTGCTGTTCTTTTAAGATATACTACACTTTTTTCCACGACCATAATATTTGTATCATCTGTCTGCATATGATATACCAATCAAGATTTTTTTAAATAGGAAATGAGGTCATTAGAATAAACAAGATATAACAACGGTCCAAGAACTGAACCCTGTGGTACACTCCAATCTACTGTCAATGAGTCCCTCCAAATCCCATTTACCAAAACATACTGTTGTCGCCCACTCCAGTAAGACTCCATGAGACTGACCATATCGAATGCTCGGGAGAAATCCACAAATAAACCCAATACTAGATTTTAAAGAGTGATCAATTGATAAATATTTTTCCTAAAGCCGCACCCGCCTCAATAGCTGTCGGTAGTACACCCAAATAAGTAATCAGTATGCTAAATACAGTGAATTAGTATTTTCGTGTGTTTTATCAGTTATTTTTTTTACCCTTACCAATTTTTCGTTTTATGTACAGCTATGTTTTATATTAGTTAATTCTTACTCGTAGGCTTTATATTTAGGTGAAACATACTGAAACTGTTTTAATTTTAGAATAAAATAAAGTTTACTTTTTAATTTAACTTTTAACTTTAAAACTTTTTAATTACTTGTCACATTGTCGATACAATTTTAAAAATGTAAGATGCTGTTTTTAATTTCACCATTGTAAAATTTACAAGTAATATAAAATATTCTGTATCATAGATATGACATATAAAAACAATCTTTTCAAAAGACTTCCTTGACATATAAGAACAACCTTTTGTAAAGGATTCCTTAAATTTGTAAGTAAGTTTTTATTCTTACGACACGGACGTAGACCACGCGACTAAACTCATCAGTAAAATCCATGCCCGTAACGGAGGGTTAAAAGTTAACATTGTTGTATAAGAAATGGAGGAGCAATTTTTCATACAAAAATGCAGATAAAAATAAAAGTGATTCTAAAGATTATTTGTGGGTGTAGGAAAAATAGTGTACATTACTCGTGTAAAAGTGAACCTTTCCAAACTCGAAGGTTTTTAAATGAGGAATATCTCCTCGTTTGAATACATGCGCTCCCAACACTTGTTATATAATATACTATATTAACAGTTCCAGTGGCGTTTGGGATTTCTAGGGCCCCCCCGCAAGACCTTCCTTGGGGCTCTTCTGCATAATTCCTCCAAAAGAATAAGCAAACAAAAAATGTCGTAAATTTGTTAAGAAAAACCATAACATAAAATACAAATTAACTCTAGAAAAAAAAAGAAATAAAAAATTTAAAAAACGAACCACCTATATACATTTTGAGATTAATATGTATATGTAAACTAATAAACACAAAACAAACATTAACCAAACATTAAAAAATAATAACTATACTCTGTTGCAAGCAAAACTAAAAATTAATTAAAAAACAAGAATCGTTTTCTTTGGCGGTAGACTAGACTTTTTTGTTTTTGTATCGAGTTGATAAATACTTATCAACTAGTTCGTCAATATTTACTTGTCTAACCCTTTGGTGGTCTATTCAGATAAGAGCTAGAGAACTAAGACGACTTTGAGTCATGGTCGACCTAAGTACATTTTTAAACAATTAAATGACCTTTCCGATTGAGATGAGGTTACAGGAAGGGCTAGAAATAATTGGAATGCAGAACACAGTTCTGGTATACTAATAATTCATTTTTTTTCAAAAATATAGTTTGCGAATTCGTATTAAGGTTTTTAATGTTTTTTTTTGAATAAGTTCAGTTGCTGGTTGAGAAGTTAAATCATTTCCAGTAATAACAGAGCATTTTCCAAAATTTGTGAGTCATTTAATTTAACCAGTATCTGAGGATTTAGAATTGAAAATGTTGAATAAACTGTTTTATACTAAGTAAATCTTTTCTCTAACTGACTTACTATGACATGTAAATACGCTAAGTACTGTCACTTCCAAATGTTTCACAGGGTTTATGTTATTATTATAATGATCCCAACATAACAGACAAAATACAAATTATAATTGATATTATAATGGGGTCCCAACATAACAGAAAAAACCAAACCAGAATGACCCATAGGAGCAATACTAAATAATATTGTCCCCCAAGCTGATCTTTTTTTACTTCCCTCGTAAAAGGGAAATATTGTAATCGTGAAAAAATCACCCTCCAAATTTTTTTCAGATATTCACGTTTCAGGGTCCCTAGATGCCGGTCTGTCTGTCTGTTCGCGGCATAGCTCAAAAACTACTTACCCGATTGACTTCAAATATTGGTCAAAAATTAAGGGTCATTGGGGATGACCTGGAAATATTTTGGTAAAAACCCAGAATGGCGAAACAAAATGGCGGCCTAATGAAATGATACAAAAAATATTATTTAAAAACTACTTATCTAATTTATCTCAAATTTTGCACAAACATTATGTTGTAATCAACTGGTAACATTTTGGTACGAATCCAAGATGGCGGAACAAAATAGCGACTTAATAAAATATTTAAAACTTTAGCCTGAAGAAAAACTACTTAATGTATTGATTTCAAATTGTGCGCCATAACTAATTGTTGTATATAGTCAACTAGTAAAATTGTGGTACTAATTCAAGATGGCCGAACAAAATGGCGACGAAATAAAATTCAAATATGCCAAAAAATATGTTTTACCAATTCCGTCGGTTCGTCTGTCTGTCTGCCAGTTGGAGCATAGCTTAAAAACTACTTACCCGATTAAATTTTGATCAAAAATTAAGGATCATATTGAGATGATCTGGTAATATGGAGGTCTAGTGAAATGCTAAATGAATTATTCTTAAGACTATTTACCTAATTTATCTCAATCTTCCACAAAAATTCAGCCCGAAAAAACTATTTAAGGAATTGATTTCAAATTGTGTGCCATAACTAATTGTGGTATAGGGATCAACTAGTAAAACTATGTTAGTAATTTAAAATGGCGGAACAAAATGGCGGCCAAATAAATTGTTTGTAATTGTGAAAAAATCGCCCTCTCATGTTTCACATATCTTCACGTTTTAAGCGTCCCTAGATGGCCGAAAAATATGTTTTATCAATTCTGTCGGTCCATCTATCAGTCTGTGTGTCTGTCTGTTAGTTTGCGGCATACTTACAAACTACTTACCAGATCGACATCAAATTTTATTCAAAAACTAAGGGTCATGGGGATGACTCGGTAATATTTTGGTAAAATTTCAATATGGCGGAACAATCTTAAAAAATTATTACTAAAAAAACTAATTGACCAATTTTCCTCAAATTTTGCTGAGTGTTTCATAGGAATGAACTGGTAACATTATGATATGAATCTAAAAGCAAAACAAAATAGCCTCCTAATAAAATATTTAAAAAATCAGACTGGAAATACTACTTATTAAATTAATCTAATTTTTTTTCCCGAGTTAAGTGTGATATGCAGATAAACTGTTAAAGTTGTTGTGCGTGTTATACAGATCGTTTTATTCCATGAGGTCGATTTCCTAAATATCCCGCTTTTGGTTGCGTAGTATGCAGTTGTTACCAGGCTTACCTACTTAAATATAAAAATTATCCAGTGCCGACAAGTAAACAGTACTGTTAAACTTATATTCATCATTATTTAACTTTTAACGGGTTGTATTAATGATAAACTCTAATACTGTAGTTATATAATTTGTATATATACTTTAAAATGCTTCTTACTAAATCAAATACAAATAAACGCCACAATTCACAAAAAAAGAAACGATACTAGAAACATTGCGGTACACAATTTCACAATTATTACATTTTCCTGTGTGCCATTTTCTCTACTCAGATAACCATATTTTTTAAAAATTTCTACTTATTAGAAACCTTGGTAAACATATGAAATAGCAATGAAAATTGATAGTTAGAATATGTAGCGTGATATCAACAACATTGAACCAATAAATACACTTTCTTCTGATAAACCACATGGTATAGATATATTAAAACAGTCGGTCATGTGTATCAAATTAAATATGTATGGTAGTAATTTAATATATGATTGGCATATAGAGTGTCTTCAACTAAAATAAATATAGCATTTACATTTATTGAGAAGAAATTGCAGATTTCTTTTTCGCACCAGATGCAGTAATATAAAATAATTTTAAATGTATATCTAGTGTTTCAAACATTTATAATATGTGTATTTCAAAATAATTTTATATTATAGTTATATAAAACAAACTTCTTATGGAATAACATGGGAAGCTACTATATAGCTGAAAAGTACGTTTGTCACGAAGCAATAATTGATAAGTCCCAGATTTTACATTGGTTGACATATAAGATACTTTGAGTTATTCAAGATGTCGTTCATATTTTTAAGGCTGACAACTTTATCATCAGTTAAGTTACTGACCAATGTCGATATAGTTTGCTAACATAAGTTTAAGTCAACTCATGACATTCATAACGTTAATTTAGGTTTATTTAACTTATGTCAACATACATTATCTTAACCCAACTTACATTAACTCAACTAAAAGAAGAATATAAACTATATGAAAAAAAAAGATGATGCTCATATAAAATACTTAAAAATTACGGTGAACCAACATTTCCGTTGAAATTTTCATATAGAGAATATCGTTAATGCAATATACGGCCTTCTTCCAAAATTTAAGTTTTGCTCCAACTTTTTGGACATTCTTACTTATAAACTTTGTATTCCGCGTTAGTGGAGTCTCGTCTTCGCTATGAGATTATAGATTGGAGAGGCACTGCATTTGAGATCACTAACCGCTGCCCAGAAAAGAATAATTAAATTAGTATTTGAAAGGTACCGGTTGTATCCTTCGGATGATCTATTTTGGGAATCTAGATTGTTTGACATCAGACAAATCCGTTTTTCTATAATACTATAATTTATTTATATAAAAATAAATCATATTTACAACACATGCCAAAAGATTTGTTGAGATATTGCAAACTTAACCCTTAAAAAATCTAAATGACAGAAAAGTTATATGTTTATATTTTCTAGAGTTTATAATTAACAGAAGACCTAAAAAAAATACTTTATTTCAATAAACTTATTGTGTAAAAATAAAAATTAATATTTTATCAATGGATAAGTATTCAGTCAATTTAGGTATCGTCAAAAATTAGAAAAGAATAGAATATCTATTTTAAAATTTTTGACATACAATAATAGTTCATTTTAATACTTAGTGTAACCTTATCTTTTCTCTGAAAGAATCTATGCGAATTTTTTTGTTTGAAAAAGGCCTATACAGAGCATATTGCTTCTGCAGACAGACTTTTTTGGTTAATCTATCATAGTTTCAGCTTAGCCAAGTATTTACTGAAAAACATCGTAAAAAATTGTATGTTGGTAAATAAAATGTATTATTATTATTATTATTAGATGCCACTAAACTATTAAATAAAGAAATTAAAATATCAGTGGGAATACATATTAAAGATTTACTCACACTTATTTATTATTGATTAAGCGTAATTTAAGTTAATAAAATAAAAACGTACTTGATTTTTACCAAAATATTACCAGGTCATCCCCACATAATCCTTAATTTTTGACCAAAATTTGAAGTGAATCGGGTAAATAGATGGACTGGCAGACAGACCAATGGAATTGAGAAAACATATTTTTTTGCATCTGACTCTCAAATGTAAAGATATGTAAAACCTGGATCTTTTTCACGATTACAAATACACAATTTTACATTTCATCTGTATACCATAATTAATTCTTGCACAAAATTTGAAATCAATCTATTAAGTAGTTTTTCAGATTGAATTTTTAAATTCTTTATTAAGTCTCTATTTTGGATTCGTACCAAAGTTTTACTAGTTAATTACTACCTAATACTTGATTTTTGTGCAAAATTTGATAAGTAGTTTCTTAGTAATATATTTTTTTACATTTGTTTCACCATATTGGAATTTTATCAAGATGCTACTAGATCGTCCCCAAATTAATTTTAATTTTTGACCAAATTTTCGTCAATCGGGTAAGTAGTTTCCAGGAACAGGCAGACGGACAAACCGACGGAATTGAAAAAACATGTTTTCACCGAGGGTGATTTTTTCACGAATAAATATTTGCCTTTTACCAGGACAGTAAAAACGATCATCAACATTTTGTTAGGAAAATATTACCGCTTCTATATCTACGTTTTTCAGGTTATTTATTTCAAATGGAGCTTTCTCGACAGAAATTAAGCATTCTAATTTTAAATCTAAATCGAAATAAGTACGACTGGAAAAATTTTCAACGATTTCCGGTATCGGAAATTTCATCACCCGAAAATCTATCAGAAGTCTTTTTGTACCGCCGAAGTTTTATACAAAAAATATACTGTATTTATGTAATGCTAGAATTTTAAATTTAATTAAAGGTAAAATAGTAAACTCCCCAAACTGGCATCTAATTAAACACATCCATGTAATTTAAGTAGATGTACTAAAATATTATTTTAGTATTGTCATAGTAGTACCGTTTTTGACGATTTATTGAAGAAACTGAATGGATGGGTTACCACTCAGGGGAATATGATAACCTCCCATCAAAAACTTCTTTCTAGGAACTGTATCAAATTAGATTTTATCAAAGATTTTTTGATTTTTTTTATACTGAATTTTACCGAAGTAATATAGATGAATATAGTTTTGAGGCCAAAATAGAATTATGGTAAAATAAGTGGAAGATTTACCCTACCACAGATGAGCTACCCTCAAATGCTTTCGACAGGTTAAATGAATGTAATTCTGCTTTGTGCGTAAGTATATTTTTTGTATTAAGGTACTAGCTACTCTACCAGTGTCAACATCTGTCCCGGAACTACTATTCTCTAATCTCAGGAGATTAAGATCCTCTTTAAGAAATCCAACTGGTCAAGACTGTGTAAACGGGTTGACTCTGATGAGCGTACATACTGAAATAACAATACGAAATGTGAATATTTTGACGTATTCTCCGCTCATCCTAGAAGAATTTCGTTTTTCTTTACTGTATATATTTAATTATCATTCATTTTTAGGGTACAATTGCAACATTGATTACAGAAATAATGTCTCCTAAAACATAGAAAGAAACTCTAAGTATTTGCATTTTCATATGTTGAACTATTCCGCAAATAGAAACTTGCGTACGGCCCTGAATGTTCTTATTCAAAGATTCTTCTCACACGGGACGGCATGTCATCCTGAGTCTAGTTAATGTGCCGCAACCAAGACTAAAATCATAAAAAATTAACAACAGTAACAGTACGCCCCGATCAAGTTTCCCTATAGACACGAAGATCATCAACATTAAAAAGGATGTCATACACAATGGTTATACTTAGTTCGAAATACAATTTCTATTTTCTACCACTTTTTAATTGCTCTTGCTTCAAAAAAAGATGGTTTTGGCTATTTTTAAGACTAATATTTAAAAAAAGGCAAATATTACGATATTTGTTAGTACGTAAACATAATTAAAACTAAAGTGTGATTTTTTCTCTATGAGCACATACGCAATGTATTAAAAACAAAAAGCCACCTATCTATATTTGGTGTAAACTCACGATTTTCCTCTCTATGTTAAAAGATAATTGTTTCAAAAATATAATCCAGTAAATCATATCTTAATGTCTTAAATGATATATCTGTCAGCCGGCCTAAAATATAAAAGTTCCGTTAGGACTTCATCTTATACTTCTCCTTGTCTTCGACCATTAAAATTTTCTAGAGTAATGATGTATTTTATTCTTCACTGTACTATTACAATAAAAAAAACTGAAACAAGACAATTGCAGCATGCATGTAGCTTCCCTTTCTCTATTCTCTCTAGCAACATTGTTAATTAGTAGAATCAACCAGCCTATTTTTACATAATAGAAGATGATGTTATCTAGAATTTCCTTAAAGAAATGGTAGAGTACTACTACCTTAGAATACCTCAGAACACTAACATAATAAATGGGATCTGTCTTCTTGTCTTATTCGCAACTTATACAAAGTGAATTTTTATATATTTTAGTAACGATGTTTTCTTAGCTAACAGTATTTAGTCCGAATTCCTACTGTAAATAACAGGTTTCTCCTCGACCTTGCCATTATCGGCTATTTGTTGAAGTATCTTAGGATCCTTCTGATTTCAACTGAACATATGTTGAGGATTTTGTGTTGCGTTACCCGTGGTGCTGCCTTTAACACAACCGTTTAAAACAACTGACATTTTGCGCAGGAAGATTAATTTGATAGTTAATGATGGATACATAACTCAATGAATTTTCAGTGGAAGTTTTTAAAAAATACTGATTCCTTAATAAGCAAGGAAAAAGGACTGAATAGGCCACATATTTAGAGTGAACAATGTTTCAGATTAACGTGGCATAAAAATGTGGATAAAATTTTAAGCAAGCAAAGGAAACTTAGCAATAGTAAAACAATAAACCGAAAACATGAAATATTTCATCTACGCTGGTACGCTAGTTACAAAATAAGAGAAGAGCCTCAATAGCTTCATGGTAGACAAAGACAACGCAGTAAACGAAAACTACATTCCAAAGTAGAGCAGCCTTTAGAATCTAACTTGATTAATCAAAACAGGAGCAACAACATTCAACTCGATCATAACTTTGATGTACATTATACGCCAGACCTCCTTGCACTTACTGATACAAAGGGTGCAATAATGAAATTGATTTAAATAAAGTATATACAGTGTATTTGCTAACTACGGTACGTAACTCTAGGAGGTGATTCCGTACCTGTGAACATGTGTCCCGGAGTTGTCTCGATTGTGAGATACAAGCTGTTAAATTAAAAAAAAATACGTATTTTAACAAACTATACAGGGTGTTTCCCAACTACGGTACGTAACTTCAAGAGGTGATTACTTGGGTCATTTTAAGAAAAATTGTTCGTATGAGTATGTGTGCGGAGATATCTCGATTCTGAGATACGGGGTGTTAAAATTAAAAAAAAATCTGTTTGTTATAAACGTCATAAATATCGTTAAGGCCAATTTGGTTAAGGCGCTAATTTAGCCTTAACTAGATTGAAGTTATTGGATCCAGTGGTGGCTCAAGGGGCTTCGCAAGTATCAATATTGAGAAAAAAAAGTACGCCACTGACCCTTTTTTCAGTTTAAGCAAAAATACAGCTTTTTGGTCTCTTGTGTTTTGTTCGTATCTAGCTTCGTTTTCGATAAGAAAAAATCACTTTAAACCACTCTAAACGTTCTTACATCTACCTGGGGGAGTTTCCCTTACTGGTATCAGGATACAGTGATAGTACTGTTACTGTCTTATCAGTAAATTTTAAAGTTTTGAATTAGCAGTGACTTCATTATGAATAATTTTAGTAATTCTGAAATGACTGATATGTACTTTATTAATGGATTAGCAAATGAAAATTTAGAAGAGGCACGGAAAATTTACCAGGACAGATATCCTAACAGAGTAATTCCATGTGCTAAAACATTTAAAACGATACATGTACGATTAAGTGAAACTGGTAGCTTTAATAAAAATACAGGTGATGGAAGACCAGAAACTGTAACAACGCCCGAACTAGAAGAAGCTATACTTAATGCGGTCGAAGAAAATTCTTCAAATAGTATCAGGAAGAGTCAAGTCAGCCCAAAAACAGTTTCGAAGGTTTTATAAAGAAATCTCCTATATCCATATCACATACAGCGGGTTCAAGCTTTACTGCTTCGGGATTTTCACCCAAAATTAATGTTTTGTAGGTGGTTTCTTCATACGGTGACACACAATAACAATTGTTTACCAAACATTTTATTTACGGACGAGGCAAATTTTTGGGCCGACGAAAATCCCCACGTTATTAGAGAAAGTCATCTTCAGCAACAATTTTCGCTGAACGTATGGGTAGAAATTATTGATTACCTAATTGACCCATTTTTTTTGCCAACAAGATTAACAGGTAAATCCTATACAGACTTTTTGCGAGAACATCTACCCAATTTGTTAAAAGATGTATCCCTACATGTAAGAGCCAATATGTGGTTTATGCACGACGGGGCCGCAGCTCATTTTAGTGCCCTTGCTCTTCAGCATCTCGACATTACTTACCCTAATTGCTGGATCGGACGTGCAGGACCTCAAAACTGGCCAGCTCGTAGTCCTGATATGAATCCTCTAAATGTCTGTTTATGGGGGCATCTGAAGACTCTGGTTTATAAAACGCCTGTACTAGTTGTGAACGACTTGAGAAATTGAATAAAATTGCAATATCGTAAGGAATACTCCAGGGTTTTTTGAACGCGTCAGACAATGACGAAGCGATTACAATCGTGTGTTTTATCAAATGGTAGTCATTTATCTTCTACTTTAAGGTCAAAATTATTTTTCTGTAATTTATGTATAGTAATCAATACATCATTTTTATTTTTTTAATGTTGGCCATGGATAATTTTTAAAAAGGCTAAATACGCACAAAATACAAGAAACTAAAAGAGTTGTATTCTTAACTGCTTAGTTGAGACGTTAGTGGACTCAATAGCTTCAACCTAGTTGGGGCTGAATTAGCGCCTTAGTACTAAAAATGACACGGCCAAATTTCAACCAAATCGGCTTAAGGATATTTATGACGTTTATAAAACAGAATTTTGTTAAAAACTTTAACACCCTGTCTCTCAGAATCGAGACAACTCCGCACACAAGCTCATACGAACTCTTTTTCTTAAAATGACCTAAGGAATCACCTCCTGGAGTTACGTACCTTAGTTAGGAAACACCCTGTATAGTTTGTTGAAATACTTTATTTTTAATATTTATCATTTTAGGTGTATGTGCCCCTCACAAATAAGTTACAGATTTTTTTATGTCATGTCATCATTTCTACGTCAGGTATAATGAACTTCTCATTGCTGTCTTTTAATGCGTTTAATGTCTCTCCTTTAACTTTTTTATTTTAATGAGTTAGAAAAAATGGTAAATAAAGAAAATGTGGGGTTCATTATGCAGTTTTTTTAAATTTTAATCGAACATCCCGTATATTGGTACCTCCATAAATAGATATCTTCTTGATAATTATAAATATCCTAGGTTTGTGACCATATCATTAAGGCAAAGTAGGTACTCCTGTTAACTTTAAACAACAAAACAAAAAAAAAAAAAAAATATATATATATATATATATATATATATATATATATATATATATATATATATATATATATATATATATATATATATATATATATATATATATATATATATATATATATATATATATATTTATATATATACATATATTTTAGCACAAAAACATTGAAAATTCGACAGTGCTAATATTTCAACCAAAGTACATATATTCCTTACAAATAACAATAAATTTAGTTTAATTGCTGTTGAATCTTCACACAAAATTCCTCCATTTCTTCAAACAGCTTATCCAGGCAGTTAGTTTTAAACAAATAGCTAATAAATCAAAAGTTGACACTTCTTATTATTTTCAAAAAAAAACAGGCAAATAAAAGTTAAATTTTTTAATTATTTCGGTTAATTCTCAAATCATATTGCTCATACTAAACATTCGAAAACGATTAAAATAATGTTTTTTTTCGTTAGTTTTAACAACATTTTTTTTAAATCGCTTATGGTTGAAATAGATTAACCTAACCTACAATAAAAAAGTAATGTCTCGACTAAGAGGAGTTGGTATTTCAAAATATGGGGATTCAGATATACAAAAAAGTTCGAATGTTGACCAAAAACATTTCCTGTGATAACTAGCCAATTTCAATTATAAAAGCATTTTCATGTAACTAATTTCTCTGATAATCAAAAAGTAACCACGCACGCCGTTAGAAACGCAGCTTGCAGAAAGAATAGGAAAGGGTCCCTTGAATGCATACTACACTATGGTTAAGCTGGGACTAACTAGGTTGCTTGTGACTAAATAATATTACAAAAGATAAGAGTATGGTAAGCAAAAATCTGCGACTTATTTGTTTGGCTTCTAGGGAATTCTATACACCAAATACTGTTAGCTCCTTGTAGACTTTCCTTGCAGACCAGGCCAACAGACCCACCGACTTAAAAATGACCTCAACGCGGTTTGACCCTAAAGTGTCCGGTAGCAAATGGACTAGTTAGTCATATATCTGGTGACGATGTCATGTTAATAAAATCTTTAATACTGACACACAAACATAATTTATTATAACATCAGTTTTATTGTTAGATATTATGTTATTTAAAATATTTCATGCCCGACAGATTGGGATAAGAAGCAAAAATGTTGTATTAACAGATACCTAACGCATAATATAAAAAATATTATTTAAAAAATGGAATAAAATGAACCACAGAGGATGACTAAAAAAGATCGTTTTAAGTTAAAAATAAATTTTATTGATTCTATGAATTCGTAAACATTTACCCACCATATAAAAAGTTTGAAATGAAAACTTTCAATAAAATTAAGAAAAATCAGACAGTGAATATGTTAATCTCCCACCCAGGTTCCTTTCCGCAGCAAGACTTATACGTGATGAAATTTACATCACATATAAACATTTTTTTTTAAATGTACACCCGTCCCATTTCCCTCAAACCCTAACATTCTTAACTCTGTCAATTCGCTTTAATGATTCAAACAGTGCCGGGGTTCAAATTAACATACATAGTTATGATTTGGGTTAAAATTTTCAATAACGAGTTTTAACAAATCGTTTTTTACTGAAAATTATATCATAAGACGAAGTCATTGTTTTTTAATTTCAATTTTTGCCAGAGTACAGCTTTAGACATAACCTACGCCAGATCTTATAGATAATATGTATTTTAAAAATTTCGTAAGTAACTAAAAATACTAATAATAATAATATTACAATACAACAAAACAACATATGTCTTATAAAGTTTTCTTTAGTGCTTTTTTTATATTTTTATGTTTGTTAAATGACTCTTAAGATCACTAAGAAAAACTATTATAAAATCGTAAGTTCGACTCGGCTAGCTGATGTTTTAGAGCAACTTAATAAGATTATAATTTTAATGTAAAATACTCCGGCTAATTGAACTTAGCAAACGTTGGAAAAGTTTTTTTTTATAATTTGGCTATGGGCGCCAGAGCTATAGGAGCTCGAAGAAGAAAGATATACAGATATAAAATAAAGGAAGAGAGCAACTTAAAATAATTAGATTTAGATATTTAATAAATAAATAAAGATAAAATATATGCTAATGTGACCTAAATTAAATAAATGAAAAACAAAATCACGTAACTACCAATTTATTTTTCCTTGGACTGTGTTTTTTTTTTGAATATTGTTTTCAATTTTTACAATATAAGTACCTGACATACGTCAGTTTATAAATTTCCACATATATAGATTAATAACAATTTAGAAGTGGAAGTGAAATTAAATTTCTCTTACAATTGAAATGATTATATTTTATATTTTGGAAAAGATTTGGTTATTTATTTTTTCTCAATATATGCATAAAAATCAATTAATTATTAAATTAAGGTTAGAAAGTACATTTTCTCCTAAAATTAAGTTAAAATATTCAAACGATTCAATTTAACAAAGATAATAAATTACGATTTAAGTCAGCAAGGATAAGAAAATCATATAGATCTAAAGAAATTAAATGGGTTAAATAAATTTAGTTGGTAATTAGATTTTTTTAATATTTTTTAAACAGCTGATCGTTTATCAGTATGATTGAATTTTATTTATGTGAAGTTCTTTGTGAACAAACAAACAATGAAACTCAATTATGTGCTCGGTTGTTGATTATCAATTAGTTAAGCAGCTGATCTTTTATCAGTTTGATTTGATTTAATTAGTAGATAATATGAAGTTCTTTTCGAACAAACAAACAATGAAACTCAATTATGTGTTCGGTTGTTGAATATTAATTGGTAAAGCAGCTGATCTTAAATCAGTTTGCTTTAATTTAATTAGTTGATATTATGAAGTTCTTTTTGAACAAACAAACAATGAAACTCAATTTTATGATCGGCTGATATTTGACCATATGCAAAATTTCTAAAATGACAACATGACTCTAGATAATTTTAGACACTTTTAAGCAAATTTCTTAAGTAGAAAAAATTTAATCAAAAATAGTCAAGTTATTATAAATTCAAATTAAGATAGAATAACAGAAATTTTAATTCAAAAAGTCCAATTTGATATTAGAGGAAAATTACAATAGAAAAGAAAATCAAAATTTCAGTTTCATAATTCCAATAAATTTACCATGAAATAAAATGCCACAATCTTAAATTTAAATTAGTTAAATATCAATGGTATTACTCACTAGTATGATACCTTGATTTAATATACACTCGCATAATTTATAAGAAAGAAACATTTTATACCTGATTAGGATAAATTTAAATGTCCAAAAATCTTTAAGAAATTAATATTTTAGTACAGATAATAATTTTTACAAGTAAATATACCAATGCCACATAGACAATATTTATACACACTGTAAGTATTAATTTATACCTACATTAAATTTGATATATTTAAATCAAAAAGATATGTTTAAATTTTACGTAAATCGAGACGAAAATTTATATATATATATATATATATATATATATATATATATATATATATATATATATATATATATATATATATATATATATATATATTTACAATAATTTATAATTTATACCATTTATATATTTTTTGAAGATAATTATTAATTTATAAAAAGAAGGAAGTGAAGACTGAAGAGAGGTTTTGGTATGTAGTTTTCAAATAAGCATTAAGTAATTCCTAATGAATTAATGCATGGCCACTACATCAATCCAAAGAAGCGAAAATAAGAAAATTATAAATCACTTATCTTTTCAACATATGTCCGGGAGTATATCCTTGCTATGGCGTCATTCCTTGTAGACTACCCAAGTCCAAAACAGGAACAATGACGCCCTGAAACTGGCCACAAAGCACTTGTCCAGAAAAATGACCACACGGTACTAAAAAAGGACTTCTTCCTCCAGGAATTGAGAAGATTTACCACAAAACAGTTACCATTAAATTTTCCTCGACCAGGAATCACTTTTAATTTGAATTATGCAATAAATTCTTCATATTATTGATTATTTACTTTTAATATCCATTTTCCAATTAATAATTAAAACAATTGAAAGTGGTAGGGAAAAAGTTGTAGAGAAGAAGAAAAATGTTAAAAGAAAAAAAACCCTGAAACAAAATGGCGAAATGAGTCAACATGTTCACAATGCACAAAAATGTAATTTTTCTTGCCAGAAAACCCTCAAAATTAACTTACCAGATGTTATGGCTTAAGAAAGCAGTAATCCATTACTGAATTGAGATTTTATTGGATTTAATCCAGCATCTAGGCTGACTAAGTTAAAATATTAACTAAATTCCAACTAACTTATTTCATGTTTGCTTTCAACAATAGAAATTTTGCAAAAGAGGCCCGAAACGACTGATGCACTCGGTTTTATGGAATCGGACTACATAAAAACAGTACATCCGTATGTCTCACCAAAATATGGCGCCAATTCAGAATCTATTTTTGGCAGTTAAGATTTTTAATAATGAAAAACCCAATTGATAGTTAATATTTGATCAATCTAAAACTCAGGAAATTTTCTCAATACAACTATCTATGTGATACACCTAATAAAGAATCAATTAGGGACCATTTTATAATAATATTCATGAAACTGAAAAGCATATGTATAAATTTTATTTTAAATGTGGCGGACGAAATCTGAATCTAGAAATTTCCTTCGAACGTGTTTTACAAAGCGAGAATTTGCGATCTGTTGATTCGGGATCGATATAATAACTTCGGTGCCATGCGTGCGGTACTTAATAGTCCAAGCAATTGTTAATCCAGTAAAATTGTGATTTGATGCTATTAATTAGAAAATTGTTAATATTATTTAGTTTAAATTGAATTTTGAACCAAACATTGTAACGAACGAAAAAGTTTGTTACAGTGTATACAAATTAAGAAATATATGACAAGAAAAATAAAATAGTTATCTTTATGTACTAACTTCCAAGGTAGTCCTTAAATTCCTGCACAGTATAAAATATATTTTCATTCAATCTTCACCCTTTTTTAGATTTTTTACACTTTTTTTACACAGTTTTTGTTTCTGCCGGTAGTAAATTGTACATCGACATACCCTGATATAGAGGACTATTCTAAAATTTAGACGAACTGGCGAACAGAGGCCTAAGTAGATCCTTTCGAACATTATGAGTGAAGTCAGAGGCAGATCTGAATTTTGTTTTTTCTTTATGCACGGAAATTAACATTTTAAAAATGTAGAACGATGGAAATGTCATAATCCTAGTACTCTTGAAAATATCCCTACATGAAGTTTCTGGATGTAGTTTTTTCATAATGCTTATGCATCTTTTCTGGGTTTTAAATATCGCGATACTCAAAACAGTGTTAACTCCCCAGAACTGTACAGCATACATCATTTTAGAGTGAAAGTAACCATAGTAAGGGCATCTTAAAACTTTTTTTCAGACACCACGTCACGCTAAATTCTTAAGTACTAGCAGGTAGAATCAAGTTTTGGATTTAATTGCAAGATGTGTGTATCAAATTTGAGATTAGTATCAATTGTTAACCCCAAAATTTTTACTTCCTTCTCTCTATTGATAACTTCATTATTTAGTCTCAAATTACTTTGTTATAGCAGAATATCAAGACTAACGTTGCATGTCGTATCATCAGCATATATGACAACTTTAGTTAATATATGCTTTGCCACGTCATTGACAAACAGGTTAAATAGTATGTGATCTAGAACTGACCCTCGGGACACTCAGGCATTCAGACTCAGAACTGTTCATACCGTCATTACACTGTGTCACAGCATAATACTGTTCGGTCATATTTTTTTGTTGCTATTTAAACAATATCATGTGTTATCTGATTAAGTTAACATACACAAATTATTCTTGATTTTAGTCAATAAATCCAAGCATCTAATTACCAGCTATTTTAATTTGAAACGATTTTGTTCTAAAATACTAAAACTTAAAATTAAAGGTCCCCTTAATTATTTCAAATGTGAAAAATAATTACGTGACATTAGCAACCTCAGCAATTAATTTGGTACTTGTTTTTTATATTCCAATGCAGTTTTTAATACCTTTAATAAGAATAAAATGAATTGCTTATATTTTGTATTGATTTTATTAATCTTCGGTATTATTTAAAATTCGAATATTGTTGGATTCATCGACTTGAACTAGGCGTATAAAATAAATCAGAAACTAAATATCATGTATCAAATTTTCAAAATGCTAATATCAAAAAAGTTATGATCGAATAACGTTGGGAAAATAAATATGGTTTCTCGTTTGTATGTATCATGGAAAAATATATTTTTTACGACTACTATGAAAATGTCCAGAAAAGACCTAGCCAGCAAGACCTGAAAACCACTAACTTCACATGTAGGACGAAATCATTTCCCACTGCTCAAATTGGTTAATCTATTGGTTTCTGTGTGCAAAATACAGCCTACTTCATATTTTATTTATATAAAGATATACGGTTGGGGGATGCTGAGTTACCATTTTGTATTCTACTTTTTTTATGTTAATGTGTCAAAAATAATTGAAATATTTTTGTCATTAAATGTTAATATGGTCGTGTAAGAAATGGACGATCGCAGGTCACAGTGAATTAAGTGTACTCCTCAAATGCAGTCATAGAAATAATATAGTGTATAACATGTATGAAAATTAGTCACAAATGTGGCTTACATTTTTTTTTAAACTGTCAGGTGAAAAAAACTATATTCCAAACTTGTTACTTATACAACAATCTATTTTATACGATCAGACATGAAACTGACAAAAAAGCTTTACTAATTTGGTTAAAAAGTGTCTTATATCAACGAGTGTTGGAAAATGCTAAAAGTAGAGTTGTAAAAGCAAAGCCTACTTTTAGCTTATTTTATTTACAATTAACCAAAGCATTACCCAGCTTTTAAACCTAATGTTAAAAATATCTTTTTTAACACTAGTGTTGACAAATAAATAATATTTCTGAAATAACTTGCTTGAACAATGGGGGAGGGGGATTGAACCACCAAAACAGCCTCCTTATTTATGGACCCTAGATTCTAACATCAAAAAGAAGCTTGCCATCGTTGGTTTATAGGCGACAGATATTTATATCGGGTCTGATCTGCCAAATCATGCCTTCTTTAGACATGGCTGCCTGCCTATATATATATATATATATATATATATATATATATATATATATATATACATACAACTAGTAAGACCACTACATCTTTATTTCCGGAATATCTCGATTTTGGAATAGGATACCAGCAGAGGTCTGTTTCTTATTCGCTATTGCAAATCTTTGACATTGACTTAGGATTTAAGGAACATCAACAGTATATTAAAATGGAATAAATTGTTAAGTTTGCTGTATCTGAACATCAGTTCTCCAATGGATATCCAGGGTGTCTAAAAATTAATTAATCAGCCCTTCCCTCAACTGCTGCAATTCGGCAGTAACTCTGGCACAGGATTTCGTCAATTGGTCGAAACACAAATTGGCCAAAAACAGTCACGACCTAGCCTCGATGCAATATTCGGTATCGTTAGGTGAAATCGAACCGAGTTAGCATCAGGTTCGTCATTTCAGGTGTCGTTAAAGCCACAATAGAAATATGACGTTTTCGACGTATAGTTTTAATATTGCCAGTCAAATCAGCAATCGGTACCACTAGGTGTATCTGCCCGGGATTAACACTATGTTCGTCAATAAAGTCATCAATAAAACCATAATAGAGATATGACCGCTGATACTATGTAGGCGTAACTAGCGCAACCTGATCCTATGCAGGCGCAACTTAAAATATGTTTTATTCACTTATGAAAAATATTCATATTTTAAGGGAAAATGTAAAATTTCATTTTTCACTATTCAGATATATAATACAAATTTGTTTTTCGACCAATTGACGTATCCCTCTTGCACCTATCTATGCTTTGTCTCTAAGTTGTTTTATATATGTATATGAGGCCTACCGTTTATAGTCAGATCAGAACGATACTATTTACGACGTAATTTTAGCGTATTACTCATGGAGTGCGCCACCACCCACCCATCAGATAGTGAGCGGGATTTAATTTGAGGACCTTCAGAACCAGGGGTAGAGACACAGCCTCGGGGCCTTGCTCGCTATAAAAAGTGCGTTCAAAAATTTAGATTGCTTTCTTGCTTTAGCTTTCTTATGTAAGCCATACGTTTTTAACAAGCAAATGCAATTATAATTTTTTAACATCTACAGACGATTTTTTAGGGGTCACCACCAAATACGAAATTAAAAAGAATTTTTTTGTGTTTATTTCTTCATTCAGTGTGTTAGCGTAGAAATGTCGGACATCCTCACCCCACAGTCTACGCCTCTATATTCAATCATTTAAAAATTGGAACTTTATTGACATTGAAATCAATAAGTATGTCCCAAAATATTTTAAGCTTTAAAATAAATTAAATTGTTAACGTCTAACGAAACTATAGAAACAATTAACAATATGTGTAAATCGAGGTGCAAACCACACAAAAAAAAATACATTTTTTTAAGTTTTGGCGTGCGAAATAGAAATTTAATATCGCTTGCTCAGCCATTTTCGGGTGAACGAACAACCATAAAAAACAAGGTGAACCAGATTTAAGTTACTTAATGCACTTAAGTTTCCTTTCATTGTTTTAGTGTCGTTTTACAGGAAATATTAAATCAAATTCTCTGTCTCTCAGACGTGCAGGATTTCTTATATAAACTAGGTGTTAGTTGGAACCATTGTTACCTGTGTCCAGAAATAAAATACTTTGGTTTGTAGAGAGCCTAGTTTTTTAAATAAAAAAAAATGAGAATAAGAGAATAAAAGTGAGAGTAAGTCTACTGTCTTATAATTTTCATGTGTTTCACATACGAATGTACTAATTATTTACGATAGGGCAAGGCAACGTTGAAGAGAGGGGGATGCAAACTGGATTTGACAATATAAAAGTTATACAAAAAATAATATACAACTAAAGTTGTAGGTATCAATTAGCTGTATACACTTTTTAGTTTGTATATAGAAAATGTAATGGAGCTAGCATATGAGTTTTTAATTGGGACCTATTATTTATTACTAGATTTTTAACAACTATAAAAAACATGAAATTTTATACTTTACACCCAATTTAAATTGGCCTCAATTTATAGACCTAACTTATAACTAATTTTGATGCATTTTTGGGCTAATTAAGCTTTAAAAATTCTTTATTTTAAACAAATATTTTATATAATGTTATGAATGCTGTCGTAGAGGCATATGTTAATTTTGGAGTAGTAGAAATGCTGACAAAAACTAAATCGAACAGTTTACGCAAATCATATCAACAAGATGCAATATCGTACTATAAAAGGCATTTCTGCTATATGTGTTTTATTTCTCAAGTCTACAGTAATTTTAAAGGTACTAAATAATGCCCATTTAAATTTAGTTCTCTCTGCAATTAAATTCAAATTATACAAGCCGAAATAAATTATTAGAAACACACTATAGCGGCACAGTGATGGCAATTGTTTGGCTGGATTTTAAAAGAACGTGTTATTACGTCAAAAACGAAAACAAGAACTAACTTGACATAATTCTTTCGCAGCTCTTCGTCCTTTATTGTAGTCTCATTATTATTATCTTCCTAGATTTTGTTTTTGTTTAACTAGATTTTGTATATCACAATACATTTTTTTTTTCGTCAGAACGAATATTGTAACAAAGCTGCTCAGCATTTAGAATGCTAGCTGCGAACACTGGTTGTTTATTTTTGTTTAAATAAAATAATATAGTATGTCTGGCCTTCAGACTACCATACCATGCTTCCCATACCTATCCCTTGTTTTCCGTCAATAAAAAACAACCTCCATATCACAAACCTTCAGTTTTTTAAATAGCGATGATTAAAAAATAAGTTTATATATAATTCAAAACTTACGAAACATTATACCTGTGGCATATGGGTAATGCTATGGAAATGTTATGTTACGTTTATCAGGTCTATTTGGATAAAAACTTTATTAATAGGGTTAGTTTCAATTTGTAAGCTGACAAGTTCCAGCCATCGCCAATCTATCACTATTTAATTCTTTAGTTATCAATTAGTCGATTTATTATTGTTATAAAACGAAAAAAAAATTAACAGCCCTTTTCTCCCCACTTGCAGGAATTATGAAACATTTAGTTTCATCTATTGTGAGGAACAAGAGAACAAGTTGATATTCATGGAAATGTGTTTACAGAAATATATTAAAATTTACAAGAAAAATAAACAGTGTCGGATTAATTATGGTATAGAGATGAACTAGTAAAATCGTGGTACTAATTCAAGATGGCGGACAAATAAAGTTTTTGTAATCGTCAAACAAAATCACCAGGTTTTACTTATCTTCACGTTTTCGCATCCCCAGACGCCAAAAAACACGTTTTATCAATTCCGTCGGTCTGTCTGTCTGTCATTTCGCAGCACAGCTTAGCAACTACTTACTCGATTGACTTCAAATTTTCGTCAACTATTAATGCTCATTGGTGATGACCTGGTAAATCCAGTATGGCGGAACAAAATGACGGCCTAGTAAAACGTTAAAAAAATTACTAAAAGTACTTATCCAATTTACCTTAAATGTTTGCTCAAAAATCAAATTTTACCTAAATAAGAATGAACTGGTATATATATATATATATATATATATATATATTTTAATATATATAAAAATATATATATATATATATATATATATATATATATATATATATACATATTATATATATATATATATATATATATATATATATATATATATATATATATATATATATATATATATATATATATATATATATATATATATATATATATATATATATATATATATATATATATATATATATATATATATATATATATATATATATATATATATATATATATATATATATATATATATATATATATATATATATATATATATATATATATATATATATATATATATATATATATATATGCTTATAGGTAACGGCCGTTTACTACCAATAGTATAAATAAATTACGACTTTTTTTCAATTAAAAAGTACTTACACTAATTGAAATTCAAAGACAATTTTGAGGGAATTTTCAAAGGTTATAAGTTATAAAATTGGGTAAAAATCTACCCAATTTTATATTTTATAAGTTATATATATTATATTTAGATATATTACATATATATATATATATATATATATATATATATATATATATATATATATATATATATGTATATTAATATATATAATTTTAATATTAAAATTTACAAGAAAAATAGACAGTGTCGGATTCGCTGCTTTTTTTCAGGGTGGCGATTGTACTCGAGGGCCCAACTTTGTGTTTAGTTTTCTAAAGAGTTTTGTTTTCGACGGCTAAAAAAAAAGAAACATGAAACATTTCCCTGTTTTTATAACATCTCACGTCATCTATTGTGAGAAACCAGAGAACAAGTTGGCATTTTTGAAAATATGCTTACAACAGAAACTTGTAATTCACAAGAAGAATAGGCAGTGGCACTTTTTTACTTTCCTCATTAATGGGAAGTGTTGTAATCGTGAAAAAAACACCCTCCGATATTTTTGTCAAAAATTAATAGTCATATTGGGATCACTTGGAAATATTTTGGTAAAAATCCAATATGGCGAAACAAAATGGGAGCCTAGTAAAATGTTAAAAAATATTACTAAAACTACTTATCTGATTTACCTCAAATTTTGCACAAAAATCAAGTATTATGTGGAATTAATAAATTACGACTTTTTTTCAATTAAAAAGTACTTACACTAATTGAAATTCAAAGACAATTTTGAGGGAATTTTCAAAGGTTATAAGTTATAAAATTGGGTAAAAATCTACCCAATTTTATATTTTATAAGTTATATATATTATATTTAGATATATTACATATATATATATATATATATATATATATGTATATTAATATATATAATTTTAATATTAAAATTTACAAGAAAAATAGACAGTGTCGGATTCGCTGCTTTTTTTCAGGGTGGCGATTGTACTCGAGGGCCCAACTTTGTGTTTAGTTTTCTAAAGAGTTTTGTTTTCGACGGCTAAAAAAAAAAGAAACATGAAACATTTCCCTGTTTTTATAACATCTCACGTCATCTATTGTCAGAAACCAGAGAACAAGTTGGCATTTTTGAAAATATGCTTACAACAGAAACTTGTAATTCACAAGAAGAATAGGCAGTGGCACTTTTTTACTTTCCTCATTAATGGGAAGTGTTGTAATCGTGAAAAAAACACCCTCCGATATTTTTGTCAAAAATTAAGAGTCATATGGGGATGACTTGGTAATATTTTGGTAAAAATCCAATATGGCGAAACAAAATGGGAGCCTAGTAAAATGTTAAAAAATATTACTAAAACTACTTATCTGATTTACCTCAAATTTTGCACAAAAATCAAGTATTATGTGGAAATCAAAAATTTTGGTACGAATCTAAGACGACGAAACAAAATGGCGACTTTA
The DNA here is from genome assembly GCA_030620095.1 of Kuschelorhynchus macadamiae. Classification (NCBI taxonomy): domain Eukaryota; kingdom Metazoa; phylum Arthropoda; class Insecta; order Coleoptera; family Curculionidae; genus Kuschelorhynchus; species Kuschelorhynchus macadamiae. The sequence continues at coordinate 2,789,071 of JAUTXW010001380.1, forward strand.
GGAAATATTTAATAAATTGAGCCTGAAAAAACTACTTAATGGATTGATTTCAATGTTTGTGTAAGAATTAATTATGGTATAGAGATGAACTAGTAAAATCGTGGTACTAATTCAAGATGGCGGACAAATAAAGTTTTTGTAATCGTCAAAAAAAATCACCAGGTTTTACTTATCTTCACGTTTTCGCATCCCCAGACGCCAAAAAATACGTTTTATCAATTCCGTCGGTCTGTCTGTCTGTCATTTCGCAGCACAGCTTAGCAACTACTTACTCGATTGACTTCAAATTTTCGTCAACTATTAATGCTCATTGGTGATGACCTGGTAAATCCAGTATGGCGGAACAAAATGACGGCCTAGTAAAACGTTAAAAAAATTACTAAAAGTACTTATCCAATTTACCTTAAATGTTTGCTCAAAAATCAAATATTACCTAAATAAGAATGAACTGGTAACATTTTATGAGTTTAATAATATTTTAATTTAAAAAATGTATATATATATATATATATATATATATATATACATTATATATATATATATATATATATATATATATATATATATATATATATATATATAAATATATATACATATTATATATATATATATATATATATATATATATATATATATATATATATATATATATATATTGTGTATATATATATATATATATATATATATATATATATGCTTGTAGGTAACGGCCGTTTACTACCAATAGTATAAATAAATTACGACTTTTTTTCAATTAAAAAGTACTTACACTAATTGAAATTCAAAGACAATTTTGAGGGAATTTTCAAAGGTTATAAGTTATAAAATTGGGTAAAAATCTACCTAATTTTATATTTTATAAGTTATATATATTATATATAGATATATTACATATATATATATATATATATATATATATATATATATATATGTATATTAATATAATTAAAAGTAGGAAAAAATTAACGCGGCAAGAACTAGTATATAATAAATGAATTTTTGGAATGACCGCTAAAGCAAAGAAATTTGGCCAACTATAAACACGTATTTGTGACTTAAGATTTAGACAAAACCACACCAAAATCACTAACAGGAGCAAAAACAACATTTGTGGTCACCAAGAGAATATCCGAAATCTACTGGTTTTGTCTATTAATTTAAATGAAATAAAATAAATTAAACACCCATTTTGTGTGTTGGGCAAAAATTTTAAATGTTTCTAAAATCGTTAAAGGCCAGCGTGTAGACATATTAAGTCCGCACATTTTTAACTTCCTTCACGGTCATGGTCTGATGATAAAAATTACTGCTTTCTATAAACACCCACAGACTCAAGTGTTTTAATGCCAAGTCTTATTCAATACCTTATATTATTCTCATAAATACCAGTTTTGCATTTTATGGAAATGTTTCAGTTTAATGGGTGATTCTCGGGCTAGTTGTACATATTTTGTATTATATATTACCAAAGGCCGATTATACTTCGAATAGCGGTCCATGCATATAAATTAATTACATCAACTATTCGTGTCACAGTTTATTTAGAATGCTTGCAACAATGTGTGGTTCGGCGTTGCCAGAAGCGTCTAGTTGGTACGAAAACAATAACAAAAATTATGTTTATCTATAAACGAATTTAACAGTAGCAGCCGATCGAATGCAGTACGTCGCGGACTGTCAACTCTGGGCGTTGTGCGAGACGTTGGCCCCGGGCGTTGTACTTCGTACTTGTACTACGCGGAAATCTCTAGATGGATCCTTAATATAGGGAATACAATACAAAGTTGAGATCCATTTAGATGAGCTGCGTTGGTCCAGTCTCGAACGATCATCAAAGTAAAGCATCGCCGCGCGCAGCTAGTACTTGGATGGGTGACCACTTGGGGAAGACCGTACTCTCCGTCTAGAGACGGTCTGCTAAAAAATAGGTAGTAGTTATTGTTACAATAACGACCGCAGCTTTACTATTGCCTTCTCTAAAGGTACCATGAAGTGCAAACGTACGTTCGGGTACTTGGAGATCGACGGAAACTCCTACTCCTGTAATTGGAGTCACTAAAAAAGGCAACTACGGCTCTATGCAACGGTGCACTATTCTTGTCTTTGGTATTACCGATACTTTTCTAGCATTTTCTATTTCCTTAAGGGTGCTATTTTAGAATAATGACATTTCAAATGTTGAAATGGTAAAATTAAATTCAAATTCAAGAAATTGTTTAAATGAGCAAAAGAGAAATGCTATTAACATTTTTATAGGGAGAAGAGTCCGACCGATTAATAGACTACGGCTATTAGGTATTTCGATGTTTGGCAAATAATAGGCTTCGGCCAAAATTTTTCCGAAACCGAACGTGACGATGACACTCCCAAATAAAAATTAATATTATATTTTGATGAATACTTGACATCTTGCTTTAAGAAATGCAGATATATTTCAATACTGAGAATCTAGTCCTTATGTGTACTTAAAACAGGCTGCGGAGGTCTCCCACCTGCAGTGTAGTAATGAACAATTATTTAGTTCAGCTGGCCAACTTTATGCTGACATAAGAACTATATATCCCCATATAAACTTTTATCTGTGTCTATAATCTCATGGCTAATCTATTTGATGAAAACGCAGACAAACTTCTTTTTCTGACTTGATAAAAATCTTTTTGATTATAATTATTAGTTACCCACTTTTCTGACCTTCCTTAGTTATTTTATTATTCTTACTTTTATACATACGGTTTATTGAATAGGATTTGTTTTTATTGTTTTTTGTTTACTAGAAACTAGAATGATTTTTGTTTTTTCTTATTGTGTCAAAGAAAAAGATGATTTGTTTCATGTATGTTAAAATAAAAGAAAGTAAGATCTGTATTAGTGTCGTTTTTAATCACAAATATTTTTATTTATAGTTTTTTTAAAAGCTTTTATTTAACTTAATCTGTTTGTTATTATTTTTCAGCCAAATCTTGCAAGTAACGTTTGAAGCAGTTCCCGTTATCGGACTTGACTGAGATTTGGTGTATATACGTAAACCCGATGACGATACAATATTATGGTGTCCAATCACGAATATCTTATACAGGGTGTGTAAAAATATTGCCTAAAAGTACAAAATAAAATAAATGTAAAAAAATATTTTTTAAAAAAAGTTTTATTTCTAAGATATTAAACTGATAATAAAAAATAAAATAAACACGGAACTTTTAAAAATTTAAATATTTTCTTAAAAAATTCAGGTGTAAGACGATATTGCACTTGAAATAAAGTCTCAAGCTTTTAAGAAAATATTAAAATTTTTAAAAGTTCTGTGTTTTTGTTAATAAATATAATATGAAATAAATGTAAATATTTTTTTACAATTATTTCATTTTCTAAAAAAAACACAACCTTAAATAAATTTTGCTCATTGTATCATAACATACACAAAAAATATGACGAATTGATAGTTCAGATATTAATGTCAAAAAATAATACTTTTGATGCTCTTAAATACCACTTTAAGTGTTTCTTAATTGTATATCCGTTTGCCCACCTATACCCACTATTAAATATTCGTAGAGGAAAAGGTTTTCTTCTAAATATATGCCAAAAATTATGTTTTTACATTTTCCATGCTATAATTTGGCCAACCGATTTTTGGTTCGAAAATGCTGATCCCTCAGAGAGGTAATAGTTCTGATGTTTCTAAATATTATTTCAAACTTATCTAAATTTTATATGGCTTCGTTTGCCATACACCTTATAAAATATTCGATATTAGAAAAATATGCTGACCTATTATTGTCAACTTATGAGTGGAGTGATAGTAATCATGTTTTTCACAATTTTTGGAGAGGATGAAATACAAAAAATTATTCAAAATTTAGGAAAAATAAAAATAGTGTATAAGGTTCATCAACAGGTCAACATATTTTTCTAATATTCAATATGTGTCGGGGGCTACATGAAGGGTTATAAAATTAAAGAACATTCAAATAGTACTTAAGAGCATCAAAACTCTCTCTCTCTCTCTGACAGGTCAGCATTTTCGAACCTAGTGAGAAAATTATCATGGATTAAAGCAATTTGTAGATACACACATAGAACTTGATTGACTAGGAAAGCATATTAAACCTGTATTCTGGCATATCCTATGAGTAATTTTTAGGCAAAAACTGGCCCGATATCTCAATATTAGAAAATCGGCGATATATTTTTTATTAAGGAACATGGTCTGTGAGTAGAAAAGTCAACTCCAATCTTCTTTGATTAATGATGCAGGATAAAGTAATAACTATAAAAGTTGTATGGTTTATCATGTACTTTTTAACGCATTTTTCGTATATACATATATATATATATATATATATATATATATATATATATATAAGGTGTTTCATAAAAGCATGACAAACAACAATTTTTGTTTTTTAATGGAAGATCCTGAATTTTAAACTTACATTAATTGGTTTTTATTTGCTGATTACAAATATTATTAAATATTTGACAACCTTATCTTTAAAAAGAACTTACTAATTGACAAAAACACTGCCATCGGACGATCTATACCCACTGACTCCATAATAAATGTTAGAAATTTCTCTCCCCTTTCCTTTTTAACATATTGCCTTTTAACATAGAGCTTATGTCAGTTTTCTCAAATAAATTTTTAAGATAACGTGTTAAATGTTCGTATAATCACCAGGAAGAGACCTAATTGGATTAATGAACCACTCATACATGCTGATCGCGAATAATTAACTTTCTTCTTTTTGGAAATACGTTCTGATTACAAACATAAAAGATTGAATACATTTATTTTTAAAGACAACCGAGAACAGCGACAAAAATCACGACATAAGAATGTATGTTAGAATATTTTCTAATTTTTTTTATTCTTGAACAGACCACGAAGCCCTGAGGACTAAGACAAATGTAACCTTTAAATTATAGCGTCGTTGCCTTCATGCCTTCACTGACAGTATTACCCTGCCTCTTTCTCTTTCTAACAGGCTCTTATGGCGAAGTGTTTTCAATGTTTTCGGTTGTTTTTAAAGAAAAAGGTGTCTTAGGTTTTAAATCAGAAGCAGCGGCTTATAAGATATTAGAGAGTAAGCTATTAAAAATGCTTTCTAATTCTCCCGGTATACTACTAAACATTATGTGTTCAGAAATTTAAAAATTTTTGTGGATTCTGAAAAATAAGATTAAGGCGAAGGGGAAGTGGTAACATTATTCTTGATCATCTTGTTCATGTTGATATATAGGCTGAATATATATTTGCTATAAACCCTACCGTAATAAAACCTGATTAACAATTATCAGCAAAGTTAATTGTATAATAGGTGGAAGCCGCCGGTATGCATTTAACACATTATAATTCAAAATTCACATTGTTTTATCTTTAATACTTTCTAATTAATTCTGTCGCAAAACCTGATCATATATGATAAGAAAAATAATTACTGACCTAGAATACGTAAAGACTCATAATAATTATATAAACAAATGGGTGATAATAAAATATGAACAAGTAATGGTCAAACTTTTATAATTTGAGAAGTTTGGAAGTTTCATTGAGTTTTTTTTTAAGTGGCAAGTTGTTCACAGCTTGATAAATAAACACTTTATAATAATTAAAATAATTTACACACAATATAAGGAAAGAACAAACGGACTGAGATTCTCAAGATTTTGCGCCATTAAGGAAAAAAAATATAGAAAATAGAAAACATTGTCGACGCTTCTTAAATAACATACAAAACGTTGATTCGTTTTTAATAAAAATGATTAAGTTTGTTCATTAAATATTTCGCAATATTTTTAAAATATCTAAAAAAAGGATATATTTATTTATAATCACAAACTATATCTAAAAACATTTACTTTTTTTAAACCATGGTAACCACACAGACAGCGTAAGTAATAAAGAATATAGTTGCTTGAAGTGAAAGAATCATGCTCCTAGAAGCATGTGTCAACAGCATTGTCATTTTTTTACACGCCTCACACAATTTTCTACCTCAACTAATGAAAATAGAGCGCTGTTGAAGAAAGAATACATGTATTTGTAGACGGTTTAAAAAACCAAATAATTGTTATAAAATAAACAATTTAATATAAAAAAACTTCAAAAAGCAATTAAAGGTAAAAAATAATACTTACTTTATTCTATCTTAAAAATTTCTATGAATGAATTTCTAATAACTAATTACTAACTTACTACTAACACAACCAAACATTTATGCCTAATACCTCAATCGTAATGTCTATTTACTATTTTTATTTAGTGTAACTCCCATAGAGCCAATTTTAAAGATGAAATAAAGTAGGAAATATTTTTTACTTTTTAGTTCTCTTTATTTTATTTTATATTATTTTTAGACGTTTTAATTTTTTAGCCCCTTTTTAGTTCCATTTATTTTCCCAAATGTAATAAATACTGAGATCCATTGCATACACTTTTTATATAGAATCACGGTAACAAATGTTATGGAAAAAGCACCATCTATTCATATTTATAGAAAATCAGCAATAAAAATTGTCCAAAACTGAAATGATTAGATGAACCTTGGCCTCCTTAAAAACCACAAAAATCATATGACACATGGATATTTTGCATTTATTGCCATCTTTATTTTTTTATATACCCGCTATGAGATCTCCCTCGCATTATTGCCCTGAATACTTCTTGAAAAATTCGTCCAAATTGGTTAAATCTTCCAAGAGTAATCGGCGTACCTACAGCAATAAAAATTGTCAAACATGAAAATGATTTTTTAAATTAAGCTTAATGTTCCTAAAAACCCGGAATACCATATGAAACCAGGTATTTTTAAATTATTCCCTCTTTTCTCGTTCACCTTCCACACCTAACTCTGCTATGCACCTCACTCATAAACACAACAAATATTATGAACAAAAAATAAGTTTGTTTAATATTTTCGGGGATGATACTACGAGTGCTTAAAAATTTCCGATAATTTTTCACGAATGCGGGTTGCATGTAGAGAAAACACACATGGGTGGAAAATTATCTGGTTGATTTTTCAGCACGAATGGTATTTAGGAGGAATATTCCACGAATCAAGTCTCTCAAAAGCAGGTTTCATATTGTCAAGATTTCATTTTTTGGTTAGGTATTTAACCACACGTAACCAGGTAAGTGGAAACACCATGTTTACTAGACGACGTGGTATTTCCGCTATAATTTTTCGAAAACACCACCAGTCTTACGGGAAAATTTGTACATGAGTGGAATATTCGACATTAATTAAGATTTATAATAACCCAAATATACAGGAGAGTACTATAGGATATATGAGTCCACTTAAAAATAATTATTTATTTCCATAACGCTTAGCTTCTTTTAAAAACGGTTAACACTGTGAAACTAAAAACAAAATATTTTTTCTTAAACGGTGGTTAATATATTTTTATATAGGTAAACCTCAATTTGAGAAAATTATTGACGGACATCAGGTATTTCTATTAAAAAAACTTCGTTCTCATCTGTAATGCGAACATAATTTGAAATATATTAGTATTAGTAACGTTAATATTACCATTAAAAGTTGCTAAAAGCAGGTTGATAAGTCATTGACTCTATATTAATTACAAAAAGTACATAATGCGGATAACTGTTTTTCTATTAGTAATGCGTCATATATATAAATAATAAATTATCATATACCATCAAATCGAATAAACATTGTAATCGTATAACTCATTGTGCAGAAAAAATCAGTAGTGTTTTCTGTTTTTAGGACTTTAGTTACATTTTTCTATATATTATACCTTACTTATTTCTATATTTAACAAGGACTTTTAGGCTGTGCCGATTTTTTAAAACTAAAATAAGATTTTTATGTTTTAAATAATATTTCTTGTGCATTTAATATAGGCCACTAATTTTGACAACATTAGTAATTGATTCCAGTAAACAATAATTTTATAAATTGAATTGCTTATATTCCCAAGATTACAGGTCTACCAATTTTTAATCAGTTTTTTCTTTCCGTATATGTTTAAGATATAGAGTTTTACAGCCTTTGTTAAGTTTTGCAGGAATGGAATTCTCATTACCGAAACTAAGAGACATTATCTGGGGGAGGCCACCTTCCTTGAGTCCAACTCAACTTTGCCATCACAAACTTTTTTCATTGTCAGAAAAATATAAAATATTTAACATATTAAAATACATTTAATAATTTAATAAAATATTTTATAAACTAAAAAAAATGTATAAAAATAAATTTAAATTTTTTCTTTTTCTACTTAAGAGTATTATAAAAATTTTAGAACACTCACCGAAACTTTTCTTAAATTTCCTCTTTAACAACTTTTAATTTATAATTGTAAACTTTGGTCCAACAATGCGTTAAAACGTCCACTTTTCATTACAAAGCATTTTTCACAAGTTTTATTGAAAATGTAAAATAATTGCAAATTAATCTTCATGATTTGTAATTGAGGTAGCTCTAATCTAAACATTTAACATTTACTAGCCGGCCGGTAGCCTTTTCAGTTAGATGGCGCAATAAGTTTCCAATGGAATTAAAAGAATTTGGGGCGCATTCACTACACCGTCCAGAAATGTTATTGAGGAAAAACATATTGGTTTTATAGAAAAAATACACAATAAAACAATACAAAAAATAGTGCTAAAAGGTCCCGGTAACCAGACGATCGTTTTAAATAAAAATGGGTAAATTTCCTTTACCCGGAACTTCCAACATTATGAATATTTCCTTTTATTAGGAATAGTGAAGTGTGAACCAAATTTAGTGCGGTACATAGTTATTTAGAAGCACACACACACACACACATATATATATATATATATATATATATATATATATATATATATATATATATACGTCGGTCCACCTGTCGCTGTCAGTTCGCGACATAACTTAAAAACTACTCATCATATTGACTTCAAGTTTTAGTCCAAAATTAAGGCTGATATGCAGATGACATGGTAATATTTTGGTGAAAATCCGATATGCCAGAACAAGATGGCGGCCTATTGAAACGTAAAAAAATTATTACTAAAAAACCAATTATCCAATTTGCCTCAAATTTGCGAAAATTAAAGTGTTACATAACAATGAACTGGTAACATTTTGATATGAATATAAGATAGCAAAACAAAATGGCGGCGTAATAAGATTTTTAAAAAACCAGTCTAAAGAAAACTATTTATTAGATTAATTTCATATTTCGTACAAGCATTAAGTCTGATATAGAGATAAGCTGGGAAAGTTGTATTACGAATTCAAGATAGCGGAACAAAATGGCGGCCAGATAACATGTTAAAAAAATTAACGTAAAAAAATCTTCTTATTCATTGACTGTACATTTTGGGGAAAAATTAAATATGATATAAGGATAAACTGGTGCGAATGCAAAATGACGTAACGTAAGACTGCGGTGTGTGTCAATGTAAAAACAACTTCTTGAATTTATTTTAAATTATGGCCAACATCAAGTGTGGCATAGGTATAACTATTGGTAATATTGGTAGGGATCCAATATATTGCAACAAAATGGCGTCCAATGATCCAATGAAAATGTTTGGTAAATATATATATATATATATATATATATATATATATATATATATATATATATATATATATATATATATATATATATATATATATATATATATATATATATATATATATATATATATATATATATATATATATATATATATATATATATATATATATATAAATATATACAGGGTTATTCACGCAACCCGTTCATTAAAAGTTTTTGATGATGCTATTTAGATAAAAATTTTAAATTTGAGGATTAAGGTAAGGTCAAAGGGTACTTCTTTTCTGAAATATTTTCAACTCCCTGTCACTTCCGGTTTAACCGGAAGTTGGTATCAACTTGCTTATTTTAAATGGAACACCCTGTATTTTATGATATTTTTGGATTTTGGATTCTACGGAGAATTTTAATGCTATTTTATGTAGTATCTCCTATACCTAGGTTCAAGCATTCTTAAGATATTTGACCTTGAACCAAAAATGAGCCTTCGGGGTACCAAATTTTAAAATCTCATATTTTTGTAAGTTTTGAAGATATAATCTTCATATTTTGCAGACGATCGGTAAATAATCTTAGGTTTCTATTTTTTTTATTGAATTTATCTATTTTTATACAGGGTGTCCTAAATTTAGCGGCAAACATTCACATTTTCAAAGTCGCTAAAGTCCGTTTTTTTGAAATGGGATACCCTATAACTTTATGCACTATCAAATGTAGAATTTAATTTTCTATCGAACTGTATTAAGGTTCCCTATACCTATTCGTAACCATTTTCGAAATAATTGGGTTTTATAAAAATATGGTATGTATTTGCTTAAATGTTTACATGTTCCATGGAAAAACAATTGAGATCCAATATCCAATATGACAGATGATTAGTATGCGTTATTTATCGAAAGCTGTCAGTGATAAACTAAATCTTCTAAATCGAAATGGAAGAATACTCAAACGCTGATATTCTCAATCTATTTTATATTCATGGAGTTATGTGGATGACATATTTATTATATGGCAACATGGCCATGCAGAGCTCGAAAAAAAAAGTAGTGGCAAATACCCTAATATCTAGATCCGTGTGATTACCTGAAACACAGACGAGACAAAACGAAGTTAAGGTAATATCTAGTGCTTTAAGGAAAAATGACTACACAAATCGCCCCATAGAGAAAGCTATTAATATATATATATATATATATATATATATATATATATATATATATATATATATATATATATATATATATATATATATATATATATATATATATATATATATATATATATATATATATATATATATATATATATATATATATATATATATATATATATATATATATATATATATATATATATATATATATATATATATATATATATATATATATATATATATATATATATATATATATATATATATATATATATATATATATATATATATATATATATATATATATATATATATATATATATATATATATATATATATATATATATATATATATATATATATATATATATATATATATATATATATATATATATATATATATATATATATATATATATATATATATATATATATATATATATATATATATATATATATATATATATATATATATATATATATATATATATATATATATATATATATATATATATATATATATGTATATATGCTGTATGTTCCTAAATCACTATGCAGTGAACTAAATTGGTTCACATTTCACTAGTCTTAATAAAAGGAAATATTCATAATGGGGGAAGTTCCGGCTAAAGGAAATTTTTTTTACATGCTTAGATAAACCGGCATTAGGAGAGAATCAGATCAAATTTCAGTAACAACTCAAGATACTGAGGCAAAGGATTATTGCTAGAGCTTTACTCCGAATATGTATAATTATTTTTTATAAATATAAACTGTAACCAATTGGGCATCATTGTATATAACTAAAACTGTTCTTATTAACTATTTTTTAACAAAACTATAATTTTTGGCAGCAAACATAATTAAGTTCGATATGATATGATGATTGGATTTAACACAAGAACTACTAATCCATTCTTTTAAAGTATAATGTTTCGTATTTTCTAGGCCAGTAAGATACATAATTACTATGTACTTATTCTTTTTTTATGTAATACAAAATATAATACGTGCATCAAAATTCTACACTCGGTATGTTGGGTAACTCGATAAATAAAATGGTAGGCAATCATTATATTGGCTTCCTTTTGTGTTTAAAAATTACAAATACCAAATCATATTACCCAATGCGTATCTTCTTTCCTGGCAACATGCGCCTATACGAGGGGTATTTAAAAATTGCCTAACAAACTTGGATATTTTATTAAATTTCGTCAGTGTCAGGATTTAATTACAAAACAAAATTCAAAATAACGCATATAACGCTTTTGAATCAATGATTTACAACAATAACAACGCTCCAGGCACGTAGCCTGGGGTAGTCCTGGAGGTCGGTACCCCCCTCCCTTAAACTTTAAAAATATTTTGATATATAGGGTGTTTCAAAACAAATGAGAAAAACTTGATTGTAGAGTTCATTTTAAGAAAAAAATTTTATATGAACATATGCCCTAAACCTCATAACTTTTGAGATACAAGGTGTTATACTTTTCAGAAAAAATCTTTTTTTAATAATATTTGGGATACCATTCTAGATATCTTCGTGAAATTTGGTACACATTTTCTACGCATCAAGACACATTTTTTAATGTAAGGTTTTTTTATTTCTACCAGTGGTGTTCTACCAGTGGGATTTGCATTGCATATTTTTGAAGAAAAAAATGGTACGCCACTGACATTTTTTTGGATAGCCTAGACATGTTTACATAAAAATTAGCTCCTGCGTTTTTCTCGTCAGTTCTACCGTTTAAAAGTTATGTAGCAAAATCTCGAAATTTTTCAGTGTTGTTAAGCAAAATTGGCTATGCACGAATGATTATTTTGACAAATAACTTCTAAATCGTAGAAAGACTAAAAAGATAGGGAGCAGAAGAGGGAATTTGAATTTGATCTTCCTTGTTCAAAATAAGGAACCTTCGTACCGCAATATCTCCCTAATTGTTGACTTTTGACTCAACGTTTATAACACACTGCCCTTTAACCAACCAAAATCTTTTTTGGCTTTTTCGCAACTGAATAAAAATATTTAACTTTAAATTAATTGAAGCAAATATTTAATATAATTACATACCTCCACATGTAGACTTGTCTGTCTACGGAATGTTTCAATACATAATATAAACAATATTATTTAAGCAAGCATAAGAAATTATATCATTTACCTTAAGTTTTTATAGACACATAGTAGTTGCACAAATACTTTCATCCTATCGGGACTCATCAGTGCGCCGATCATAAAAGAGAAACATTAAATAATATAAAAGGATTGATTTGAAAATTTGAAAATGTGTCAGTTTGTTTGACATGTAACCTAAATATGAAAAAAGTTTGCAGCCATCTATAATGTTATTTTTAAATGTGTTCAGATTATTTGTTGCGTTTAGATTGACCAACAAAAATTTTTTTTGGCCTTTTCGCAACTGAATAAAAATATTCAACTTTAAATTAATTGAAGCAAATATTTAATATAATTACATACCTCAACATGTAGACTTGTCTGTCTATGGAATGTTTCGATACATAATATAAACAATATTATTTAAGCAAGCATAAGAAATTATATCATTTACCTTAAGTTTTTATAGACACATAGTAGTTGCACAAATACTTTCATCCCATCGGGACTCATCAGTGCGCCGATCATAAAAGAGAAACATTAGATAATATAAAAGAATTGATTTGAAAATTTTAAAATGTGTCAGTTTGTTTGACATGTAACCTAAATATGAAAAAAAATGATAGTTTGCAGCCATCTATAATGTTATTTTTAAATGTGTTCAGAATATTTGTTGCGTTTAGATTGACCAACAAAAATTTTTTTTGGCCTTTTCGCAACTGAATAAAAATATTCAACTTTAAATTAATTAAAGCAAATATTTAATATAATTACATACCTCAACATGTAGACTTGTCTGTCTACGGAATGTTTCGATACATAATATAAACAATATTATTTAAGCAAACATTAGAAATTATATCATTTACCTTAAGTTTTTATAGACACATAGTAGTTGCACAAATACTTTCATCCCATCGGGACTCATCAGTGCGCCGATCATAAAAGAGAAACATTAGATAATATAAAAGAATTGATTTGAAAATTTTAAAATGTGTCAGTTTGTTTGACATGTAACCTAAATATGAAAAAAATGATAATTTGCAGCCATCTATAAAGTTATTTTTAAATGTGTTCAGATTATTTGTTGCGTTTAAAATGACCAACAAAAATCTTTTTTGGCTTTTTCGCAACTGAATAAAAATATTTAATTTTAAATTAATTGAAGCAAATATTTAATATAATTACATACCTCAACATGTAGACTTGTTGTCTGTCTGCGCCGATCATAAAAGAGAAACATTAAATAATATAAAGAATTGGAATGTTTCGATACATAATATAAACAATATTATTTAAGCAAGCATAAGAAATTATATCAGTGCGCCGATCATAAAAGAGAAACATTAAATAATATAAAGAATTGATTAAAAAAAAAAAAAAAAAAAAAAAAAAAACACTGCCCTTTATTTTGAACAAGCAATATCAAATTCCCTATTCTGCTCCCTAATTTTTTAGTCTTTCTACGGTTTAGAAGTTATTTGTCAAAATGATCATTTGTGTATAGCCAATTTTGTTTAACTCCAAAAATTCCGGCATTTTGCTAAATAACTGTTAACGATACATCTGACGAGAAGAACGCTAGAGGTCATTTTTCTGTAAAAATATCTATAGGCTATCCAAAAATTCCAAATTAAAAAATGTCCTTGGCGTACCATTTTTTTCTTCAAAAATATGCAATGTAAATCCCGTACGGACGCCACTGGTAGAAATTTAAAAAAAATGTTGTACGCCAGACAATGTGTCTTGATGCGTAGAAAATGAGAACCAAATTTCACGTAGATGTATCTAGAATAGTATCCTAAATATTATAAAGATTTTTTCTGAAAAGTTTAACACCCTGTATCTCAAAAGTTATGAGGTTTAGGACATACGTTCATCTGAAGTTTTTTTCTTAAAATAAACTCAAGAATCGGCAACTTGAGTTTTTCGCAATTGTTGTAAAACACCCTGTATACATATATAGGTATAACTTCCTAATTTTCTTGAGATTTGACTGTTTCGACCACCCGCCCGAAATGAATTTCTGACTACGGTCCTCCTCGATCCGAATTTCTGATTACGTGCCTGTAATATTCACTAAATAGAACAACCCAAATATATACTTATTAATTGTATATTACTACTAGTAGAATAAAAGGAGCAAAAACACTAGATTTCGTATAAAAAAATATAAAAATTTGACCATTCTTTCTCAATATGTTGGCTAATGAGCTTCTTATATATTTGTTCGTTATTATTTATTATTATATAAAAAATATTTATATTGAGAAAATTGTCACAAAAACATAGAAACAGTGACTTTTACCTTTTGTTTTTGCACATAATATAATTTTTGTTAGTTTACACACACTATAACTAATAGACGTTACATATATAGGCTTATATAGAAGACGTTTCGTGCCTGGCAAAAATATTATTAGGATATCATGTTTTTTATGACATAACTCTAGTATTTCCGGCCTAACTGCGAATATCACAGTTTTGAGATTTTATTTGCTTTGCTACTGATAGTTAAGTAACAAAAGTGAAAATTTTAAAGCAAAATAATCTCACTAATATTGAAATCTTAAAATTTGATCTAAACGAGCTTTAGGTATTTAATCAAGCTATATTAACTATTATTGACATTTTGCTCAAAATTTTGCTAGATACAATTTTTGATTTGTAGTTTCCAAGTATGAGCAAGAATTTGTAGAGACAATAGTAATTACATTACAAAGCGGACTAGTATGCAAAATTAACTTTACAAGTTTTAAAATTTGTTAAAAACATTCCCACTATTTATTTTCCCTCGTATTTCAATATACAAGACTATTAACAGGGGTATTTAGAAAGTATTTATGTTAATGACTGATGATGTATTAACTCGTTAACCTTTTTAAGTTTTCTGCTGAAAATAAACGTTTTGCACGGCAGCAACGTTTGAAGTGTTGACAAATAACTGTGTACAAAAATGTTTGCCATTCTTTCGACAACAATAAAGTAACTGTACTGAATTATTCAAACTATTATGAGGTAGTTGTTCCGTGAAAGCTATAGAACTTAAAAGTTTCTATTTTCATTAATATATTGTTTAAAAATGCGAACCCATAAAAACCTCTAGAACTACAGAGAAAAAAATCGTAAATATTAAATAACATAAAATCTCGACTGCTAGAAACAAGCCTCGATAACATTCCTTCTAAGGGCGGCCTGTTCGTAAAAAATGGCAACATACTGTTTAAACCATGTATACATACAATAGTAAATAAAGCAACATTATTGTAGACTGTACTCTGGTTTCAATTAGATCATTGTTTATCAACATGCCAAATAATGTTTCAGTTGGCAAGTTCTTGGGCCCCTTTCAGATAAAGCCAGACGCTTGCTGTCGAGCTACCCGGCAGTGCCCGGTATGCCATTAACGACCTAAACAATCACGCCTTGTTACCTTCTTTAAAAAATAATTATACAAACATAATTTAGATCAGTTCATTTTTTTTTGACATATATGTCTACACTGCCACAAATACATTCTTTATTTAACTTAAATAAACATTAGCTATTACAATATTTTCGTCGCTCCTAGGACTATGGTCGCGCCACCAGCTCCTTCCTCGCCTGTCACGTTTTTTTCTTTGTGTATTCGCTTCACTGTTCACTAATGGAAAATGGAATTATTTAAGTTTTCGCAGTGTCAACGAAAGGTAAAAATTGTAGTCACGAAAGCCAACTCAAGAGAGAGTTTTTTAATATAAAACATCATACATCAACAACAAATTCTGTATCAGGTTCAGGTAACATTATTTTTCGCAATATTACACAATTCTAAGATTAAATATTGTAAGATTTCTGTCGTAATGACCAAAAAAGCGGTAAATTTCTAAATTTTTCTTTTTATTAGGAATTGAGAACTGTGAGCAAATTTAGTTCCGTACAGAGTCATTTAGTAACACATGTATAATGTTCCTTCAATTATTTTTATTGGGCACCATTTTGTTTGACCATATTTTTCTCCTACAGTTTCTATTTATGCCACACTTCATTTTATTTAATTTAAAATAAATTGAAGTAGTTTTTTAAGATAGCCATTTTGTTCTGTCATGTTTAGTTCGTACCAGTTTATACCTATATCATATTTAATTTATCTGCAAAATTTAAGGTCAATTAAATAAGACGATTTTTTAAGTTGATTTTTTAAAAATCTTATTTGGCCGCGATTTTGTTCCATCATCGTATGATTCGTATCACAATTTTACCAGTTTACTTCTTTGTTACTCTTAATGCTTGTATTCAGGCTGATGTTTTAAAAATTGTATTAGGCCGTCATTTTGTTTTGCTTCCATAAAGAGCATAGCATTGAAGATGTTAAGAAAATTAAAATTTTTAGATAAAATTATATATATGATCTAATTTTACAATGAAAATGTAAGGTTTTTAATAAACTATATAAACAGAACTATCAACGCCATTTTGTTCCGCCATAATGTATGTTTACCAAAATATTACCAGGTCGTCCTTATATGACCCTTAATGTTTGACCAAAACATGAGATCCATCGGGTAATTAGTTTTTAGCTATGCCGCGAATAGACAGACAGACAGACCGAAGAAATCGAGAAAACATGTTTTTCGGCATCTACGGATCTTGAAAAGGAAAGATCTGAATCGGTACGTATATTTTAACTTTTTTAATTTATATCTAAACATGATAAGATGCATTTTTTTAGGCCACCATCTTGAATTTGTACCAAGATTTAACAGTTCATTCCCATATTACTTCAACTCTTGCGGAAATTTTGAGGTAAATTGGTCATTTAATTTTTTAAACATTTTATTAGGCCGCAATTTTATTCTGCCGTACTGGATTTTTACCACAATATTACCATGTAGTCCCCATATGACCCTTAATTTTTGACCAAAATTTGAAATAAATCGCTTAAGTTGTTTTTAAGCTATGCCACGAACAGACAGTCAGAGAGATCGACGCTATTGAGGAAACATATCTGGGGATTCCGAGAAGCAAAGATCTGAAAAAATCTCGGAGAGTGATTTTTTCACGATTAAAATACTTTCCTCCCCTCTTAGAAGGGAAGCAAAAAAAAGTGTAAAAACAATAATTTGAATTTGACCAACAAAATTTTGTTCGATGCTGGTGCTACCAGTGTGTCAAATAAAACTTTTTTGAGGTCACCCCAAAAATATGTTGAAGCAAAAGAAAAAGTGGCGCATATGTGTTTACCTTAACAGCCAATTTTTGATCCATTCCGCACAAAACGAGGTTCACATAGGCAATTACTGCTTTAACGATAAAGAACACCAGTTTTACAGAAACTCGTTTGTGTTTCTTTCGATTGTCCCAAATTACCAATTTTCAAGGTTTCTCGGAGCAATTTAAACATTATTATTCTTATTATGAAGCCAAATTAGGTGAAATATAAGAGAGGTCACCAATTTCGGGAGAACGCAGCACGATAATAAAGAATAACAATAAACAAACGTAATCGCAATTTTGCATTCTGCAAATAAAAGTCATTAGAACTATGTTTCATTTTGTATCAATAACTTGTTAAATAATATTGAATCTTGCTTCCAAAACGGAATGAATAAAAGTAAAGCAATTTTAAAGTTGGAAAATAGACAAAATCCTATTTTAAGTGTGTATTTATGCAACTGATAATATATTGCTAATTTTCCAGCAATATAGTTATTCCTAGCATTCCTATATATTAAAACTTAAAATGCGTTACCGGTTGAGTTCAATTTACAAAAATCCGTGACCATGTATTGTCATGGTATCACTAGTCCAGGAATAGTAAGAGGAAAAATTTCCACATTAACTTTCCCTGTATATAGAATTTTGTTGATGTTGGGCCTGGTCGAGTCATACAATAAAACGACGACACTATCAGTAATGTACACAATCAAACCCTATCGTAGAACATAGAATGAGCTCGTGTCTTTGACGGTCGTATATTATCGGCTGCCAAATATCGCAAATTTTCTTCTGTTCCGAACCCAACACAATATCTTCCCTGATATAGTATAACAGTATTTCATGGAGTTCATTTTTGGCTGAATGAACACCATTTAATTAGATACGCGTATCAGCATCCTCATGAGTTCTGGGGAGTTTTGTGCCGAGCTCCTTCAGATACTGATTGTTAAAAACCATGTTCCCATCTGCTCCAATAAACTGACAATTAAAGTGTTCTTTTTTATTATCATTGATAGGAAGCTTCAGCATTTACCAGGAATGGTTCTTCCCGCATACACACGTCTTCTTTCACCTGTGCCATATTTAAGTATTTTAATGTTCCAAAACAAATTTAACGTGTTACATTTTATACTTTGGTAAAATAATAAATATAGTAAATTTTTCTTTCGTTTATTTACTGAGGGTCTTTTGGTTGATTGGCATAAATATCTGTATAAAAGCTGCTTTATCAATAATTGCACAAGTTATTGAACGAGCTATAGACTGGAGTACCCACTGTTCTTCCAAGAAAGAAAAATACCATACACAAACGAAATTTTTCGCCTACATCAAAAAGTGACGAAGGAATGACCTAGAGAAAAAGAGTCGCATAATTTTTGATTGGTAAAAATCTGCTGTTCTCTTTCTTAATTTGTTCGTCCAATTCTTTGATATGTTGCAGTTCTTGATTCCCTGATCAAAATGTGTCATTGTCACAATTTGACCCTATTACCAGATTTTCAGATACAAGGTGTAAGAATTTTGAATTTATTTTTTTTTTATTTTAGCGACCCGATCAAGTTGTTGCTACTATTTTTACCAATCAACTAGTTTTGACACAATGAAGTGTACTAACACACCGCCATTTTGTTACGTCGTGTTGAATCCGTACCAGTTTATTCCTACATCACATTTCATTTTTCTGCAAAATTTAAAGTCAGTTGAACAAGATTTTTTTACGTTGATTTTTTAAAAATTTATTTGGCCGCCATTTTGTCTCGCCATTCGCACTACTAGACCAGTTTATTGCTGCATTACTCAATGCTTGGACAAAATTTGAAATTATTATCTAATAAAAAGTTTTTTCAGGCTGATTTTTTAAATATTTTACTAGGTGGCCGTTTTGTTTTCCTGTCTTGTATTCATATCATAATGTTACCTGTTCATTTTTATGTGACAGTTGGTTTTTGTACAAAATTTGAGGTAAATTAGATAATTAGTTTTTTAGAATTCATTTTTTTAACGTTTCACTAGGCCGCCATCTTGTTCCGGCATAATGGATGTTTACCAAAATTTTACCAGGTTATCCCCATATGACCCTCAATCTTTTACTAAAATTTTAACTTAATCAGATAAGTAGTTTTTGAACTATACCGCGAACTGACAGACAGATAGACCGACAGATGGACCGACGGAATTGATAAACATATTTTTTTCGCATCTAGGGACACTAAAATGTGAAGATATGTGAAACCTGAGGGTTGTTTCCTACGTAATACGATGAATTGGTAAAGTAGTTAATTTTTTTTAACATTTCGCTAGGCCGCCGTTTTGTTTCGCCATATTCTATTTTTACCAACATATTACCAAATCATCCCGATATAACCTTTAATGTTTGACGAAAACTTGAAAAAATCGGATAACAGACAAACAGACAGACAGACAGATCGACGGAATTGAGTTGAATGTTTTTCGGCATTAGGGTCCTGAAACGTGAAGATCTGAAAACATCTCAAAGGGTGAATTTTACGATTACTTGTTTCCAGTAAAAATCTAATCAATAAATTCTGCATATTTACTTAACGGCGAAATTTTTCTAAATTTTGAATATGTTGAAAATTAAGGCTTTTTTGTGAAAAAAAAAATGGAGTCAGTAAAAGAAAACGTAATAATGAACAACCAGAATACTGGTGGCCTCGAAGTGGCACAACTCTATATCGTGGAAAGGTGTTAGGTACGTAGTTTTAAAAACATCTGGGCTAGCCACTATTTTATAAGGGAAGAGGGAAGTATTTTAAAACTTTTTATAGATAATAATATAATCTAATATATATTTTTAAGTATAATAAGTAAATTGTGAAGTTGAATTTTACATTACTACATTATATAAAAGACAACACTTACTAAACAAAAGACGTTCAAAAATTGGACTTTTTATATATAAAATAGAGAGGTTTTCAGCCTGAATTATGCCAAATTCTTTTTATTTATAACTGTTCATTTTCTGTTGACTTTTTAACCTTATAACTTCTTATTTTTATCTTTTTATGTCTTTCGAACAACGTAGGTATAGTAAATACAGGTGCTTTTCATTATATTATTTGTTAACAACATATTTTATATTTTCGTGATGATAACAAATAATTATTATAGACATTTGTATAAGATCTCAGGCATTTGTATATGACCACAAAAGTCTTATATAAAGAATTTCAATAAAAAATCTTAAGTTCAAATGAAAATTAAATATTGCCTCTAGGTTTGTACTAGTAAATAATCATTGAAACATTTTGGATAGTAACTATATTTTAAACATCCTTTATTTTCATACTAAACAAATGGGGAAACAGGGATATGTATTTATGAAAACTACCTACCTACTAAACAGCGTTCTGGAATAGGCTGTTATATTGTATAGCCGAATTTCTCCATTATAATGTTTTTAACAAACTAAATTTGTTACACAAACCCTAATCTTTAATATATCCACAAATTAAAAAGTCCCGTCATTTGTTTAGTAAATATGCAGAATTTATAGATTTTATTTTATTTTTTAGCGTTTTTGTATTTACGGAAAATATTGATCCGCCATTGCATTATCAAAGGATTTATTGTAAAGTTAACTTATCAGAAGAAATGTTATCTTGAAACCTAGCATATTTTTACAAAGTGGTTGAAAGAAATAAAGTTCAAAATTTTGATTCCTTGGTCCTGGTCATTGGATCATGGATAACATTATATTAAAATATATTAAAAAAAATCGGTAAATTTCTTTAACCGGAACTTCCCTCGTTATAAATTATTACTTTTATTGGGAAGAGTAAAGTGTGATCCAAGTTAGTTCAGTACATAGTCACAGTATATACGTGTTACATATAATGTCTCTTCATTTTTATTGGGCGCTGTTGCGTTCCATCATATTGGATTCCTACCAATAGGTTTACCATTTCCTTTCTAACTATACCACACTTGACGTTTGGGCATAATTTAAAATAAATTCAATAAGTATCCCATATTCACATTTAACTTTTCTGCAAAATTTAAAATCAATTGAACAAGATTTTTTACGTTTATTGTTTAAAAATGTTATTTGGCTGTCATTTTGTTTCGCCATCTTAAATCGAAACCCATATTATCAGTCTTTACCTACTCCGTTTGTCCAAAGATATCCCAGATATTAAGTTTCTGAATGGTTTTCATTAACGATTCTCTTGTTATGTTAGAGTGATGTATTATTTGGAGTTAGGATCCAGTAAAAAAACAAAGGCCCTTTTTAAAATTGCCGATGTTTCGCTAATTTACTGTTTCATCCTCAGGATACACAGATTTTATATCCTGCATGAAACCCATATTAGTCTTTACCTATTCCATTGATCCGCAGATATTTCCTAACCCCAAATAATACACCACTCTAACATAACAATAAGAAGATTGTTAACGAAAACTATTTAGAAATTTAATATCTAGTAAATATCTGCGAACCAACGAAGTAGGTAAAGACTGATAATATGCGTATCATGCCGGATATAAAATGTATGTGTCCTGAGGATGCAACAATAAAGTTACGAAACGTTGACAATTTAAAACAAACTTTTGTGTTTTGTTTTACTGGATCCTAACCCAGAATAATACAACACTCTAACATAAAACATAAACATTTAGAAACTTAATATCTGGGAAATATCTGCGGACCAACGTAGTACATGAAGACTGAAAATATGTGTTCCATGCAGAATATAGGATCTATATATGAGTCCTGATGATGCAAAAATAGAGTTTCAAACGTCGACAACTTAAAAAAAGTCTTTTGTTGTTTTACTGAATCCTAACCCCAAATAATACACCACTTCAATTTAGAAACTTAATATCTGGGAAATATCTGTGGACAAACGGAATATGTAAAGACTGATAACATGGGTCTCATGCTGGATATAGAATCTACATATGTGTCCTGAAGATGCAACAATAAACGTCGACTATTTAAAAATAATCTTTTGTTTTTTTACTGGATCCTAACCCCAAATAATATACCACTCTAACGTAACAACAAAAGGATTGTTAACGAAACTTAATATTTGGGTAAATATGCGGAATAACGGAGTACAAGACCTGATAATATGGGTTTCATGCAGGATATAAGAAATATATGTGTCCTGAGGATGCAACAATTAAGTTGCGAAACGTCGACAATTTAAAAAAATACTTGTTTTTTACTGGCTCTTAACCCCAAATAATACACCAGTTTAACAAACATTTTGTAACATTGTTCCACCCTATTCGATTTTTACCAAAATATTATCAGGCCATCTCCCCATGACCCTTACTTTTTGGTCAACATTTGAGCTCAATCGGGTAAGTAGTATTTAAGCTATGTCGCGAACTGACACACAGACCGACAGATGGACTGACGGAATTGATAAAACATGTTTTTTGGTATCTAGGGGCGCTAAAACGTGAAGATGTGTAAATCCTGAGAAGGTGATTTTTGAGATATTTTATTATACGGCCATTTTGTTCTGCCATCTTGGAATCGTACCAAAATTTTACCAGTTGATTCCCACATGATACGTGATATTTACGCAAAATTTGAAATAATTGTTTTTTAGTATATATATAATATATACTAAAAAATATATATAAATAAAATATAAAGACGTGTAAAACCTGAGAGGGTGATTTTTTCACAATTGGATACTTTTTATTTGGCCGCCGATTTGAAATCAAGTTATCCATCTTGGATTCGTATCAAAATATTACCAGTTGATTCCAATATAATACTTGATGTTTTTTGCAAAATTTCAGATAAATTGGATAAGTAGTTTTTCGATAATCATTTTTTTAAGTCTTCACTAGGCCGCCATTTTGTTTCGACATATTGGATATTTACCAAAATGTTACCAGATCATCCCCATATGACCCTTAATTTTTGACCAAAATTCGAATAAGTAGTTTTTTAGCATGCCGCGAACAGCCAGACAGACAGACAGACAACCAGACAGACAAGACGGAATTGAGAAAACATGTTTTTGTCATCTAGGAACCCTGAAACGTGAAGATCTGATAAAATCTTGGAGAGTGATTTTTTCAGGATTACAATACTTCAAAAATTCATGGAAAGCTTGTCCATAACGAATGTGAGAGCTGTGTTTATACATAAATGAAGAAATCTGTTAATTTTAAGCTATGTCACTGCACTATAAGATGTTTCTAAAACTGCCAACACGTGAAATGAAGAGTAAATTATAAGTAGCAGCTTACAACTGAATTGCAGTTATTTAAAGTCATTATTTAAAAAATAATATTTATTGTTTAAAATTTTCTCGGCACTTCTGCAATTCCCAAACTGTGTCAAGTATATTTATTTGTGCGCTGCGACTAGTTTTAGACTGCGGGACATCACGAAAAAATACGGTAAATATACATTTCATTAACATAAATTATTTGTTATTTTCTTGGAAGAATCTGTTTGGAATTCATACCAGTATACGAGTATAACGTACGTAGTGAACCTATTGTCTACAATTAATAATTAACATGCAAATTTACATTTTCTTACGGCTAGTTTGTCATTACATACTATCTTCCTAATAAACCTAATTAAACTTAAACTAATCAGTCATAACAAATTAAATTATTTATAAAATTTGTTGATTATCATATATCTCTGAGATAACTCTCCACTGTTTAGTTCTTATTTTCCTAGTAAAAGGGAAATATTGTAGTTGCGAAAAAATCACCCTCCCAGGTTTTTAAACATCTTCACGATTTAGGGTTCCTAGATGCCAAAAACTACGGTTTCTCAATTCCCAAACTGGTAATATTTTACTAAAAATCCAATTTAGCGGTGGATAATGTTAAAAAAATATTACTAAAAATTGCTTATCCATGATACTTTTTTTCACAAAAATCAAGTATTACGTAGGATTAAACCGGTAAAATCTTTGTACGAATCCAAACTGGCGAAACAAAATACTGGGTCAATAAAATATCTAAAAAATTAGCCTGAAAAACTATTTATTAGATAGAATTCAAATTCTGGACAAGAGTGAACTGTGATAAAGAGAAAAATTCGTAAAACTGTGCGTAGTGCGTATTCAAGACAGCGGAACAAAATGGTGGCCAAATAAAATGTTTATAATCTTGAAAAAAACCACTTTACAGATCTTCACGTTTTAGTATCCCTATATGTCAAAAAACATGTTTTCTCAATTCCGTCGGTCTGTCTCTCTGTGTGTCAATTCGGGACGTAGCTAAAAAACTACTTTCCCTATTTGCTTCAAATTTTGGTCAGAAATTGAGGATCATATTATGAGAATAACCTTGTAACATTTTGGTAAAAATCCAAAATAACAGACATAAATATTCAATCGATCAGTAAGAATGAACTGATTTTCATTTTGGTACAAATACAATATGGCAAAACCAAATGTCGACCTAATAAAGTATTTAAAAGGATATCATGAAAAAACTACCTATCCCGTTGTTTTCAAATTTTGTGCAAGAATGAAGTGTGATTTAGAGATAAACTGGTAAAAAAGAATTCAGTATATATAATGAAATTTTATATTATTTAAAATTTCAACAATCAAGCGCATATGTAGAAACTGGTGTATGGTGGATCAAAATGGCACCTATAAAAATGATTGAAAAGACAGTATATATAATATTTTATATTATTAAAATTTAAAGAGTATGTAGTACTTAGAATCGCTTTGTCTGACGGCAGATAATCTACCTGTCTTCTTTTTTTGCCTTACTTGTTAGTTTATAATGGTGTCTAGCCATACAAGTAAACGTATGCCATTTGAATCAGGGCGATTAGGTTAGGTGAAGGAAATTAGGTACAACAAAATAAAAAATAAACACAAAGTGTATATTTTTTATTTTGTTCATTACCAGGTCTCTTTGAGATGATATGGACACTTTCTTCAAATTAGGTACAAGTCGAGTTATACCATACAGCATTAATTTTGTGTTTTGACTTGTACCATTAAAACATTCTTTTACTATCTTAACATTGACTCAAAATAAATAAGTTGTGCTGCAGACTGGGTTGGAACTCTATAAACATATAAAGAAAGATAATGTTAAAATACAGTTTTTTTGTTTTTCTCGTTCTTTTGATACGAATTAAGTTTCATTTTCTCAAAAACGGTAGACATATAGTTAGTTGAGTAACTGACCCTAGTATTTCGACCTTTCTAAAAAAATGTACACTTTAGCTGTTGTCGATAATATACTTGCCGATATTGAGGAGTTTAACGAAGATATTTTAACAAACAGAAACAAATCTTTAAAAAATAAGAGGATGTTAACTTTGATTTATTTTTGAGTTTGATAAATGGTTCATAGAATATAATATTTTGATTACTGAAGTGCCTGACCGAGTTTATTTCATTAAATATATACACCTAATGCTTTCAACTCAATAACTTTTTTGCTTTCCTGTAAAGTTGATTTTTTTGACTTGTTTACTTTGTATTATAGTAGTATAGTATTAGAGCAGCCACGTCAAACATGCGGCCCAGTGAGCATTTTTCTGCGGGCCAAATTAGTTTTGAAAACAGCCAGATAATGCGGCCCGCGAACAAGTTGAAAATCGTTTTTGAAAGCGCGCGCCGCTGCAACAACGGTTGGTATAATAAAATGTACAATTGTACATAGTGCCATCTATGTTTAGGAGAGTGAATTTCACATACTCAACCTAAAACCTAAAGCCAAACGTTATCTGGCTTGTTCCATCAAATTCTGTCGCGCAAAAACACAGATGACGCTATCTGAACATTCTGGAAAGAACTCGAGAAAACACAATCCGTATATAAGCCGTGTTCGATTGAGTTCAGTCGTTCAGTGTTTAGTCAGTTATGAGTCAGTTGCGATGGAGTTTCGAGTTAAGTTGCTCACTTATTGTACTTATTATAATTTATTTCGGATACAGTTTTTAACATGTCTCTTTCAAAGCCAAGTGGAAGTAAGAGGAAACTTGTAGATGAGCATCCTATCTTTCAAGAAAACTGGGAATTAGAGTTTTTTTGCTGTGAAGTGAAAGAAAAGAATATTTGTTTGATTTGTAATAGTACAGTCGGTGTCCCAAAATTATATAATATAAAACGTCACTATGATATTCATAAAACTACGTTTGACAATAAGTTAAAATCACGGTTGAAAAATCAGCAGCTTATGTTTACACGTCCAAAGCAAAAAATGAATCTGTCCTTCAGGCGAGCTACGGACTGTCGGAGTTGATCGCGAAACACTCAAAACGATTTGTTGAAGGTGAATTTATAAAAGAGTGCCTTGTAAAGGCCGTGGAAATTGTAAGTCCCGGGAGCGTGAAGGCATTTCAAAATATATCCTTGTCCCGGAATACTGTCGCTGAAAGAGTTACTGAGTTCGCTGCCAATATAAGTGATCAGAAAAAAACAAAATCAGACTCTTTCATTGCATTTTCTATTGCCTGTGATGAAAATACGGATGTGTGTGGTGTGGCGCAACTCGCTGTTTTTCTTCGTGTGGTTGATACAGATATCAATGTATATGAAGAATTACTGGAATTAGTACTATTGCATGATACAACAACTGGGAAGGATATTTTCAATGCTGTTCATGGAGTTCTGCAAAAGTACAATTTAGATTTGTGAAAACTGTGTTCCGTTGCAACAGACGGAGCTCCTTCAATGACTGGAGTAAAAAATGGCTTCGTTAAAATATTATAGACAAAGATCAGAGAAACGGGCAGTGACAAACCAGATTTTCATCATATTCATTGTATAATCCACCAAGAATTTTTATGCTCAAAAGTGATCAAGTTGGAAAGTGTTTTAAAGTCAGTGAAAAAAATTATAAACTTCATAAGGTCACGAGGTCTTAATCAGCGACAGTTTTCTGCATTTTTACGTGATTTAGAAAGTGAGTACACTGGTTTACCATATTATGCAGAGGTGCGATGGCTTTCGTGTTCTATGGTACTCGACCGGTTTTGGAAACTCAAAGAAGAAATACGCGTTTTCATGGAAACAAAAGGAGAAGATGTCAGCTTATTATGCGATGTACCTTCTTTACAAGATCTTTCATTTATGGTAGATATCACAAAACACTTGTCAAACTTAAATACGACATTGCAAGGACCACGTCAAGTTATTACAGATATGCATGGTCATTTCAAGTGTAAGATGATGTGGGAAAAACAGTTAACAAAGGATAATCTGTCACATTTTCTGACTTAAGCATATCAGGAAAGCACAAATGTCACAATATCATACAAAATATATTCAGAGCCTTCTGACAGAATTTGAGAAGCGTTTTCAGGATTTTAAGACCCAAGAAAACAAATTTTTCTCTATTTACTGGTCTTTTCACTATCGATATTGATAAAGTTCCCCCTCACTTGCAAATGGAAGTAATTAAAATTTAGTGTCAGACCCATTTAAAACAAAAATTTGATAGTGTTGGTACATTCGAATTTTATAAGTACTTGCCTGTTCAATACCAAGAAATGAGAAAATTTGCCTGTAAAATATTGTCAATGTTTGGAAGTACCTATAAGTGTGAACAACTATTTTCTTTGATGAAAGTAAACAAATCTCCCGCAAGATCGCGATTGACGGACGCACACTTGGACGCAGTTTTAAAAATTATTTCCGCCGATAAATTCTCGCCACAACTTAATTAAGACAAAAGATGTCAAATATCTGGCAAAAGAATTTAATGTTTGTAGTTTTTTGTAATGTCCTTTTTCTTGGAAATTTAATAAACAGACTTGTCCTATAATAGGGTTTTGCGGCCCAACTAGTCGATGGTCTTCATGCTTTTGGCCCACCAGTGACTTTGAGTTTGACATGGCTGTATTAGAGTAACTAAAGACAAAGTTCTCAAAGTGCGTTCTCCGTCAAATTCACTATTACAATTATTCAAGTCGAAGAACGAAGGGTAATTTTTTGGAAAAATTCGTCATAGAGAAACAATGTGCAAATATTAATTTAAGTACCTGGGAGATTCGGTAAGAAATTTTTACACCAGAATAAAACCTATCAAACACATGTGTTACTATAGTTATTCTTTAACTTTCTCTAAATATTTTAAGTAGAAAAGTAAAAAAGTATTACCAGCAAGATTATATTTACAATGAAAAGCAACGTCACAAATAGAATTTATACAGAGATAATAATTTATACTATATATAACCAATACAATTTAAAATGTCAAACATAGAACTGCAATTTATCGAACGTAAACGGATAATAGCCAACGTCAAATTATTTAAATTCTAGGACAAATTTTGTATCAATACAATTAAAAATCTAACATAAATGAATAAAATATTTGCATTTTTTTAAATTTTTTTAAGGCTTCGACAAGATGTTTTACATATAAAGCAAACTAACACAATTATAATAAGTTCTATTTAAACATCCAAACTGAAAGATTAGAATCACACGTACTTACAACTATATAATTAAAAGTCGAGTTTAAATGAATAAAAACATTTTTCTTTAGCATATTCAGTTGCAGCCTTTTGAATCCCTTCGTTCCCTCAAAATTTCTGATTTCAGGAGGTAAAAGCTGGAATGCTCCAATGCATCGGCAATATGGACCTTTCTCAAAGTAGGCAGAGCTGTAACCAGGAGCTCGGAGTGTATTAAGATTTTGAGTTTTCTTCAGAATACATATTGCGGTTTGTTACAAAAAAATTAGGATATTTTTTTACAAAGATGACTAGAGCTATCAAATATAGGGAGGGGACTGTAAGGATTCCTTCGTCGATGAAATAGGGTCTGCATGATGTTCGAGGATGCAATTTCATCATACTCCTAATCAATCGTTTCTGAAGTCTAAACACACTGATCGAGAAGTGCGATGCTCTCCAGAAAATTATACCATACCTCAGAAGTGACTGCACGTATGAAAAGTAGAAAATTCTGAGGCACTCAAATGATACCATGCACCTCAAACTACGAATCAGCGCACATGCAGAGCTAAGCTTGGTCCTTAGATGTGAAACATGTCCCTCCCAACTCAGAGTTAAATCCACATGAATCCCAAGGAACTTACAGATTCCGAATTTTGAATGGACTTAGAATTGAGTTTTACATACAGAGACTGAGACCTGGAGCTTTTCGTTTTACTGAAAAGAAGCAATGCCGTTTTATCTGCATTTAGTTTAAGAAAATCTGTGTATGAATATTAAGTAATTTGCATGGGTAAGGCGACCTTTTAAACGCAGCAGGTAGATCATGCTTTTCATTAACCTTATTTTATCTTCAGGGAAGGCGATATCTATGTATTCGTTATTTAGCATAGTCTATTAGTTCATGAGACATGATGGCATTTTTTAAAATTTAAATATAATTCGTGTACCTACCTATTTTAATTTTGTTTTTATTGAAATAGCAGAAATTAATAGGATGGGGAAAATAATGGTATAAATTAAATAAAAAAAAAATCGGTAAATTTTCTTTATCCGGAACTTTCCTCGTTATGAATCATTCCTTTTGTTAGGAATACTGAAGTGTGACTCAGTTTAGTTCCTCACAAAATTATTAAGTAACACATTTATACTATATTTTCAAACATTTTTATCGGGGGCCGTTTTATTCCACCGTATTAAATTCTTAGTTTTTACCTTTGCCTAATTTCATTTTTGGACCTAATTTAAAATAATTTGAATAAGTAGTTGTCACACTGATTTTTTAATATTGGCATTTCGTTGCGTCATGTTGAATTCTTATCAGTTTATCCTTATATCACGTTTAAATTTGGTGCAAAATTTCAATTGAATAAGAATATTTTTTTAGGTTGATTTTTTAAACACTTTTTTTGTTCGCTACTATGTCCCATCATCTTGAATTAGTACCACAATTTTACCAATTTATACTACACTTGATCCTTGCACACAATTTGAGATCAATCTAATAAGTAGTTTTTCAGGCTGTTTTTTTAGATATTTTATTAGGCCGCCATTTTCTTTTCCCATCTTAGATTCGTGTCAAAGTTTGACTAGTTTATTTCTAGCACTTGATTTTAGTGCAAAATTTAAGGTAAATTGGATAATTAGTTTTTTGATACTAAGTTTTTTTAACATTTCACAAGGCCGCCATTTGCTCTATTATATTGGATTTTCACCAAAAATCTCCATGTTACTCCAAATTTTTGACCAAAATTTGTTAATCTAGTAAGTAGTTCTTTTGTTATGTCGCGGACGGACGGACTGACCGACAGACACCCCGACTGAGTTGAGAAAACATATTTTTTGGGGACGCCAAAACGTGAAGATATATAATTCATTTCTATATCACATTTAAACCTTGCACAAAATTTGAAATCAATATAATCAGTTTTTTCAGGCTGACTCTTTAAATATATTTTTTTAGACCGCTATTTTGTTTCGCCTTCATGGATTGAAGGATGTTTATAGATATTCTATGAATTATAATAATACGAGAGTTTTATTACAAGGTAACTTTCTGGTTACTTTACTTATCAAGAAATAAAAGACATTAATAATTATATTTTAATAATAAGTATACTAAAGTTTTTACCAAATAACTATATGTATGTATAAACTGTGTTATATGTATTTATACTACGAAAAAAGTTCCGGGTAAAGACCAATTTACTGATTTTTAGTGATAGAATTTCATGAATTAAAATTAAGGTATACCCTCGTAAGTATAAAACTTCACTGCTGCAAGAAATGTCAAAGAAATTACAAAATCCAAAAACCACTGCTTCGTTGTTATGCCATAGAAAACAAATTCTTGGTTATATTAGGCGATTCTTGCTGTTTAAACGTATGAGTTAAATTCCTTCAAAAAAAATTCCGTAGAGAGTTTGATCTGGTTACTGACCCCTTTAGTCATGTCACATTTAGGAAAGCCAGAGATGAAGTGCGACGTAACTTAAAAAGCAATTTTGATAAAAAAACAGTTCCCCAGCCTTGTCTTAGCCATACCAAAAGCTGCTAAAAATATTATACAACGCAAACACCCCAAATGGCTTCCAGAAAACCACTTCATGTAATGCCCTATGAATTGTAATTGCGAGGAGGCGAAACTTAAAGCTGTCTGATGAAGTTTTAAAAAACAAAATCTAAATTACAATTCGTTAAGTAGCAGAATCGAGTAGAATTCACTGTTTTCAAAAACGTACTAAGGAGGAGATTGCAAACTGGCGGCAAACAAATGGTTGATTAGAGCAGTGACGGATCTATCGAGTGCTACAGGGGCTAAAGCCTCCCGCCTCCAATATTATTGTATTAAGATGTAATCTAAAAAATATTTCCAAAAATTACAAAAAAAAAACTTATTCACGAACCAGGCTGTTTTAAAATAGTTTTGAAATATATAGATAATAATGTTACATTGATCTGTCACTATAATTTAATAATCACAAACTCCTACCCTGTAAATGTTGGCATCACCGCTTTAGGCTTTGTTTATAGAGGCATTTTTTGATTTCTTGACTTTTTGCTTCTGTTAATATATGTTCGGTTACTATTAATAACGTAAATAATAGTTAGGGAAAATGTAACTAAAATTAGGAGAAACCGGAAAAATATGGTTGGCTCTACCTTTTAACGCGTATTCCACTTTTATCGTCTTCTGCAATAATGCCAAAATCTGTTTATTAAATTGAATGAAATTAAAATTCGAATACTGCAGCACCACTACCATTAAATCAAGGCGAAGTTATCAGAAAACAAATTTTGGATTATCTTTAAAAGTTCCAGTATTTTTCGATTGTTTCCGATGAAAGTTACCTAAATTAGGCCTTTCTATAGAGTATCTTCTGTTAAAATGTATGATAGAATTAAAGTAAAATTGCTCAATTTTGTTCGTAATGTAAAACCAAGCATTCTTTTTAACTTCTATGAAAGTTCTAGCCTGCGGTTTATCCCTTACTTAAACTTAAGAGAAATTTTGCAAAGTCCAGAGCAAGACATCTCAAGTGCTTTATCGCACACTAATCAAAGTTCGATCGATCAGTTATTCAAAACATAAATAAACAATGCCAGAAAATATTTTAATTTATTTACGATCAGGCAATTCATTTTATCTACTGATATAAGAACGATACAATCGTCAAATTTTTAGAAATAATGCCTTTCCAAAAAACGAAAAAGTTTGTTTCAGGACCAGAATATTTATTTCGTTTATTGGAAATATTAGTCAATGCGACTCCTCATTTAATGGAATAAACCTCCTAGTAGTCACTGAAAGTTTAATTCCATCGTTCTTATAAACCAGTTGCTGGCTCTTGCTGCTAGCAAAATTCAGTACGTCTAGATCCTAGATTGCTGATAGAGTACGAATTCATAGTAGACAAACATGGGATCATGATATCATTACGAGATGGGAGTTTATGATTTTAAGCAGTTTAGGGTCAACTTGACTTGCTGGGTTGATCCTAATAACTAGGAACCTAAAAGAGTTTTACTGTTTTCGAATGCATCGCTGTAGTCTTGAACAGAGACCTTGCTGGCCTTAGGAGAATTTAGCGCCTTTAACGTTGCTTGGCTCTCTGAGCAAATAATCACTTTATTCTCTCAGCCTCCTTTACTTGCTTTACTCAAGCGATATTGTCACATTTGCTAATCTTGCTTCGCAAATAATCACATTCGTAAGTCAAAGTCAATGTCAAATATGCTTTAAGATCTAAAGAATTAAAGAATATCTAGCATTTTCCTAATTTGTAATATAAGTAAGTATCAACAAGCTTTTTTGAAATATATTATATTTTCATGTTTAATTCTTGTTACAGACTGCACATAGTCAACCGCCTTTTCCTCACTCGGAACATTCTGGTAACTGGTATGAGAGTAGTCCGATGGAAAGAAATGAGAGCATGAAGTAGACTATATCAAGGTCAACTGAAACAGTTGGCCTTAATATAAAAAATGTAAAGTTAACAAACTCAGTGAAAGCTGGATTGGAGAAAAATTAGGTAATAAAATTTACATGACATGAAGCAGTCGATTCTCAACATTTTTATTGGGCGACATTTTGTTGCATTATATTGGATTCCTACCAATATTTTACGCGTTTTTACCTCTGCCGCACTTGATTTTTAGGATTAATTTAAAATAGGGCCACCATCTTGTTACAACATATTGGATGTTTTCATCGGAACAACACATAAAAACGAGATCGGAGTTTATGATTTTAAAGAGTTTTTGACCCTTAATTTTTTGGTAAATTTTAAAGTCAATCTGGTAAGTAGTTTTTAAGCTATGCTGCGAACTAACAGACAGACAGGTCGACAGATCAAGCGACAAAATTGATAAAACATATTTTTTTTTTCGTCTGGGAACGCTAAAACGTGGGATTGTGATTTTTTTTACGATTACAAATATTTTATTTGGCCGCCGTTTTGTCCCACCATCTTGAATTAATACCGCAATTTTACTAGTTCATCTCTAGACTAAAATAAGATATGACACACAATTTGATATAAGGCCAATAAGTAGTTTCTTAGGCTGAATTTTTAACAATTTTATTAAGCAGCCATTTTTTACGTTTCTACCAAAATCTTACCAGGTTATCCCCATATGACTCCTTAATTCTTAATTTTTGACCAAAATTTGAAATCAATCGGATAGTTTTTTAACTATGCCGCGAATAGATAGACAGACTGACAGACAGACCGACGGAATTGAGAAAAAGTGTTTTTCGGCATCTAGTATGTTGACGAAGATATAAAAATCTGAAAACGTTTCGGAGGATTATTTTTTCACTATTGCAATACTTCCCAAGCAAACTAAAATTTAAAAAATAAATACTGTTTATTAGGAAAAATACGTTGCATGTTTTGCAACTAACTATATAAAATTAATTTCAACCAGTACTGTTTTTTTAAGGCTGGTATGTATACCCTAGTGCGATAATGACGCCAGTACATGATTATCGCGTAATCGTTTCCTGACTGATTCAAATCAACAGCTACAACTTTTCATATTATTGTTAGAAAGTAGATTTTGACTGATGAACGAAACTCTCAAAATAATTTGACCGATTTTGTCACGTTGATCTATCAAGTCTGTCCACTGATGAAATTCAGCAAGCCGGATTGGTCTTGTTCAAGATTTGGGACCACTACAACCATAAACAGAAAATTTAATTTCAAATTACCAATTTTGTAATATACATTTATATGCCGTAAGAATTAAAATACGACATGTAAAGTAAAAAATCGAGTTTGTCCTGTTAAAAATAAAACTATCCAAGACACACACACTGGACCTGATGCGGCGTTGTTTACAAAATTTTCTCGAAGAACTCAACAGTCGCGTAGGCAAGGTTCACTGAAATCGGTTAAGCACCATTTTAGTAAAGTTATAAATATTTAATCACGTATGTTGACAAAAACGTTACGCGTCGGTAGGTTTAGTACGCACAGTCAACTGCTAGAGTTTTCTAGTTAATTTTATTCGTATAAAAGGTACGTGTAACATGTATATTAGCGCTATTTATATAATATTAAGCATAGGATCAGTAACTCGGCCGGGCCGTAGCATAGATTTTTAAAATGCTTGATTTTGGTATGTTCCATTTTATAAAAAAAAATAACTGAACTTTTATAAATGAAATTCAACATATTGTTTCATTAAACTAAAATTACCACGAACGTCTTTAGGTTCCAATTGAGAGTAACTCAATGTTACAGCTTTACCAAGTTTACCTTTTTAAATCCATTGTTTATTCAAACCCTTCATTACTTGAAATTAAAACATCCCCAAGCAAACTAAAGCAAGAATCGAACCTTTGAATTTTATACTCACAATTTTAATTACGCCAGCGAATGGGTGGTTCCAGAATCACCTTAAGGGGAAGGAAACACTTAAGACGAAGGCAAATACAAATTAGCATTGTAGGAAAAAACGCATCAAAGATAGAACATTAATGTTTTAACTACATTACGGAATAGATGTAGCAAAAATGTTAAATGTAATATTACGTATTGAAAATTAAGGATAGGTGGTCATCGAGAAGTTTATATCTTAAATCTTTTAAATACACCCTTTGGGGTTTCTTCGAAACTCTCTGCACCGTAATATGCATCCAAATGTTGAAGGTTTATTTAAAATCAGAAATTTGTTTTAATATGATGTTTACTTTAACCTTAATAACTCATTTGATTAAGTCACCCAGTTTATTTTATTTTTGAAGAGTTAATATCGTAATACTACACTTAAAAACAAAGTATGTCTAGGAAATGAATTTAGTTTTTCAAAATCTTCACAAATGGCAAGTTTCAGGATTTTTTGGGATATCTCCGGAAACGATCCTGTACGGCCAAAGGGAAGCTTTTCACGATACCTATGAACTTTAGGCGTCTTGAAATATTTGGCTATAGTACGGCAATTTATAAATCTGGTTTATCTAGATTGAGATGCCTTTCGTCGCCCGAGACGATACTCAATGAGATATGCAAAAAATTGCAGATTTAAGTTTTTAAAAATGAAGAGACCATTAACGCAAATTTAAACAAGTTTGTAATGTTTTGATTCAAATAAAAATGAACTCTTCCTATTATTTTGATGTTAGGCTACCAAATTATTTAATATATTATGTTTTTTTTTTAAATTACTTTTTATTATTCTAACGTAATTTTTAGCTACTGAATCATTTAAGTTTTAAGCATACTTTTTTGTAAAACATTTAATATTTTTATTTTGAGCTGTGTTGGTTTTCGAAATAAATAACCTAATTAAAATTATTTAAAGGAAAACTGCTTGAAATGTAAAAAAAACCTTTGTATTATTCTTATTTCCTCCCTGGTATACGATATTTAGTTGGCATATTATAGAATAAAAGAAAGTTGCCCTACCTAGAAAATATTTCGCCCGTCTTAGATTAGACTACAGGCCTGTACCTCTGTAGAAAGATATTCCCAGCTTCCACTTCAACTCACAATTAACCAGTTACATTTTATATTGCTGATGGAGTACGAATCCGAGACGAATTAATTCATAGTAGACAAAAATGAGAACAAGATATAAATATGAGATCGGTGTTTATGATTCTATGATTTTTGGAAGTTTAGGATAGTCTGCCTTGCTGCCTTGACGTTTCTAGGATTGATTCCACTGTTATGGGCAGTTCGCTTCAACGCTCGTTGTTTGCTACTTCACATTAACTTGGAACCCAAACAAGTTTTACTGTTTTTCCAGTGCGTCGCACTAGTCTTGAACTAAGGCCGTACTGACCTTAGGTGAATTCAGAGCCTTTAATGTTGTTTGGCTATCTGAGCAAATGACCACTTTATCCTTTAAGTCTCCTTTAACTCCGTTCATCCTATCCGCCAACATATTGGTACATATTTCTGAACGGAAAACCGCGCGCCAAAGTGGGAAGCTTTCTCGAGAGTTAAGTTATCTTGTATACACTGAGCCTGACGACTGCACTTCAGCCATCCGCCACTCATCGGTGCAGCACACTAGCGTTTTGTTTCTGAAACTAACTGTCCCGTTAGCCCACTCGTCCTATCTAAAATCATAAGAGCATACGGTCTGTCCATCCTTAGTTGTTCTCTTGTGAGAGATAAGTTGTATGCTAATATGAGTAGCTTTTTACTTACCATCATCAAACTCTTGTATCCCTCATTCAGAGGTAGCCCGCGATTGCCTTCTTTTTATCCCAATTATTCAAAAACGACAAAAACCCCAGCACTGTACTCAGCGCGACAGATGGCGTTGTTTTCATGGCCAAAGTTTACCGAAAATTCTGTAAATTTTAGTGATAGCCATGCCCGCTAGTCGTTGAACCCTCCCTAGTTGAAGCGGGGAAACATTTTCGGTGGTGTGTTTTTTCCAACATTGGATATGCATGGATTTAATTGTATAAGCAAGCACTTGTGAATAAAAAAAATGACAAAATTTTGCTAATTGAAAATATCACGTTTAAAAGCGATTGGGGTTTAAATTTGATAACCTATAATATTCCCCAAATGGTTTCCTGTTGAGATTAATTTCATCTATCCAGTTTTTTCTGCTTCTGTACAATAGTGTAGCACAAACTACTACGGAAACTGCAGATTTATTACTTAAATGTTTTTTGCTTTTAGACCAACCATTTTAAATTTATTTTATTTAAGAGCACTATTAGCAACTTTGCTGCCAAGACTTTTTAATTTAAGAATCTTTATATTTAATCAATGTAATAAAAGCATTCTTGATAGTTGAGGAAATTTTCCTTGATTCATAATTGCGTTTTGAACTAAAAGTGTACTTTGTGACACCATCATTGAAAACTAAAGATTGGATAAAATAAGTAAACGCAAAAAAAATTGTTTAAATTTGAAGACTGTAAGTTGCTTATACTTATGGTTAAACCAAAAGAGCTATTTAGTCATTACTCCAAAAAGTGTGTCCGTTTCACTTATCAAACAAATTTTATAACAATATTTTGAAAGGTTGAAAAAAAAGGTTTATTGTAGATATTCGTATTTCAACCGTACGTTTTATCATAAAATAAGGAATATAGTATACCGTATATTGAGTAAAATATGTCCATGCGAAAAGATACCAATAGTCGATAAGCAAGAATTATAAATTCAATAAACCCACCATGTCCACTGTCCATATTTCGAGACTATGGTGGCGTAAAATACCAATTAATTTGTA
Source organism: Kuschelorhynchus macadamiae (assembly GCA_030620095.1). Taxonomy (NCBI): domain Eukaryota; kingdom Metazoa; phylum Arthropoda; class Insecta; order Coleoptera; family Curculionidae; genus Kuschelorhynchus; species Kuschelorhynchus macadamiae. The sequence continues at coordinate 2,827,681 of JAUTXW010001380.1, forward strand.
AGAGGTACGAGACTGATTTTGTAAACCACAAAATTTGAAAGGCCACTCTGAGCGATTGTCGATCGGTTTTGCAATACCCGATCGATAATAATAATCGTAATAATTCGATGCAACAAACTACCAGTACGGGAATAATAGTTTTACGACATTCTAATTTTATTATTATTTGTTAACCTAAGCAAATAGCAATGTTAACATTTCTGTGTTCAAACCGGGAGGCCTAAATTAAAACCTCTGTACACGGTATGCTCTAAAGTGTTCTGGGCTTTGTTTACGGATATCACTTTACTGGCCAGACACATGCCAGTGCAATATAGAAAAACTAGGCCGCTGCAGGCGAGCCAAGTTGATAAGAATCGTTTGTTCTAATATTCAATCGATTTTAATATATGATATATACTCATACTTTAATTTGTTTTGCTTAGGTTAGGTTTGGTTTGGTGTAAGACATTTGAAAGCACGAGTCAAATTGATTGAGTACAAGAACAAACGCTATTCTCATCAAGTTGCCCCTCCTGCCATGATGTTGTTTGCGATCCCGTAAGTCTGTCTACAAGGCGGCCGAAAACTTTAGAAAATTTACTTACAAATGCTTCAAGTGGGTAAAGTCCATCAGATGACTTTAAAGTCACTTAAAATTTCTCAAAAGACTTAAAAATCAGTAAAATCGATCAAAAGAATTAGAATTCACTTAAATTCCTATAGAGGATTTTAAAAGTCACCTAAATTCTCGAGTAAATTCTGCTAAAGTTTTAGATTTGAAAGTCACTAAAGTTTTTTAAATAACTTGAGATTTATATTTTACAAATCGAAATGAGAAAACGAATAACCCGAGGTGAAGCGATTTAAATTATTGCTTTTTTATAACCAACATTTTTAGTCTGGCCCGTTATATATACACTAAAAGTTTTTATTTTTAGGTTTAATTAACGAAACTTTTTTCCTGCGACTAGCTCGACGTTTCGCTTCTTGTTTCAAGCATTTTCAAGAGCATTTTATTGCATGTCTAAAAAATATACATAATACATGGATTAGTACTTTTCAACAACATACGCAAATATTTAACATGTACTATACGTAACAAAACCAACATTCATAATACTTAACTATTAAACAATTAATTAATTAAAACATTTTTGTACTCACAACATTCAATAAAACAACTATGGCGTAAATTATTAAAATAAATTTTATATGTACCTTACCTTGGAAACGACAATATTATTTTAGTAATAATTTTGATGATCTGAACATTTTAACCGATGGCTGAGATATATATAAATTCCGTAATTATAAAAACCATTATCTTGGTTTTTTTTATCTTATTAAAAACCTATATATTTTGGTATACAGTGGATCGCTGAAAACATGTATAATCGTTTATTTACAGGTGTTATTTAAATTGAATTTTAGTGTTTTGAAAATCATTATATTATTTAGGTTATATTTTTATTATTAAATTTAATTATTATTTGATTAGGTTGTGATAAATTTGACTTAGATTTTGTATGTCCTTTTTGTCATTTACTGCATTCTGATCTTTCTTTATATGAATCATTTCTTTAATTGCCAATTTATGATAATTGCTGTCTCGACTTAAAATTTTTGTTTCGGAAAAGTTGAATTTATGTTTTTCACTTTTTTCGTGTTTATGTAAGGCCGTGGAAGCATTCTTTGTATATTCATGGCCGTTTAACCGATTTTCTAAGTATTGTGTGGTCATACCTATATAATTTTTAGGACAATTTATGCAAGGCACAGAATATATTACATTTGATTTTTTCTTTTTTGGAATTTCACTTTTTAGAGGAGTGTATAAATTTGTTAATAAATTATGTGATTTATGACATATAATTATGTCATATTTGGATAAACTGTGTTTTAATTTTTCTGACAAACCATCTGTGTATGGCATTGATATGTATTTAGTGTTGTTTGTGATGCTGTGTTTGTTATTCTGTTTCTGGCTATTATAGAATTTATATGTCCGCTGTTTAAAAATTCGTTTAATTTGTTTTATAGGAAAATGATTTTTTCTAGGATGTCTTGAACTTTTTTTAGAATATCTGGTCTAAATTTTGGAGAAGTGAGAGCAATAGTCCGATCAGTAAGTCCAATTATAACGCTGTTTTTTTGGCTATTTGGGTGGTGGGAATTAAAATTTAGGTATCGACCTGACCAAGTTTCCTTTGTGTACCATTTTGTTTTAATGTCATTTTTATCCCTAATCAATGTTAAATCAATAAAACTAATTCAAAAGTAAATTGAAGTTTTGGATGAAAGCTGTTAAATTTATTAATGATATCTTGAATTTTCTTTGATGGAACTATAGTTAGGCAATCATCCACGGAACGTTTGAAAAAAACAATTTGAAAATCTAAGTTTTTTATGACATGTTCTTCCAAGTGTTCCATTACAAACTGTGCAATGGTTGACGATATTGGAGAACCCATGGCGCAGCCGTCAAGTTGCTGATAAAAATTAGTTTTGTATTAAAAATAGTTATTATTTAATATTAAGTTTATTGCTTCTATAAATTCGTTGCAAGAAAGAGTAGTATGTTATTTAATTAAATTCCACTTATGTTTGATAATTTCTGTTACTAAATCATTTGGAATATTTGTGTATAATGAAATTACATCCAATGAAAGTAGTTTAATTAAAGTTCAAAATCTAAGTCATATTTATCACAACCTAATTAAATAATAATTAAATTTAATAATAAAAATATAACCTAAAATAATATAATAATTTTCAAAACACTAAAATTCAATTTAAATAACACCTGTAAATAAACAATTATACATGTTTTCAGCGATCCACTGTATACCAAAATACATAGGTTTTTAATAAGATAAAAAAAACCAAGATAATGGTTTTTATAATTACGGAATTTTATAGATCTCAGCCATCGGTTAAAACGTTCAGATCATCAAAATTATTACTAAAATAATATTGTCGTTTCCAAGGTAAGGTACATATAAAATTTATTTTAATAATTTACGCCATAGTTGTTTTATTGAATGTTGTGAGTACAAAAATATTTTAATTAATTAATTGTTTAATAGTTAAGTATTATGAATGTTTGTTTTGTTACGTATAGTACATGTTAAATATTTGCGTATGTTGTTGAAAAGTACTAATCCATGTATTATGTATATTTTTTAGACATGCAATAAAATGCTATTGAAAATGCTTCAAACAAGAAGCGAAACGTCGAGCTAGTTGCAGGAAAAAAAAGTTTCATTAATTAACCTATCCCAAGAAAAATAAAATAGTATAAAGTATGGTTTAAGAACAGTGTAAATAAATAAATATATATATATATATATATATATATATATATATATATATATATATATATATATATAATATATATATATATATATATATATATATATATATATATATATATATATATATATATATATATATATTTAATAGAGTCTCTATTCGGACGCGAGAAAGAAAGCTTCGAAAATGCCAAATGTGATTTTGGCGAAACGTCAGCAAAACTGCTCTTTTCAGAACGACAGTAGTGAACGGATGTACACCCGGAATGAAAACACATTGTATTTTTCCATCCGTGAAGGAGTAAAAATCAACATATATATATATATATATATATATATATATATATATATATATATATATATATGTATATATATATATATATATATATATATATACATATATATAATATATATATACCTTTACATACACTTGTATCGAATCTCCACATCCTACAATCAAACTGTATGCCAAAATTCAGCTTTTTAGCAGAATCGTGATTAATTAGAGGTCCGATTTTTTGAAATACCCTGTATACATTTTTAAGAAATTTTAAAATATGTAAAATAATCAAGAAAAATACACAAGTTTAAATGTTTTTTTCCAAAAAACCAACCGCTTTTTAAATAAAAAGTGTTGTAATATTTAAGGGACGGTTTCACATCCTTGAAATTTGAGTTTCGAAAAATCCATTCTTACCGAACCTCAACATCCTACTATCAACCTGTGTGCGAAAATGCAGCTTTTTCCGTCAAGCGGTTTGGGCAGAATAATGATTAATTAGTGATCCGGTTTTTTGAGACACCCTGTATAAATTTAAAATTCAAATAATGGTGTTAAAAGGTTTCGGTTAACAGACGATCATTTCAAAAAAAAATCATGTAAATTGGTGTCCGAAATCATTTTTAAATATTATTTCATAAAGAGATATTTTAAAAAGTTAAAATCACATATCACCCCTTAAGTGCGAAGTGTCGAGAAATGCAGAAATGGATTTTTTAGGTTATTATTTTATTAATCCATTTTAATTCATTTATAAGTCACTTAAAAGACTTATAATTTTATTCATTCATATGTCGCTTAAAAGACTTACAATTCATTTAAAAGTCACTTATAATTCACAAAGAACTTGTAAGTCCATGTAAAAATTTGCCCCCATCCTTAGGTCAGGGGCAACATATGCTTTAGCATTTCAAAGTGATCGCGGAGACTCTCTATCAAAATGATACAAAGATAACATTGGTAAACTTTGCCTAAATGCTAACTAACTTGGTCAAATCTTCCCGGAGTAATGGATGTACATAGAATTAGATTTGTTTTACTAAGATTAAAAATATTAGGCATTTTAAACATCCATTTAGATTTATATTATCCTAAATAACGTGACAAGACAGAATCCCCATTAGGTCGGGGATGTACCTCAAGGTAGCTCGTATTAGTTTTATGGTTAATTATACTTTATATACCAAATTTTAAGGCAATATGCCATTTCAAAGTTATCGAGGAAAATATCTTTAAGGAAGGGATTTCAAAATGACACCATTCAACCATTTTATTTGATTAATTTTTGAAAAATTTATCCAAATTGGTGAAACAGTCACGGAGAAATCGGAATAGTTAGTTTGCAGGTTATAATTATAATTAATTGTATTAACAATTCGTTTCTATAGCAATTACTTGAATAATAAATTTATCAGCATATGAAGAAATAATTAACAGTTAAAACAGACTAAATGCACTTAAATGCAACAACATATATTGTATGTTGCTAAATTTATATAAAATTAGTTAAAAGTTCGGATTACCATTTCAAAAATGTCACCCTATATTTTTTATTTAGCTTTCCAAAAAAAATTTCTTAGAAAAGTTTTGAATGCTAACTTGGATAATTTAAATATAACTAAAAACAATACCATATGTCTAAATTTATTTCTTGTCGAGTTATAGATATTTAAATATTGCACCGGTACTAAGAAAAAAAAATTTTTAACTAACTTCATCACTAGAACAAAAACTAAATACATCACAAAGTTACTAGACTTAATTAATATTACTCAGACCTTAGGTTATCCTCTCGTTATGGATGCAAGTCTGCAATTCGGTAGTTGCATTTCCTACAAAAGAAAACCTTCTTGGAAAGCTGCATTCTTTAGAGTCTAGGAAACTGATACTTTAATTAACAAATTCTTTCATAATCCTGCCATAAAAGTTGTTTATCGGTCTCAGATTTCGGCCAGTTGCTGGTCAGGGAAGGGTCCTCCATTCATTCTTAATAGTCGTCCTAGAAGTGTTTAATTGTCGAACAGCATGAGGTGAAGCACCGTCATGTTGGAGAACTATTCACATTCAGTGTTCAGGTCTCGCGGAATAAAGATCCCTTAAGATGCCTCGTGCAATCGAAAGCGAAACGTCAGGTAGTAATTCCAATTTGACAAGATATCCCAAGAACCATGATTTCTTAACTATCTTAGAGGTAAATTTTCCAACTAGATCGTTTGTCAACAATTGGTAATATGTCTCAGCGATTAAACTGCTTTGAAAATAAAAGGCTTTATTATTTAATTTCATTTAATCTCACACCACATATTGATAGTCCGAAGACCGTGAACATGAACTTCCCAAAGAAAATTGCGTGTGTCTCACATTTTATCTATTAGGTACACCACTTGTAGGAAAACTGGATTTATCTGTATAAAATATATTTTTAAAAGTATGTCATTATTTCCGCTTACTGACTTGTTTTGGATTTCGATAAAACATAAAAAAAATCTAAATTGTTTCTCATTTTGAAATTCAGTCTGTTTTCTTTCAAGATTAAAAGTTCCTCTAAAATGAGAAACATGTGTTCACTTGTATTTCTTGTAGGGATGGCGCCATCGGGCGACATGACGCATTGTAATTCTTGTCAGTAGATAACATGAGTAGGTATTTCCTAATTTTCTTCAACAGAATACACCATTTTTTAAACACGAAAGATTGAAACAACAACTGAAAAAAACATTGTTTATATGTCAACTTAATTGTAAAAGCTACAGGTATGTCCTACTATACAAAATATATCGCTTTTCGTTTCTTCATCTTTAAATATTTTCATCCTGAAAACAAATGAATTTAGGCATATAGTACGAAATATATAAAAGTTTAGTTATTTTAGCTACTGTGTAAATTTATTATTTATTTTAATGTATTATTTTTTGGGATAAACAATGTAAATTATTTAAATAAAACGACTTTGCTATTTAAACATTTTTTAAGCAGTCATAAGTGCAGTCTCTCACGATACCTTCAATAATCCCAAACCACTCCATATAATATTACCTTGACATTTAATCCGATTTAGATGCACCACAATCAAAAAGACAGTCACTTGGAATAGAACACTACGACATCTCCCCGAACACTTGTTCTTTAACATCATCATAACAAAAAACACGACAACCGCACATTTAAAATAAACGGTCTGGCGCTTTTCGAAAACACCTGTCGACTTTTACTCTTTTGTTTTACTCATACATGACTATCGCGCGATAATGGTGAATGGTTCCACGGCCGTCTTCGACACTGACGTTAGGAAGGTACGCGTTGCTCTGCTGTCTGCAAGAAGAATTGAAAGTTAAGTTGGCCTAGGAAACCGGTGAGTATGTCAGGAGGGTTAAGTACGTTCTTGCGTGCAAAAATAAGTTGGTTTTTGTGGTGCTGCTGCGTACTTTTTGTTTATAATGAAGAAACACATCTTTTGACGCTATTCTTAAGTTAAATTTCACTCTTTACTAATGAAATTTGATCATCTGAAACACACGATGAAAACCTATTTTTTATTGTCTTCAAACCATTTTCTGTCTATCTGTAAATTTGCAACGATAGGCCATATTGCTTAGGCCCCCACGCAACCCTTCCTACCGGGACCAAAAGACTTTGAACGAATTTTTGGTTATAGTAAATTAGTGCAGCCTATATCCAAAAAACACAATAATTTTTAGAGTGGTCTTTAGGATAGTGATAAAAACTTTTCATAAACCTTCTCAAAAAAACTTTTTTAAGTCTAAATTTCAGGGGATTGTTAAGAATGTCATAAGGCTATAAAGAGGCTATTTTAAGAGAGCTTTAAATAATTTTTTTACTTACTTGAGAACTCTAGCCTTATCGACTTCTTCAAGGCATTCTTAAAACCATTATTAAGTCAGAAAATAATCATTTATCCTTTCTTTAAACTACACTTATGACTTTACATAAAATATCTCATAAATCCATTTTAAGTTTTAATACTTATTTAAGAGTTATCCTGTTGTGCTCAATTTAAGAATCTAATATTACCAAAAAGAAGTAATTTGTATTAACACAAGAAAAATGGTAGATATTTAATATAAAATTTAATAATTAAAAAAATGTAATATAAAAATGTTGTAAGTAACTTAGGTCTCTGTATTTTCCTGATTATTAATTGCGGAAAGAACCATTTGTATCACAATATGCGCCTCCTAAAAGAGTGGAAAATAACTTGAAAAGTTGAAAGTTTTGGTTTTACTGCAGGATTTTCTTACCAAAATGAATATTTACTTTAGCTCAGAGGAGTTAAAAAATCGTTTTCGAATTTTTTTTGACAATATTTATTATATGTACTTTCCAGTTTTTACTAAAATTCTTAATATAATTAAAAAAAGTCGCTTAAAGATACCTTGATCATACATACCAAAAGGGCGATATTATGCTTATGAGTAGAAATATAATTACCCCAATTACCCCCCCCTCCTTTGCGTCGCCAGAGGAAAGACAATAGGAGTCCACTAAAAATTGTCCCAGAAAACATGTTCTTCAGCCCATGTTAAGCAGATGACACGGTTTCCCCTTATTAGTGGTTGACATCTTAAAGGTCTCCTAGATTTTAAGCCAGTTTCGTGAAATCCATTAATGCCAGTTTTGAATGTTAGCTGTATACCGTAGGTTTTCTGTAGTCTCATTTTCAGTTCAGATGCTGTTGTGGTCCGATTTCTTCTTGTAGATAATTGCAAAAATTTTTTTGGTAATGAAGCGTAGTCCTAGATGTCTCTGAAATACAAGCCTTGTTTCACGGTAACGGACAAAAAGTCGGGAGATAACACTTTACGTCGTACCAATCGCATGCGCCTCGTCGATCTGTAGTGTATCGACTTCAAACATCCAATGGCTTTTAACATGCTCCTTCATCAAATGTTGCCTCCCCATTGTTACTTTTAAGCCCACAGATTTCTGGATTTGTCAAACGAATATTACTGATCCACTTTATTGTCAAAAAATACAATAATTTAAATTAGGTAGATCATTTCATACAAAGATTGCAAAAAGTGTAGAGCTAAGTAATCGTTTGGGGCACAAGACGTATTGAGAATCTTTTTATGTTTTAATGACATTTTTTAATTTATGATAATTGTGTTTAATTAAAAATTTTAAATAAAACGCTCTTATTTTTCATTTTTATCTCTTGTGTACCCTGTACATACAGAAAATTCAACGATTTTTAAAAATTCACATAAAGAAATAGATATGTAAACATACGATAGCGTAAATTATAAAAAAAATTAAACATTGGAAACAACAAATCTTTGAGTTACTCTGTACAATTTGCTTTGTTTTTGAGTACCCTTATAGGCTTTATTTGATCTTATCCCAATTGAACAACCACTGATATTGTGTTAGGTGTAACGTTGAAAAGAAAGAGTTCTACAAAATTGCTTCTGACTCTTTAATAGAAAGAGATAGCTACATTTCCCCATTAAGGTTTTTAAACAGTATACTTGTTTTAGCTTAAAATGGAATTGAAATTTAAGTTTCATAATTGTACGTAAAACAACTCTTTTAAAAATTTTCACCCCGTATAATATCACCTAATAATTTTAAGTTACTTTGAACAGCTATCTTTGAAAGACAATACAGCAACTTTTTGGCAGCATTTATAAAAAAGTTCTTGAAGTTTTAAACTTACCTAAAATTTTCAAAATCACTAAATTATTTCCTTGTATGTATATCCCACAATAAATCCGTTTAAAACCTACTACTCTGATTTCAGACGTAAAATTTTGCCACAGGTTTGCTAAAAATTTTGCTTTGTCAAGTCAATATAACGTGTTTTTAAATATGTTTAAAAAATCGTAAATTTCCATTACCCGGAACTTCCCTCATTATTAATCTTTCCCTTTATTAGGAATAGACAGGATGGCCCAATTTAGTTCGGTACACAGTCATTTAGTAACACATATTTTTTTATTGAGCCCCATTTTGTTCCACTATTTTGGATTCCCACTAAAATTTTACAAGTTTCTAAGTACCTACGCCACACTTGATTTTTGGGCATAATTTAAAATATATTGAATAAGTAGTTTTTAAAATGTTACATCGCCATTTTGTTCCGTCATGTTGAATTCGTACCAGTGCATGTTTGCACAAAATTTGAAGTTAATCTGGTAAGTAGTTTTTTCATTGAATTCATCCCAAAATGTTACCAGTTCATTCTTATACGATACTTGATTCTTGGGCAAAATTTGAAGTTAATTGGATAATGAATTTTTTTAGAATCATATGTAAGTGGGTGATTTTTTTCACGATTACAAACATTTTATTTGGACGCCATCCTGAATTCGTACCACAATTATAACAGTTCATCTCTATATTACAACTAATTATTGCACAAAAGTTGAAATCAATCCATTAAGTAGTTTTTCCAGGTAGAATTTTTAAATATTTTATCAAGCCGCCATTTTGTTTCGCCATCTTGGATTCGTACCAAAATTTTATCAGTTAATTCCTAAGTAGTTATTTAGTAATAATGTTTTTAACATTTCATTAGACCGCCATTATGTTTCGGCATATTCGATTTTTATCAAAATGTTACCAGGTCATCTCCATATGGTACTTAATTTTTCACCAAATTTTGAAGTCAATCGGCTAAGTAGTTTTTTAGCTATGCCACGAACAGACAGACCGACAGAGAGATAGACCGACGGAACTGAGAAAACACGTTTTTCGGCATTTAGGGACTAGAGAAAAAATATTTTATCTGTGGCGTCGCTGAAATCTGACCGGCGGCGGTATAAAACCGTTTAACGCTAAAGGCGTTAAACGCGGTTTATGATCAAGATACATATAATGTTTATATCCGAGGCAAAAATATTTTTTAACTAGAAAAAAATTGAGAAAACTGTGGGTACGCACCCTTTCTTTTCTAAAGGCAGATACTTGTATAAAAAATATTAACAATTTCTGTCATTCTAAAGACTAGTACTTTCATCTCCAGATAACTTAATTTGACGAAAAATCTCTATGGTTACCATGGTTTCAACAATCGTTTCCATAGAAAAACCGGCCCTGAATCAAATAATACTTAATATAAACATTTGACAATGCATTTTGCTCATAGCAGCCAAGTCAGCGAAATTAGAGCAGCTTCTTTCAAATCGTTTTTTTTTAGATTTGCAATGGAAATCGATGAAATAGATCTCCCCAGAGAAATACTTGAAACCGATTAAGAGGCGAAGATTTAACTTGTCCGCCAAATTCAGAGAAGACCTATTTTTGGGTGTGGGTGGGAAGAATATCGCTAAAAGTGGAGACATAAAAGAGGATACGCTATTAGCGTATTTTAATGAAAAAGTAAAATGAAACCAGCCGTCTTCCCTTTGAAGTTACTAGTATACTGAAGAGCACAATTAATTTAAATAATAACATCGACATTAATAAGTACGCAAAACGTATAGACTTTTTAAAGTGCAAGAGCGACGGATATAAGCCAAAAATTTTAAAATTTTGAGTAAAGAAAATTTTGAATCATTTCTTATGAATGCTCCTGACGAAATCAAAAGTTTCCATGCTCTTTGGAATATACCTAGCGTGAGGAACTTGGCAAACTCGAGATTGATGACATTCAGGACCTCCAAGATTCTCTTTTGGTATCCATAAAAGCATCCAAACCCAAGATAGATAGTATGTTCATGGTAGTAGATGGAAAATAACCCTTGCCAAGTTTTATTGCTTTATTCAAAGTAAGTTCGAGAAACTAACAAATGCTTATTCCATGAAAATGACGAGCATTTAAATTACAAGCTTGATCCACTTTATCAGTGCTGAGTTGTGTTACTTTGCCCTACGAATTCATTAATTGTTTGAATTCTAACCCTAGGAGAAAGTAACGCAGCCCCAGCTTAAGAAAATGAACTCTTATGTGACGAATTAAATATTTTTTGTCTCATAATATTTATCAAATGTGATCTAAGCCTCGATATTTTGTCTTAAATCTGAAGAAACATCCAGTGACTATTAGTTCCGCTATTTAAAAAGAAACAAGCAATTTCACTTCCAAATGTTAATAATCAGTTTTTGACAATACCTAAGCCAAAGATCCATTGTAGCTTACGCAAGAGATAATTCATTAAATGGGACGCCTTGAATAGGTTCGGAGACATCAATGCTCGCCGAAACTATATTGTTTCCTGCGTACCAAACTTGAATAACTAAATCAAAGAAACAATGCTAAATATTATTATTGATGGTTCACCTTGTATGTGCGTCATTTTTAGGCCCCAGCAACAACTAATAGGTGGACCGACGAAGAAAAAACAACTTCTCTAATAGTCTCGCTAAGAGGACCGGCACTGAATTTATTATAAAGCATTCCCGCGAGTCATCAACAAAACTATCAGCACCTTGTTAATTTATTAGAGCTCCAATTTGGAGATCAGTACCGTCAAGAAATATATAGAAGCAAATCCCTTCAAGAATTTGAGTCATTAGTTATAATATAATAAAATTAGTGTTTTCTACATAAGGTGCAGAATGGATGGCATTGTATTTGTAGATGGAATACGAGAAAATTCAAGAAGAATGTATAAATTACCAAGTTTGTCAAAAGTAACGACGCACTTGTTCGTTCTTTATAGTTGGAATCTGTATCCCAAAACTTGAAACTACGTCAGTTACTATAGAAGATCTAAACAATAATATAGAGAGATTTGTAAGAAAAGGATTTGACGCAGTTCTAAGTGAGGTACGAAAAAGTCTAGACGTTATGCCCCATAAACAGCAACATAAGGAAATATATTTCGGTCGTCATAAAACTAGACACATGTAAAAATAATGTGAAAATATCGACGCCAAGAAGAACAACACCATAACGCCCGATCACCAGGCAGGGAAAATGGCGAAAGGTGGCTAAATAGCACGAAGCCCCCAGGATCGTCCCCAACAAAAGATAAGAGTCAACGAATAATCAATACGGATTACTGTGGACACCGGAGTAGCATTTTCCCTGGTTAGAAGAAATCTCGTAAATGTTAAAGAAGTAAAACCACTTGTTGCGCACTGTAACAGGGGGGTCAGCGCCTGTATATGGAAAAATTAGTATTAGGCTTTTACTTTGGCTCCACTTTATTTCACCATAAAAGAACATGGCTTATCGTTTGACCCTGAACATCGTAACAGTTGGAAATGAAGAATTGATTTCGGTTAAAGAAAGGCAGGCACGAACCACAAACAATATAGCTTCTGAACTGGACGAATACTGGGCAGCACATAAATAATGGTCCAGGGGAAACTGGAAGCACATCCTCAATTCAAATTTGAAATTAAACCCAAAGAAATGTTTCAAAAGAAAGTAAAATTCTTGTTTTTTACTGAGAAGGGATTTCAAGGAGATGAAAAAAAGATCGAAAAAAGTTTCTTAAAATTAGACTCATATTATCGACGGTTTGTAGTGAATCTCGCAAAAATAGCAGTATGGGCCAAAATTCCTAATTAGAACGGACCATGTTGCTTTAAAAAAGGGCATTTAGCCAGTTGGCAAGAAAAGTTTTAACAGTATGACTGCCAAATTAAACATCGACCCGGTAGTCAACATAAAAACGCTGGTACTTTATCAAGACGTCCATGTAAAGAAAATAGTAAGCTTTGTCAAAAGGTAGATCAACGAGAGGTAAATGTTTACATGTTTACAGAGAATTCAAAGTATTTACGATTAAGCCAGTCCACGCGTCTTGAACTGAAGAGGCGAGCAGATCAGCTAAAGGACCACGGTATTGGACCAATTTTACATGAAAGAGAAAGTACTAAAGATAGAAAAGAATACAGACAATTATCTGACAAACATTTTGCATTCAAGACGCTGTGGGCTCAATGTCTGGAAAGTGCTGACGGAAAAAACACTCAGATGCAATTAGTAATTCCCAGAAAAAGAATCCAGGACATAATACAAGAACTACAAGGAGATAAATCCGTAGGGCGCCTCTAAGTAAACAAAACTCTGGATAAAGTTCGAAAACGATTCTACTAGGTCCGCTAACATGAAGGCATTAAGGAATGATGCTGAAGATGTGACACCTGCTCAAGAAGTAAAGTCCCCAGGAGAATATTTCGAAGTCCATTAAAACAATTTCTAGAATTTGATCGACGTAATAAATATATCCTAGTTATCATGGATTACTTAAGTAACCGCTGACTTGAAGCATTTCCTCTCGCGAATCAGGAAGCTACAACAATCGCCCAAATTTTGGTTGAAGTAGCCTTCAGTAGAGTTCCACTAGAAGTTCATTCAGATCAAGGTCGAAATTTCGTCAGATGGCATAGTCGAGCGATTTAACAGAACTATTAAAGAACATCAGACCAGGATTGATGCCAGAAGTCAGCGGGACTGTGACCAACCCCTAACCTTGTTTCTGTCGGCTTATAGGACAGCGGTTCATAACTCCATGGGCTAGACTCCAGCCAGAATTATTTTTGGAAGAGAATTATGACTGCCCTGTGACTTATTGTATGGATTGTCGAAAGAAGAAAGAAAAGAACTATAAGATTATGCTGATAAAATTCACGAAAGTCTTCAAATTCACGAGATAATACGCATAAAATCGCGTCAGGGCCAACTCAGCTGGTTTCTATGAAAATGACTTGGTTTGGTTGTATAACCTCACAAGAAAAAAGGGTTATATCAAAAGCGTCTCAACACTGGGAATGATTATACCGAATAATCAAGAGGGTCAATGACTTGATTTATCAGATTCAGAAAACTCCAAAAAGCAAGATGAAGGTGGTATACCTGGACAGACTGACGGTATACGGTCAGGAAGCCGATCGGGATGATCAGAATTAAGAAGTAGGCAGTGTCAGGGTCGTGCGAAAACTACCCAAATGAGTCATCAAACGTAAACATTTATATACTTTCAGCCTAGAAGTAAACAAACACTTCATCCTACACATCATTGTACCATAGTAGAAATAAACTAGTAGCGCCACTCTCACAAATATTTTCCGCCTTCCGACAAAATTCGACAGATTGTTGGCGGCATACTAAGCGCTTCAGTTGAAATCCGTCGTTCGAACTGCGAGGTTTGAGCGTTGCGTTGCATAACAGAGGCTGATTGGCGAAAATGAGTACGTTACTGTGCACTGCTGTTGGGTGTCTCAGTACGTCGAAAAATTGTTTACATTTTCTTTAATTAATTATAGTTAGTTTAGCTCTTCTAATCGGTACATTTCAAATAAAATATACAATATGTCTCTGTTTAAAATTTTGAACAAATTCTTGTTTTGACGTCACGTAAACGTAACGTAAATGTAAAACAGTAGAGCTGAGTATGGGGTTATAAAAATGAAAAGAAATATGGGTTATACAAAAATCTAATAAAAATAATTTCAATTTAAAAAATTCTATTACAATGAAATATTTGCATTAAGAAAAATAAGTTTTTTCTGCTTTAGTTAGTGGAACTCAATCGATTTCTTCGATCAGTTACCATCATTCCTACTTTGGAAAACTGTCTTTCACAAAGCACCGATGTTGCTAAAAACGCAAAATCTTTCTTGAACTGGCACTTAAACTAGCAAAATTGAAACTTCGTTCACTCCAGAATTTTAGAGGATCTACATATCTTGGTAAAGTATTTCTTTTCAAGTATCGTTGGACTTTTATTAATGCCCGGCTTGTGCTTTATTGTGGAGCTAGGTTGTGGCAATTTTATTTCCGATATTTTGCATATTAACAATTCATTTTCATTCATTTCAGTGATTCTCAGCATCAACAGTCATTTCAGATTTTACTTGTTTAATTTTAGCCTTTTCGACCACCTGTTTTGAAATGTCATCAGTTTAAAGCGTAGGTCGAGACACGCTATTATTGCGAAAGTAGTACTATTTTCTACGTTGAAAAATCAAAAAAAAGGAAGGAAAAGGCTATATGCTATTTATTATATCGTTATACGGTGCTGTTTAAAGTATATCTTACATAGATATAAAATTAGAAATATTTTCGAATTCATTCATTATCTGAGAAATGCGCTCGACCCCCCTGAGAAATATTAATATTATTTAATAAATAGCAGCAGTTATCCCACAAAAAACGAAACCTCAAAAACTTGTTTGTATTCTAATGCCAAATATACCATTAAATATTATATTCATTCTTATAGTAAATCGAAAAACTATTACAAAGGTTGTTGTGGCAAAAAATATATTCATTGTAGATAGTTTTAAAAAGTATCTATAGAGTACCTATTATTTTAAGTAGATCTTTATTTTACCTTAAAAGAAAAATGAATACCAGTATATATTTCCCATACTACCAAAAACAACTCATCGACAAAAACAGTAAAAGCACTCTTTACAAAACAAATTACAAAAATATTATTTCACTTGAGCGGCTACCCATCGATTTATGTCAAATCAATCGTTAAATTAACTATCCCACTCCAAGCAGCAGCTACAATGCGTGGCACCCTGACATCGGAATTGCTGTTTCCGATTATTGAATTGCTGTTTTCGATTATTGATGAAGGTGCGGAGGCCGCAAAATAACTGCTTTAATGTAATGTGTCAATCGCTAGTAGCACCAATTATTTTACGTTTACCGTGATTGAATCACCAAGATCGCCCATCTCTACTTGGAACACAACGGAACTACCGATAATTTTAACGTAAAAACCAACTTACAAATACAGTCTTCCGGTTCGTCTCGTCGAATGCAGACCTCTGTGTTATTAATATAAGTGGTTCCACGTGTTCGGTTTTGCTGCTTTATTTCGGGGGGAAACAGGAGACTCAACCGCTAAGCGTGGAAACTAACGACCCCGCTAGAAAGGGAGCAAACGCTGTGAACGTGTGAGGCCTAGTTGTTCCTGAATTCTATCCTGTTCTTCTGCCGCAGTTCTACAAAGAATATTAGCATAATGGCCGCTATGTGGCGGGAGTGGGAAGGGTAAGGGGATAGCTTGAAAGAAAAGGTCATCTCGTGAGACCAGTAGTACTCTCAAGGGGCATCTAGTGGAAGCCAAGATGCATTAGAAGGGTTTATAAAGAAAGACTAATTTAAAGATATTGAAATACACGGGGTGACCGGGAGCTCGCTATCCGGAGATCCCACCGATAACGTCCCCAAACTAGAATACGGTGTATCCCGCTCAGAGGGTCGCCGGATCAAGCGAGTAAACCCCGGTCGAGGAGCAATCTGGCAAATGGACTAGTATCCGCGCCAACAATCTAGAAACAACAACAACAACAACTTACAAATACCAAACTAAAAAGGTACGTAAACATTTGTGCTTAGACAAGGAAGTCTAAGCATTTGTGGTACAAAAATGGGTGATAATTTTGACGTTGGAACTAAATAAAACCGTTCATAACTTGTATTTCAAAAAAGTATCTAACAAAACATCAAAAAATACATAAAGAAAAATAAAGTTTGACGTAAATCGTCGTAAACGATAAGTGTAGAGACTAACGATCCCGCTAGAAACGGAGCAGACGCTGTGAACGTGTGAGTCCTAGTTGTTCCTGTATTCTATCCTGTTCGTCTGCCGCAGTTCTACATAGAATATTAGCGTAATGCCTATGTAGCGATAGTGGGAGAGGTAAGGGGATAGCTTTCTGAATAAGCCCCGGACGAAGAGCAATCTGGCGATAGCCTTGCAGCAAAGCCATAAAACAAATAAAGTCAAGTCAAGTATTTGGTGTCAATGCTACCAAGAGTCCTCTGCACAGGCAACCAAATAAACAAGCCTCGTTTCAGTGAATTGTCAAAATCAGCAGTGACATAACATAACCTCCATAGACTGATGAACAAAACAAGATGAAATGAATGCTTTAAAATGTTTAAATTAATGAATAACGCTCGTTTACCAATAAATCTTGTTTTAAGATGTGATATCAGTAGTATCAAAAATTTAAAGATTTGAAAGATTCGGGGTATTCGGGAGCCTAGAGCTCGCCATCCGGATATCCTACCGATAACGCCTCCAAACTGGACCAAGGTGCAGGGTCGACTTCGAGGGTCGCCGATTTAACGACTCTGAGCCCCGGACGGAGGGCAATCTGGCGACTGCCTCGTAGCAAAGCCAATAAGTCCTGTTATGTAACAGGCTAAACAGGAATGAAGAAGAAGAAGAAGATGAAATGAATGCTTTAAAATGTTTAAATTAATGAATAACGCTCGTTTACCAATAAATCTTGTTTTAAGATGTGCTGGAATTACGGGTAAAGCAACTGGCAATGGTTCAATTCGGACCTATAAGCTAATAAGCAGCTTTCAATCTGCTAAATGTTCTAAAGTTATTTTTCAGAAGGTGGGCATTCTTAAAATATGTCACAATGCTATTTAATTAATTAAGCGTTTTTATAATTATGAATATATTCTTTAGTCTGAATAATATGAGTAAGAGCGTCACATATTTAATATTACAGTTTTGATTAAATCTAATTTAGCTAAAAAAAAAATTCTGATTTGTGATTCCATTCAATTAATGTAGTGGCAATTGGAAGGGACCTGCGAGTATTTATGACCTATTTGGAATCCAATAATGATATTTTATCAAATTTACAATTTTTTGTCAGTATTTTAGAGTGAAACACTGTGAATCTCTCACCCCTCAGTTTATGCTTATTAGTTCATCTGTATATATGATACTTGTATAGTAACTATTTAATTTTGTATAAATATATATTTTAGCACATAAAAATTTTAAACAAAGAATATGCAGCAGTTTGTGCATTATTGTATCGTTCAGGATTTACCGACCTTTCTGAACTTAACAGAAATTTAGGAGGTTCAAGATATTTTAGCACTGCATCCAAACAATTCCAGAAAGAAGGCCCTTTAAAACCTCCAGATCCTAATAGGCCAGGTATGTCCCTTGTTTTAATTCTTTTATAGAAGTAAATCTATAATTACTACCTCCGTAATGGTAGAAGCCTCGGTAGAAGCTATCAGGTCTGTTAAATATTTGCATTGCTTCTGCTGTCATATTGGTGACTAATAAGTTAGTCAGAAGAATTAAAATTTTTGACATCCAAAAAATAAAAAGAAAATGTTACTAACAAATGAGCACAGTTAAGCAGTTTGTTAGAATGAAATCAAATGCAAAGTGCCATGCTTGGTGCTGTGTAAAACATCTTTAATTCTGTTTGATTTTTAATAGAGGCCATAAGAAGAACATCAGAATACTATTTTAATGATGCAGCTTAAATATTGTTATGATTTTTTAGATAAAGAAAATGATGATGAAGACAAGGACAAAGTGTCAACATTGATTGCAAAAGCTTTGTTATGGATGTTAACAGCATATATGTTTATTGCAGTCATTTCATTCATGTTTCCCACTGCAAATCAACCAGAGGTGAGTAGAGAAAATAGATTAACCAAATGTAAAGCAGAGAGCTAAGTCTTCACTTGAGTTAGAGATACTGGCCAACCGAAACATAATGAATAATAGCAAATAAAGACACTGGAAGTCAGACAAGTTTCTTTTAACCATGCTAAAAATAGTCACTTAAACTAGATTTACATTCACTTTAAAGTCCAAGTTGAAATTGACATTCGATTTTGTATTTATTTAATTTTATTATTTTAGATATTAATGTAAAATACACTGAGTTGACACAAAAAGATTGTTTAATAACTTTTTTTTTATGCTCTTTGGTTTTGGTTTTAGGAGTTTATGTCTACCCTAGCCTTGGTTATGTCTTCAAAATTAACTCGGAAATATTTGATTAAAGGTTTTTTCATTATGGTGACAAAACAAAACACTTATATTCTTTAAATAGTTGGATGTGTAAAAATATAAGTCTTTGTTAACTAAAATAAAAATTATAAACTAAAAATTTGACATTTATTCAATTTCTGCTTGCCATCCGCAAGCTCCTTGCTTCAATTCGAAGTTAACTTTGAAGTGCACTTTGAATTTTCTCTAATGTAAATGACACCATGCTGTTGCCATCTGCCAAGCAAGCTAATTTTATAACAAATTCCAGTTGAAATTGAATATAAATATAGCTTTACTGTAACTTGTCCAGGTATTTAATAAAATAATCAGATCTATTAGGTACTATTACTGTGCAATATAATCAACTATGGTCCACAGGTGCTAAATATACAGTATAAATTATTCAATTATTAATTATATTTAGTGTCATGCTTAGTGTTAATTGTAATAATCTTTCACTTGGTTTTATTAGAAATCTTATAAAAGCTGTAAAAGATAAACAAACATGCATTTTGCTTAAAACCTCCTGGTATGGTTTTGTTTAGAGATTGTAAGAAGCTCCTGCTGTTATAAGATTTTGCATGTTTTAGAAATAAAATTTATTCTGTAATTTCAGGTTGTTCGATATGTGTCTTGGAATGAGTTTCTGTATCAAATGTTAGCTAAGGGTGAAGTAGAACAGATTATTGTAAGGCCAGATATTGACATTGTCACTATTATATTATATGATGATGCTATAATTAAAGGACGAAAGGTAAGACAAATATAAAAGTGTGCATATTAGGTATATGATAGTAGTGTAATAAATTTAAGAATAAGTCCCCTTGTTTGTTTGCATAGAGTTTTTATTATTTTTTTGGAATAATTAAAATAGCTGAAGGAATAATTAAAATAGATAAAAGTGAAAGAAGCCTGAACCAAATAGGTACAATCACTACAATCAGTGATCAAACATACTGTATTGTAATGTTTTGCTTGGAGATTTACAATCTAGTAGATTGATTTGGTATTATATAAATAAATGTGAAAATAGATATTTTTAAATAGTTAAGTTGAATTAATAAAATAAAATGAAATATCATAGAATCTGCTGCACCGAGATGCTCCAAGTCTGGTAAGCATGGGTAATTGATCACAATCCATTCTATGATTATATTGGCATAGTTGTGAAGTCTATGAGTTTTGCAGAAAATAAGTTATTTTTGTTTTTTTTTAATGCAACCGTATACTCATTTTCTTGGTGGTCAGTTCTCTTTGCATACTTATATTAAATCTCAATTTTGTTTTTTTTTCAAGATATGACAACATAGCATTTTGTGAAAAGCATAAATCACTGGAATAGGCAAATAAAATCTTAGATATACTTAATTTTATATGCAGAGTTTCTTGGTCATGCCTTAATAAAAAGTATTATAATTTATGCTTTGTCAAAAAAACTTTTTGTAGTTTTTTTGATAATAAAGCTTCTTTTGAATGATAACACATGGCCAATGGAATAATAACATTTGGTACCAAAGATTTTTCAACTGTTATTGCATAATTTTTGGGTGCAGAATCCAAAATAGCTATCAGATTTTGTTTATCAGGTCTATTTTTGAAATAGGCTATATTTAATATTTTCTTTTTTAACTTCCGTAGTTTTAATATCCTGATGGAATCTTTACAAACACAAATACAAATAGTTTATTAGTGTCAAAAAATACAGATGCATGTACACAAGTCAATAAAAGTAATCAAGTCTTGAGGTTGTACAACATATTAAAACAATATTTAAATACAATTTTACACATTAAAAGTTAAACTTAGAATTCTCATCAAAGCTAAGGTTAAGCTATGTTTTATTCTAGTTATGCCTAGGCAATCTGAGTATTAGTATTGTAATTTTTCTATATTTCCTTACTAATATACTAAAAACCAAAAAGGTGATTCTTCTATAGTATTTAAGCTTTAGAAAATTACATCCATATAATTTTTATTTTATGATTAGAGGCATGTTCCTTAATGTACCAATTGAATTTAACTTTATTTATAAGGTGTATAAATCAATAAAATAAAAAACAAATTGTTTATCATATTTAAAAAAAAAAAATTTTAGTCTGATCTTCGAACATACCATATGAATATAGCTGACGTAGAAAAATTTGAAACCAAACTCAGGGAGGCAGAGAGACGACTTGGGATTAAAGATGGCGTCCCAGTCACTTATGAAAGAGGCACAGACTCAGCAGGAAAACTATTGACGTCCTTAGTTTTCGTGGCAATTCTGATCTGGTTCTTGGCCAAGAATAAAGGCATCAGAGCACCTCTTAGCATGGACGTTTTTGTAAGTAATAATATAAACATATTATGCTTTATATGGATGTGTTTCGACATACTCAGTGTTCCAAAATAAAATAATTAAGACTCCTTGATTTTAATTAATTTTCCCACTATATTTTTAGAAATATTTTTTAATGTGCTTACAAGGTGTTTCAACAAAGCTTAGTTAGTATTTTTCAAGTGTTCACCATTCTGTTCGGTTTTTATGTATATTTTTACAAAAAAGAATTAATTGTTTAATTATTCAGATTTTTTTTTACATTATGATAGAAAGCATGTCATGGCTCTTAAACTGGACGATTTTTTTGAATTCTAGAGCCAAATGACAAGAGCCAAATTTACCCTTGTAGATCCGTTGATGGGCCAGGGAAAAGGAGTTAAATTCAGCGATGTTGCTGGTCTAAGAGAAGCTAAACAAGAAGTAAAAGAGTTTGTGGACTATCTGAAGAGGCCTGAACTCTATAAAGCTTTAGGAGCTAAAGTACCTAAAGGTGCCCTTCTTTTAGGTGAATATATTTTGATATATAAGCTGATATAAAAAAGATTTAACATTAGATTGAAATATTAAGTACTCATTTAAGTAGGTACACACAAAAAATACACTCAACCAAATAATAAATTATAAGTATATCAATAGAGTCTTTGTAAGTGACAAATAAATGTAAACATACAAAACAGCATCCTACATTATTATAGTAACAAATATTTACAATTTAAAAAGGTACTGTCCAAAAAAAAGGAGACAAACTCAAATTTTTTTAATAAATATATTTATATGTATTAAAAAATGCACAAACAGACACACAAACCTAGCCCTATATTGTCTAAAAAAATGATGTAAAAAAAATAATAATGTAAAAAAAATAAACTAAAAGTACGAACAGGAAAATAAATAGAGAAAATGTGAGATGCGCAAGAACAAAATTAAATACCACATATTTAACAGTCCTTTTAAAGCAAAACATAGGTATTTTATTATTACCAAAATGTATTCAGGGTGTTATACTAATTAAAGGTGTTGGTCAGTAATTGCCACTTTAGTTTAGCCTTATAGATGGAACAGAACGATACCTGAAGTCCAGCAAACTGTTGCAAAGCACTAGAGCAGTACTAGAGCTTGAAATTAAAAAGAAGCCTCAAAGCTCAAAAGTGAATGAAATGTAATTCACTGAGCTTAAGCAAACTGAGTTCATGCTATAAGGAGTAATATGAAAAAAGTTGGGGGTACTGGAGTTATAAAAACTAACAGCATGATTCATCATTTTCTACAGTTGATGCCGGGCCTTATCAGTGAATCATGGACCACAGACAATGTTCCAATGACCAAAATGGGACATCACTAATGAAACAACCAGCATTTTTTTAGTTTCAGCATCAAGAAGATATTTAAAAGCGAGAAGTTGTTTGAGGCTAAGGTATGCCTTTTAGCATATAGAACTGAATTGAACTACTAAACTACTGGTCTACTAAATGAAATAAAATTTACATAACAGAGACTCAAAATGTAAATTTATAAATTTCTTCAACTGAATAGAAGGCTTTTCCTTTACTTGAAAACTGGTAAAATTTTAAACAAAATGATGGTCTTGTAAAATCTTTAAATATTTCGTAAATTCCATTTCCTGTAACAAAAACTTCTTTTTATGAAGAAAAATAATAAATTCCATAATATATTTCTAATATATTATATAAATAAAGTTATGAATATTAAATAAATAATATTAATAATAATAAGATCAAATAAAAACAAAAAAAACGGCTACCCAATAATTTTATCATACTAAATTCCACTATTCCACTAAATACAGGTAACCAATTTTTGAATAAAAAAAAAGAAATGTTAAATTATAGCTTATGGGATTTGCATAAAATTACTACCAAATAATTATATGCATATGTAAACTGTGTTATCTGTAGGTAGT
Source organism: Kuschelorhynchus macadamiae (assembly GCA_030620095.1). Classification (NCBI taxonomy): domain Eukaryota; kingdom Metazoa; phylum Arthropoda; class Insecta; order Coleoptera; family Curculionidae; genus Kuschelorhynchus; species Kuschelorhynchus macadamiae. The sequence goes on from JAUTXW010001380.1 coordinate 2,851,199, forward strand.
AGAATTCTGTACGAGGGAAGTTGTGGGTAAACAAAAATTTACAGATTCTCTTATTTAATTATGTAGCAGGGTTATCGAGCGGTTATTTATTATATTTAAAATTATTTATTTATTTTATTTATTTATTTGAGACGTAGCGCGCAACCCTTTCACAATACTGAAATTAGCCAAGGTATGATAAGTAAAATCAAAGGTACTCTGTAGGCTTCTTTGTGAATTATAATTTACAATGTTACCAAATATAATTGTTAGTACAAATTGAATTAAACATCTTATCTCACCAATTCTGCGGCCATATATACTCGAACAACAGCAAACTGCAACAACAATGGTATCTTCTTCTTGAATATATATTTATTTTAACTAGCAGATGGTTTATTTAAATAAAAGATTTGGTTTTTAAAAACAACTTAAAAATCTATTAACAAAAGTAAAGGAAGTGAAATACTGTACAAAAATAATACTTAAAACTAATAACAAAAAAAAGTATTTAAACCTAGAAAATGAGGGAATTATCTTAAAATCCCCCACCTTAGTATGAAAGGACAGAAAGCAAAAATCTTTAAATAAAACGCAAATTTAACTCTTGAAAACCAGTTACTCCCCAGATAAATCATAGAATAAAAATAAAATATCTTTGAAAATCCCTCAACTTTAATATCCCACTGTATATGTAAAGCCCCATAAACCACCACAAAAGAAAAAATTAAGATCAGCTATAAGAAACAAAACTCTGACACATACTGACTTTTAGTCTTCCCATAAAATACAAAGTTAGCTCAGCTATTACTAGATCCACCCCTTAGACCAATACCCTCTTTGATTTTATTAGTCAGGACGAAACGAATAAAGCTGTGAATGGTGAAGCTTAAGTCCCTACTCTATACTTTAAGTTCGGAACTTTGTCTTAGAGACATGAGGTGTCACCCATGATAATAAAAAGTGAATAAATCAATTAAAATAATATTCCCTTCAATTCTTAGTCCTAAGATTATGTATATAATTTAATATATATGCCTATACTAGCTTATCCACATTATGGGTCCAAAAAGTCATGGCGAAAAAAAGGCATGACTTTCAGTTTATGTTTTCTGCAGCGAAAATTATGCCCCAAAAACATGGCTGTTCAGTAATGTTCCTATTACAAAGTACTCTATTGTATTTTTAACATAGCAAATTGGCTATTCAATATCATTACATCGAACCAAATAAAATGTTTTAATTAATATTTGCATCAAGTTAAATAAAACGGGCCAAAAAAAGATTTCCGTGAGACAGGGGTCATATGGGACCATGAACTCTCGAAAAGGAAGGTATAAATTGTAACCTCTTAAGAAAGTTTATACATAAATTTGTCTATACAGTCTAAAATATAGCGTTTCGGATATGATATTTATTACTTTGTTTAGGTTGTAAAATTCTCTAAACTAACATTAGACAAATCCTCTTATAATTCTTTTGAAATAATCAAGCCTGTTTAAGCGTTAATGTGAGAACCAACAGTTTCAGTAAAATATTTTTTGAATTATATTTAGAATATATAAAAATATATACTCTATAGTGTTGTTATAGTCTATTCTGTTACAATTATTTTTGACAAAAAAAAATTTAAAAATTTAATTACACCTTTGCATATGCCTTTGATATCTGTGAAGTATTTGTCAAGATAAAAAATTAAAGAAATATGTTGTCTTTGGAGCAAAGAATATAAACCAAAATTACAGAAATGGCAAAAAATCTTATCGCTATGTTATTAAAAAGTTTCAAGAAAAGTTTTCCAGTCGACAAGTATGCAGAAGCTCAGCACATAAGTTAGTCACGCAATCTATTGAAACCGAATCCGTTAATGATGTAAAGAAGGCAAAGAAAAAGATGCAATGAAAGTTATGCTTCTATGATATTAATTTTGCAATCTTTAAAGGAGAAACATTTCTATCCTGTCTTTAAGAAAAAGCGAATGATGTTTATAAATAAGTTTGTAAGAAAAACCATAAGTATAAGTAAATTATAATTTAAGAGTTAATAAAAAATACTATAACAGAATACCAATTAGAAGAAAGGCACCTAAAAGCATCATCATACCAAAAGATTGTATAGCCAAACCCTAAGTACTTAACCACATGCCAGAAAAATGTGATTTTATGTTGTTTATAATTTTGCAAAGAAATATTAACCAAATCTACATCCTCAAAATTAGAATTATTAAAACTTCGAACATTGCTATATAATGGGAAAGTAGACCTTAATTTTGTTCTTTGGTAAGGAGCTACATATAAATTTTAATAAAACACCTGACAGAGGCATAAAAACGTAGCAAATCCAGAGCGTCTGTTAGGTTATTTAAAATTTTAAAGAGAATAATTATGTCGGAAGTAGTTTATAATCATTTCTAATTAGAGCAATAATGATTTCCAATAGAACTTAAAAGTCAACAATTGCAAAAACTTCTTTTGCGCTGGGGAAGCAAACTTTAATTTACTAAGATAAATGCATAATAACATGAAATAAGTGACTGTAAATTCCTAAAATATTTGCAGTTTCTCCTAATTAGTCCCAATAATCGGAATGAAGAATTAATAATAACTATTTTTCTATTTACATACTAAAAGACTATTTGCTGTCTATTATGACCCTCCCCATCTCGTTTACAGCCTTTAAATGTACATTATTTATGGTGTAGTCAGAATTGATAAAATTTATATTTTTGGTAAAATAAATTTTGTAGCACTTACTTAAATTTAGGTTTAAGGTTCACAATATACAGTTAGGTCATTAAGGTCGTCTTGCACTCTCTCACAGTCTTCAAGAGATTCAACTGGATTAAATATTTCCATGCCATGAGTGTAAATTAAAAACTTTGAAATCCTAAAGCAGCTCTTTATGAAAATGAAAATGAAAAAAAAAATATTAAATATAAATTTTAGATACACAGCTTTCTGCCTTCTTGGGGGTTGCTTAGCGTCCCTGAACCCCGCTGTCTACATTAGTCTGCTCTGTGTGAAAAGATGCTTGAGTTGCCAGACAGGAGACTCGCTCTCTCTTTCGCCCGTCGTACAAGTTATGTGTACGTAAATTTATTTCGTGTTGTTTAAAAAATAAACGCATAAAAGCCCTTTGAGTCAAAGTGTATTTTGATTTCTACTTTTACTAGTGACCGTGAGGCCTAATGGTGGTTAATTCCACGGTCTTTATATCAACCAAACATTTTGATTTGCCTTTTTATTTATTTTTACTTATATTCTCACTACAGCGGTACACAAAATGGCCTGCTTTTAAATTGCAGTAAGAATTGACTGATCTCGTAAAAGCATGAATTTAAATTATTCTGCTTTACATGCATGGTATTACGGTATTTGGGATATGGTATTTAGTTAGCTAAATGAAGGCTAATCTTAATTTGCTGGTGGTCTTGAGTTTAGCAACTGCAAGTGATTAAGAGGAGTATTTATAGTAGTTTAGGCAGTGTGCGTGCAGAAAATGGCTACATTACTTTAAGTAGTGTTTTACTTTATTAATTGATTTGTGACATATTATCCAAACTGTGACATTTTTGCTTCCTGCTTAGAGTAAACTTGAAAATTGTGTTGTGTGCTACAAGAAAGTGTTTTTTTATTGATTTTTCAGAAAACTTTGGTTTTAGATTAAATATTTTTACCTTCACAGAAATTTATTTATGGACTTTTCTAACTGTAAAATTATTTTATGAGATAATTTTAAGCACATACACAACACATTTTAGATTTAGTAGTATTATTTTGAATTGAAACTTGAATTCATGTATGTATGTCTTAGATTCAGTGTAGCTTTACTTATGCAAGATATTTGTGAGAAAAATAACAATTATTTCCTTCCGCGTGTTTTAGGATTTAAATCGTGTTTTCCCTCGCAGTAGCTTTTTTTCTGCATTCTCTTTATTATATACCTCTTTCTTTTCCACTTTTATCCTTGATTTTTTATATTGTTTGCACTCTCTCATTTCATTTCAAGGCACGCCAGCTTATTAAAACTCAGGTTTATATTAAAAGCAGTTCTAATTAGAAAGAATAATCTGAACCCGCTATAGAAATTGTTATTAAAAAGAATTAATCTCAGCGCGGTTTGGAACAGTTTTTTTAATAAGTTTTAAGGTAAAAAATTGTTTTTTTTTTAAAATTCTGTCATAAATCTTAGTTATGGATTTCCACCAAGTAGTCAATTTTTTTCCAACTGTATATCATAAAAAATTATTTTTATTAAAATTACAGGGGTAATAATTATTTCACTTGAATGGTCTGCCACCCACTATCTTTAGAAATAATGTTTTTTTTTTTAGGTCCGCCTGGTTGCGGCAAGACCCTTTTAGCAAAGGCAGTTGCCACGGAGGCCAATGTTCCATTCTTGTCCATGAATGGTTCAGAATTTATTGAGATGATCGGAGGATTAGGTGCTGCAAGGGTTAGGTAAGGAATATATACAAAGTTTTGTGTGATACTATTATTGTCTGAAGATCTTACAGTCTCATTAACAAAGCAACAATAACTTACCTAGTACACAGTCCTTGTGAACATAGAATAATCACATCCAAAATTATTTCATATTAGAGCATCAGTTATCAGCTGAAAAATTGAAAGATAAAATATACAAAAACGAAATAAATTCAAACATGAAAACTGGAAAAATTAAAACATGGAAATAAATATTTATAAAATATTGAATAACATTATTAAGTCAATATTTAAAATACAAATCGAATTTTAAAATTAATACACGAACTACATACACAATTATAAAAATTGATATGCATGAAACTGTCATTAATGAAATATCTCTTGAAGCAAGTTAATTGACGAATCATTGAAGGTAACTTATTAAATATTTTTTTACTATTATAAAGAAGGGATTTTTTGTTAGGGTACTTAATTCCCTATTTATTTCATATCTAATTTTTTTTAAACATTAAACACACGTTTCCAATATTAAAATATAGAGTAAGGTTAGAATTTTCTGTTGAATAAATAATTTTTCATAGGAGACTCTTTGACCGACTTCACATATAGATAGATATCTCTGTTTTTATAAAACAAATTGTGAACCAAAGCTCAATTGACATTAAGACACCAAAAACATAACCCATATATGAAATGACTTTCAATAAGAGCAAAATATATTTTCCTTGCAATACTCTGATTTAGTTTATTGTAATGATTCTTAAACTTCAGCTCCCTGTCGATATAAAACCCCAAGAACTTTGCCACAAGTACACTATCAATCAGCCTTGAAATGCGAGGTTTCCGAGTCACAGCGAACATTTATTATATTTGTTTTTGAGATGTTAACGACCAATAAGTTGCAATTACACTATTCTTTTATTTCATTAAGATCTTTACGGATGATTCCGTGTAACATTTCAACATTTTTATGGTGCCAGGAAATAGTAGTGCCATCAGCAAATATAGTGAAAGATCCTCTGATACTGATTGTTGGCAAATCATTTATATAGAGCAAAAATATAATGGGAACGATAACCAAACCCTGCCGTACACCTGCAGTATCCACAGAAGGTTTAGAAGCACTACCGCCCATCTTCACACTCCAACATCGATCTGACAAGTACCATTTCAGCCAAACCCCCATATCTCCAGTTGCTGCAGCAGCAATCTGTAATCCACACAGTCAAAGGTCCTAGAAAAATCTCAACGCACTGATGCTGGAGTCTCACCCTTATTAAGCTGCAATGCTGCAAATACACTTTCTATAAAAAGTAAAAAAGCATCATTGATACTCCTTGAGTTCTGAAATACAAGTTGTTTATTTTTTAAAAGGCCATACTTCTGTAAGAATGATATAATTCTTCTCTTTACCAGTTTCTCCACAGATTTTGAAAGTACAGGAAGAAAATATGTTGGTCTATAATTTGGTGGATCATTCGGCGCACCTCCGGCAGATAATAGCCGTAGCAGGTGACAGCCCCTGTCAGGAAGGGCAGTTTTTTATATCTCCAAAAACTTCCTTTACCTCACTAGTATTGGTGAGGGCAAAGTTAAAGGATTCAGACAACCTAATCCCGTACAACCAAATTTATTTATTTATTTATTTATTCAAAATCTTCCTGTAAGACAATGATACATTGTATAAGAATAGTCATAAAACAAGTAAGTGAAATAAAACTTAAATACTACCTAAGACTAATTGGGACATTAAGACCATTTACGAACAATATATCTACACGAATCCAAAACAAAGTCAAAATAATTTAAATATCAACTGTCATGTACTCCTCCATTGAATAAATACATTTATTAACCAAGTATCCCTTTAACCTACATTTCAACTAATGAACTTTAGTCAAACACCTTATTTCTTTTGGCAATACATTAAACATTTTTAAACCTATAATGTTAGGCGATCTGTACATATTCTGAGACTTATAAGGAGGTATATATTTCTAGTATTCAATGAGTGCAGGTCACTATGCTTTGGATAGGAGAATCTGTTCTTAAAAATATGTAAACATGTTTCAAGTATATATAAACCTGTTTAAGTTAAAACATTGAAATGCCTAAACAATTATCTGCATGATGTTCTAAAACCGACACCAGCTATGCATCTGATAATTCTCTTCTGCTTTATAAACACATCTTTTGATTGAGTATAAATGCCCCAAAAGGACACCCCATACCTAAGAACAGATTCGACTTGAGCTTGGTATAACATTACGAGCTGCTTATGTGATAATATCTTTCTTAAATTTAATAAGATATAAAAAGCTGAATTCAGTCGTGACATTACATGGTTACAATGTTCTTTCCAATCTAGACAAGAATCCGTGTAAATTCCTAAACAATTTACACAGTTTGCACTATTTATTTTTGTATTATTCAATTCTAAATCTAAACCACCTAAAACACACAAATTAAAATATAAGGAGTTACAAGAGAACCAGTTGTACAAATTACCAACAGCCACATTCGCTCTATTTTTCATTGAATTATCTGACTTATCAGAAGCCACCAAAGAGGTATCATCCGCAAAAGAGGTAACTTGCATATCAGGCACCACTCCAGGCAATTCATTTACATAGAGCAAGAAAAGAATAGGGCCCAATACCGAGTCCTGTGGCACACCCATTATACAAGGCACGCACTCTGAATTGACCTGAACTCTAGTACCTGATGATCCCAAATATATGATTGAAACATTGCTTATGGTCCACAAGAAAAGACCATATCCATTGCAGCGACCGTTCATGCACTGCATAATATTGCAGCTTAGCCAGCAGCTTATCATAATTGACACAATCAAAAGCCCTGCTGAGGTCACAAGAACCCCCGGCAGGACTCTCTTCTGCATCATTGAAGTGCACTAGTTCATCATACAGTACGTGCATAACCGAATGAGTGGATTTGGAGTTTTAGAAACCATGTTGTCTATCGGAAATTACATTGTTAGTTCTTAGAAAAAGAAGAAATCTATCCAAAAAACGATATAGTTTGAAAAGGAGCAGCAGATTGTCACGTGCCTGTAATTTTCAATCATCTGCACGTCATCCTTTTTATGAATAGGGATAATTTTTCCGGTTTTAGAGGTTCTGGAAATTTTCCAGTACAAAAAGATAGGTTAATTAAATACACCATTGGGCGCGCAATTGCAGACAATACTTCACGAACAACACAGTTGGGTACATCATCGGAACCAAATGATTTTTTATTTTTCAGTTTCCCCATTATTAATACATACAATTCTTCTTACAGAAAGGGATACAAAAAAAAATTTTTATCGTCAGGACGATTGTTAAAGTAACTTATGTTACTTTCGTTATATGAATTATTTGCGGGCAAATGTGGATTTGTATTAACTGCTGCATTTTTAAATAATATATTAAAATAATTTGCAACAGTCTAAAGTTTGACAAACAAAAATCTTTTTTGGCTTTTTCGCAACTGAATAAAAATATTTAACTTTAAATTAAAGTTTGTTGGTGATCTTCGGTTTTAACGGATACATTATGTTCGTTCTTTGTCTTGCCAGATAAATTATTTATAATATTCCATGCATAAGAGACAGTATTATTCACATTTGATATTTTTTGTTGATAGTATTGTCTTTTAGTATCGTTTATTAATTTTTGATGTGTCTTTTTAGCATTTTTATATATTTGTTTTAAGTTCAAGTGATTATTATTTCCTATCAAATGATATAAGTATTTCAAGTTGCTGCTTGACTGTCTAACCTCATCGCTAATCCATCTCTTATTCATGTTGTAACGTTTCTTTAGTGGAAAAGATAATTCAAAGTAATATCTAAAGATATTATAAAAATATGAGAAAGCAGTGTCAATATCCAAAATATAAATATTTAAACTATGCCAATCCTCATTTAGCAGTGCAAATCTGAACTCATTGATCGAATAGTCGTTAAAACTTCTGGCAAAAAATGTTGTGTATTGTCTTTGACAGCAGATTCCCAAATTAGCAAAAACTGATTTGTGGTTACTCACAATGTTATCTAACACATAAACCTCGTTGTGAGCAAAGTTCAGAAATACAAGGTCTAAAGTGGATGAGACTGAATCAGTTACTCTAGTAGGACTCTTAGCTAACAAATTTATAATGCTTTGTTAAAGCCTTTAAGCTGTAAACACCACTTTAGGGCATTTTCAAAGCAGCATTACAGTTCAGAGGGCTCACCCTTAAGAAACCTTTTAACACTATAAACAAGGTTTTACATCGGTTTTTAACTCTTTGAAGAGGCTATTATCTATTCCTTTTTAAAGTCATCTAAAAGTTTTGGATGCTTATTTCCCGCACAAAAATGCTATTAGGTGTTATTTTATTCAAAAAAGAAATTAATAATTACTTAAAACTAAATAGCATAATAATTTTAGCTTTATGTGAGCCATCATATTATTGTAAATTAAGTGTGATGGTAGTTATATTAAAATATGTATATTGCCTTTAGGCTTAAACAAACTATTGCTAACAATATTAATTAAAACTCGAGGGCCTAAATTTTTCAATTTATAATTTCACATAAATTGCAGAGAAGCTCATAGGACTGGTCCCAGGAATTTAATGTAGGTCTACATATACGAATATTTTCTTCAAGTGGTATATGATTGAAACGATCTCGCAGATGTTTGATTCTCAGGTTAAATACAGTAATATGTTTAGCAAAAAACATGTTATTTATGTTTCCAGTAACTTTTACAAGAAAAAAGCGCATATATTAACATTAAAAATGTGTGAATAGCAGCTTAATTAAATTTTCTCAAACAACTGTAAAACTTTAAAAAAATCTTATCTTATATAGGGAATATAAAATAAATATTTTGGTGATTTTTGTTTTCATCCAAGGTTAGTTGCTTTTAAAAGAAGTGTAAAACCTGTGGAAATACAATCATCAGAAAAACTAGTAATTTCGTCCACAGCGTGACAGACTTTTTAAAAGTGCTGTAACGTAGCGACTTTTAGAGCCATACGCAATAAAGTTTTGTAGCTACAAATGCCTTAAACCGTTTAGGAAAAAAACTCCGAAATTTTATCTAAACACGGTTTTCAAGGAAATTTAAAACTTTTCAATAAGAAGCAGCCATTGCGACTTATTATCTGACGGTCACAGCGCTTTTACTACTTTGATATACAGTAGAAAAACTAAATAGAATTTTAATTGTTGTATTGGCGAAGCTTGAAATAATCTACTAATTTTGCTAAACCGTGTATTCTTTATTCAAAAGGAGGTAATGTGTAAAAGTGATCCATTTATGTAATTATGTATATATCCATTGTTTGTTACCACCTAGAGACTAGAGGTCTAGACAGTTTTTATGACTGAGACATCACAATATTACAATTCAATATTATCTATGTACAAACTAACTAAAACTAGATAAAAAGTAACCTACTAGATGGCTCAAAAAATTTTGATTACTGTGTAATCGGTCTTCAAGATTAATACTTTTGATTTGTTTTTTAAATCATTCATATTTGAGATTTTTTATTTCATACGGAATATGATTAAAAAATTATAGAAAGTATATATTTAAAAGATGATTTATATTTTTCTGTTTGATGAACAGGAATTTCCAAGTTATCTTGATTTCTAGTACCGTGAAGTGGGGTGAGATAGATCAATTTCTTTTATACTATAAACATCTTTCTACTTTTATTATCTTTAAGCACTTCTAGTGTTATATTAGGGTCTAAAGAGTAATAGTTAAACAATAGTTTTAGTATAAATGTTAAAAAAATCCCCTTATTAATTAAAAAATGGGTGATCAAACTCAGACCGTGAATGGGGGGAGATTGATCACTTGAATTTTACAGCATAAAACGATAGTTCTTTTGACAGAAAGTGATCAATCTCACCCTCAGCTAATTCAGTCAAGTAGTTTTTTTGATTTTCTTAATGGGGTGAGATTGATCATGCGGGGTTAGATTGATCATAGTAGTATCCTCATTGTATTATCGTTTATTTATATAAAAAAACAAATTTTACACAGCACGAAACATAATTCAGAAGATATGACAAACTAAAATAATGCGTTTTAACTAACATTTTACTATTCTTATTGTATTATGGTTTATTTATATATAAAAAATCTAATTTCACACAACACGAAATAAAATTTAAAATACATAATAAAATTAAAATGTCTGCTAGCATTCTTTTATATTAATATCCCCGCGAAAATGATACTTCTGAATTCTGTCAGAAACCTTCTCAAGCATTGGATCTGGTAGTAACGCAATAACTTCTTTAAAGGGGACCGTGGATATGTCCTTTTCAATTATTTTAAAAATATTTCTTGATTCTGCTGATTTCAAGCCCTGAACTTCGATTTCTTCACCTTTTAAAACTTCTCTCAGCATGCAGAGATAGCGAAATTCTGTCTTTTTTCGAGAACCAGAACGAATTTTCCTTTCGAGATGTTTTCAAATGAAGGGCAAAAGTATTCAATTTCCTCTTCATCTTTGTTGATATCAACATCGCTATCGCTGCCATCTAATTCAAGATTTTCATTGCCATCATTACTGGACTCCTCGGATGATTTTAATGCTGAAACGCTTTGACCCTGGTTCAGCTACTAATAGTTTTTTTTTACGTCGAGGTTTTTCTGAGCCAGAATTATACCTCAGGGATTTCAGAAATTCGGTAAGAGAACATCTAAGCTCGTCTTCATTGATAAGTTCTTCTCTCGGTAGTTTTTCCAAAACTCGGTGGGGATTAAAAGGTACAATGCCACATGCTTCGAAACCAGAAAGTAAATTTCTTTTTATAGCACTTTTTTCTCCGTCTAGTTTTTTGGGTGGTATTTTATCCATGTTTTCAAGTGTTTGCTTCAACAGCATAGAAAATTCATTTTTTGGAATTTTGCATTTTCCATGATGTTAAAGTTTTCCTCCAGCTTTCTTTAAGTGGCCTGAAGAATGCAACGTCTAACGGCTGACAAATATTGGTAGAGTTGCATGACAAACATGCAAATATTATATTGTTATCTTCACACTGTCTCAGAACGTCAGGATTAAAATGCGATGGTAAGTTGTCCCCTAGTAACACTTTTTTTCCCTCGAGTCGTTTAGCGTGTGGTAAGAAACAAGTGACAAACCAGTCATTGAAGGTCGGCATATCAATCCAGCCGTGTGACGTTCGATTATATCGTGTTCCTAATGAACAACATGGCTGGTCGCAACACGGATTTCCTTTCGGACCGTTCTCTGTCCAAGTATCCCATAAATTTTCCGATTTATATATGATATACGGTGGCAGAAGCTTACCTGAAGCAGATCGACAAACCATGATCGATGTAGAGGACTTTGAATAATTGCATACTTTTTCTGGGTATTTGGCACCCCCTCGATAAATACACAATTTTTTTTGCGGGGTCATCTGAAACATTCGACTCGTCAAAATTAAAAATATTTTGCGAGGGAATGTTTTCAATCGTTTTTTCTAAATTGTTAAAGTAATTTTTAATTACATCAGGAGATACTTCTGCTTCAATGCCTCGATGTCGCTTCAATAAGCTATTTACCCAGTCAATTCCAGGAATATTCTCCCTAAACCGAGATACGGTTCTGCCACTTTTATCCAAAAAACTCTTAACAAACATTCTCAAATCCAAGATGCTTAGTGGATATCCCCAGTCTGCACAGACTAAAACACTAATTATAATGGCTTCTTCTTCTGCATAGGTAAACACAGGCTGCCCAATTTTGGTAAATCTGTAACAAAATAAAAACTAATTTTACGGACAATCGTAAGGCGGTGCTAGATTGATAGACCATACAGGGTGAGATTGATCACCTGATCAATGTCAACCCATTCACTATTATACGCCATTTTTAAAAAACTATTCTCAAATAATTTGCTAAACATCTAAAATTACTATCACAACACCATAAAGAAAATATCCATTATGCTAAAAATAAGAAACTTACCTCTGTTTTTTCTCTACCATCAAAAGTACTCGGACTATGAAAATAGCCAAATATTATAGTAAATTTCAAAGCACGAAATCTTTCTTTCGATGTTGACTGCGCAGTAGTAAACTCACGTACTAACCTGAGACAATCCTAAGGAACAATGGCGGCGACGTTCAGCGACTGCTTTAGACAGTTGCCAGCTATTTCTGCATATATGTAATGTAATGACGAATGATCAATCTGACCCCGGCAGATCAATCTCACCCCATTTCACAGTATTTAAATTATGAATATTATTTCGAAATTTAATTTTTTTTATATAAATATTTGGGCAATTTGTTTAAAACTATTTTATGAATAAAACAAGATAAGAGGATTTCGCATCTAAACTCTAATTTATATAATTTAAATCTATTACAAATTGGAGATATATGATCATATTTTGTAAGACCAGTTGCATACCTGATACAATTATTATGTAAAATTTGTAATTTATGTTCATCATTAGGACTGATACTTTTATGATAAATTGAATCACAATAATCAAGGCCACTAAAAATTAAAGAATCAACAAGTTTTAGTTTAGTGTTAGTATTTAAAAATGTATTTAGTTTTGCCAAAAAAAAATCAGAAAATATATATTTTTATAATTTATTGTGATAGGGTATCAAATTGAAGCGCGCACTCACTAAAAGGCTTCTAAATGTATATGCATATACATCTGCTAATATAGTATACATGGTAACCCAAATATAAACAATTATTTCACTTTCAGCCTAAACGGTTTATTTTGCGCGAAAGAAGTAAATACACCAAAGACTCGTCTATGTCCACTCTAAAGACCGGTGCGGAATTCAGCCCGCTGATTTTTGAGAAATTTTAGAAATGGAGCGTGCACGAATTTTTTTGCGTGCGTTTGAGCCTGGGTATCAGTACTTCCTAAGACAAAAACGATTGGGCAGGTCAAAAGCTCTATATTTTTGCTGCAAGACATAGGTTTACATTTTTTTATCCTAGGTCAAGAAATTGGGTAAAATCGACAATTTTGCACAAATGTTTCGATCTTAAACATAACTGTCACTTTTTCTTGCCGACCCGGCGCGCCGTCAGAATATTTTCATATTTTGTGAAGACGGGAATTTTAACGCGACATGGGTTTAGAAATGTTTAAATATTTCCCCAAATATTTTTAGGGCCGTAAAAATGAATATAGACCAAAAAAATAGAATATATTTCACAAATCCTGCTCACATTTTGTAAATTCTAATATATATTTAATGCGGAATTTTATTTACCAAATGAACAAAATTGTAATACAAATTTTAAATAGATTAGTAATGTCAAACATGACATTTTGTGTTTATTTTTTTCTTTATACGGGATACAGGGTACCTATATAAGGTAAAGTGTGGCTCTTTTAGTATTTTTTTATAGTTTCTTTTCTTACATTAATATAATAGTTCTAAGCAGTTGTCTTTTTATGTTTTTTTAATAATTTATTTTGTTATAGGGACCTGTTTAAGGAAGCGCGCAAACGAGCACCCTGTATAGTATACATAGATGAAATAGACGCTGTGGGGAAAAAACGTAGCGGAACGCTGGGTGCTGGGGGTGGGGAGGGTGAACAGACACTAAATCAGTTGTTGGTAGAAATGGATGGTATGGCCAGCAAAGAAAACGTTATAATGTTAGCTTCAACGAACAGGGCTGATATTTTGGATAAGGTAAGTTAATAAGCAGCACATGGAGGCCCATTGGTGCGGTGTCCAAAACCTACCTAGTTATTCGTTCTTGAACAAACTGTTACAAACAAAAGTCATAGGATAAAAAGTGCATACATTTTAAGAATGCTTTTTATTTTACAAAGTGTCTTAAAAAAGTGTGGCAAAACCATTTTTTAAAAGTTGAGATGCCTATCTCAAACCATTCTCTTTGCACCAGTTGAAAATGCCTCAAAGCCCGCTTTTTATGTGTCCATAGCTGCGAAAGGAGTAACTTTATATATAAGGTAGTTAAATATACTTAACATTTTATAGATAAAAAGTGCAAACATTTTTAGAGTGTTCTATTTGCAAATATATAAAATCATTTCGCAACACGTTTTTAAAAATATTTTTAAAACGAGCACTATTTTTTGGTGTTTCAAGAACAATAGAGATAATGGATAACCTAATTCCAACCTAAAATTTCATAATGTAAATTTTTGTATTGAAAGCATAAAAAGTAAAAAGCAAAGTTAAAAAGTGAAAAAAAAACTGGTAGTCTAAGTCGTGTGGGAAAGTTCCTGGCATTCTTTGATAAAATCAATTCTCTATATGGATTGAGTTCATAAAGGATAGGTATTTGAAGTAATTATTATTATATTTAGGTCATAATTATCACTTGTAAGTTAAAAAAATATATTTTTATATATATATATATATATATATATATAAATTTTAGGTTAATATTAAGATAGCACATACAGATGTTACAACATCTAGGTGCTGATAATAAAAAAAAAAAACAATTGTGAAAATTATATTTAACATAAAATATGCAAAATATTGTAATATTACTCTGTAATGTAAAATTTTTTGTAATATAATTTAGCCACATGTTGTTCTTCAGGTTTACACAAAAAGTTTACATTTGCCACAAAAAGTTATTGTATAGTATTGTAGGCTGTACAAAAAAATGTAATATACAAAAACTTTTTTTTATAAGAATTTTTATATTGATTTTTATAAAAACAACCAATTTTTTTTAAACGTTTATCTTTGATCTCTTTCATTTATAGGCTTTGCTTCGACCTGGAAGGTTTGACCGTCACATTCTAATCGATTATCCTGATCTTATTGAGCGCAAAGAAATTTTTGAGCAGCACCTTAAAGGCATATCCTTGGAACATGCCCCAGAAACTTACTCAAAAAGGTAAGCGTCTTATTAAAGTAAGTTTTTTTTTGGTGTGGTCCAGGGCATTTTTTTATAGAACTGTTTGTTTTATAACATTTTAAATTTATATGAATAGTTCTAAAAATAGTTTTGAAAAATTCCGAAATATAGAATATAGATGATGCTATTAAAAAAAAACATCTGATCCACTCCTATGATTTTGAGTGACCCTGTATAATAGGCAATATATGGAAAGTACAGTTAACTAACAATACAGCAACAGTTTAAAATATAAAAGGGGATTTTCGCTTTTTTGACTAACCATGTTTAATATCGTTATTACCCAAATAGTTGAATCTGTTTATCCTATGTTGATTAGTTTAAAGATAGGGGAGGATAGTCTCTCTTCGTTGTTCAGTCATGTATAAAAAGATGCCATAATACCAGGTGACAATAAAATATTTTTGTTTTCGATGATATTTTACAAGTTATCAAATATTTGCAAAATGGCGGCTTAAAACACCTATTCAATATAGCGACTCTGCCTTTCTCAATCATACTTTTATGAATCGACTTGAGTGGACAAAAAACAAAATAAATATTTTTTAGTTTTTGTTTAACTTGCCAACATTCGCCTTAAATTGTTTCTAGACGTAGTAATGTTTATTAAATACTCTTAAAACAAAATGTGTCTAGTATTCTAATAGCAAATGATTATTTCATTGTAGTAGTTTTTGGAAAATTGTATAAAACTTGACAAGTAGGCATTGTTTTAATAATTAATATCGTGTTTTGAATGATATAAATAGTAGGGTTTATAAAAAATAACAATGAACGTCAAACTATTTTTCTATGCTGTCAATTAAGAGATTTACAAGTCTCGCTTACTTCAAAAAGTCGCTACATAACTTAAAAAAAATTATACAGGGGCTTATTTAAAATGTCACTCAATCCTATTTTTTTTTGAAATTTCAATATAAAAAGACAATTAAATAACTTAAAAAACCCAAGAAAAATATAAATAATTGGCATAGTTCGACGTTTCTATATAATTATACGTATTTACATTTTTGTTTTCATTTTTCCAAAGCCTAGGTACTATTTTGCGTGTTTATTAAAAGTATACTTGTCAAAATTTTGTTAATTTTTACGTGAATAAAAATTCAATTGTTTTTATTATTAGACATTTTCTGTTATAGACATACTTTGCTGCGAGTATTTTACTTCCTGTTTAACATTTGGGAGCACATTTTATTTAATTTCTGATTCACAAAAAAATTATTACTACCGAGAGAATTAAATTATTAAATTTTCAAAAAAAGCCTTCTTCGCCGCCATTTTGAAAAAGTTACTACAAAAAATGACTACTAACGACAGAATGCCACCATGTTCAATTTTCAAAAAAAAAATCTACGGGGCCATTTTGAAAATAATTACTAACTTAGGTTGAAAAGAGAATTTCAAGCTCCATCTGAATGTGTAAAAAAATATAAAAGGCTTCATATTTAAATTTCTTTACTTAAAAATACTTTCGGAAGAGATATTAAATTGTTTTGTTAAAAATACAAGTCTCGATAAGATTTGTTCTTCCCACCAAGTTCAGAGGTGACTGAAGGACGCTCTGCATAACGATTTTATAGTCACCCAGTATATTTTTATAGGTTAGCGTTTTTAACTCCTGGATTCAGTGGTGCGGACATAGCTAATGTATGTAATGAGGCTGCTTTACACGCAGCCCGACTGAAGCAATCCAAAGTCACTGGCGCAAACCTTGAATATGCTGTTGAAAGACTTGTAGGTAAGTACAATAGTTTATCCCCCATTTAATTGGTTTATAAGTTTATATGACAGTTAGTCTGGTATCTGATATATAATTATTATAAATTATAGCCCTCTTCGTCTGCTCTAAGATTCTGCTATATTTTGCTCTATTCCTAGCTGTTTTTCTCCATCTTCTGACCCTTAAAATAATTCCAAGGCCTTCCTCTAACCTATCCATTCATCTTGTGGTCGACGTCTAGTTCTTCTGCCTTCTGGTGTGCCCGTGGTGAGTTGCTTTGCGATATCCCTATGTGTTACTTTAGCTTGATGCCCTACCCATCTTAATCTTTGGATCGTTATTTATCTATATGTTACTTTTCTTTCAAATATGCCCAAGAGCATTTCGCTACGTTGTCTAAGAGTCCAAGTTTCTGCTTATTAATATTTAATTTGGTTTTTCGTAGTATGTTTTTGTGGCAAATACGTTTTTGGAGACCATAAAGAGTTCGGTTGGCGATGTTTATTATTTTTTGAATTTCGACAATGTTTGTGTTTGTTGTTGTTACCAGGGAATCAATGTACAGGGTGATCTCTTATATTTTGTGCCCTCCATATCTCGGTTATTTAAGAAGATAGCAAAAAACTTTAAATACCAAAGTGATAAGGTTTTTACAGAATTTTTAAATAGAGAACACTCCACTCTATAGAGAGTCAAGTGGAATACATTGTCTCTTATGACAAGGTTTTTCTTAAATTTCTCAGGCATCTTTAGAGATAAAGGTATTAAACCTGATATATTTATAATCAGCTAGAAGAGACCCATTTGATGAACATATAATATACAGGATATTCCGTATTCCGATTTCTTATGTTCAATTGTTTTTTTTTGATATCATGTTATAAAAATTTTCTAAAAACCCTAGAACTTTTGTATTTAAAGTAAAATAATCGAGGTATGGGGGGGTGATGGTAAGGCAGCAGAACATCCTTTTTAAAGGTTCATACTAACAATAGATAAAATTCACAGAAATGTCTCATAGAATCATCTGCAAAATAGAGATCACCTGGTACATGAACTGGCTGACCTCAAAGGTATAATTTCCAAACGGAATGCCCCATTAAGCAACTGTGACTGCATTTTTTGTTACAAGCGTGTACTGGGTTTTCTCCTGGTTGATCATTTCTTCAACCAATCATAGGCGATTCTGCTACATCCTTCGACCTATAAAGTCTAGGTCATCTGCATATCCAAGGATCTTGTTTTATTATAGAAAATCACTCTTTTGTTAAAAATTGAGCCACTTACTTACTTATCATAACAAATAGCCTTTTATTGTTAAAGCCTTCATGGAAGTGTAAGCTTCAAATAAACAAAAAAACACAGCAGGACCAATGAAAAACATCACAATGTTTAAGAATGTGAAATATTTGGGAATTGGTGAAAGAAAATTAAAAACTTTATATTTAAAAACAATTTCATTACATATACTTTCACAAGTTTATATTTTATTTATATTGGGAAATATGTAAAATTGCCACCAGTTCTCCTTTACTATAAATTATTTGTTTGTATCAAAAACCAAGAATGAATACCTGCTATCATTCCTAATTTTTGGTATAAATCTGATATTTTATTATATAATTAATCTTTTAAGGCAGACACGTGGCAAAAAATGACCTGTGACATAATGAAAAACTATTATAACTCGTTTATCTCTGTTCTGATTGTAGTATCCAGATATTTCCATTGCCTAATTGGTAGTATGAGGTAAACCAACTAAGTAAAAAATATATTCAAATTAAAATATGCATTATGAAAGAGTGATTGTCTATAAAATAAATGAACATAAACAACGTAAAAATGAGCTGTTCATGTCTGTCAGTTGAATAAGGCTTGATGTTAATAAAAAAGAATTAGAAATTGCTAAAAAAGACTACCTATAATCTTTGTTTGTAAAATGGTAAAGGCAGCAGAAAATGTTTGACCTTTTTAAAGGTTCATACTAACAATAGATAAAATTCACAGAAATGTCTCATAGAATATTGCAGGGCAGGTATATATTGATGCAAACACAGATTATGATATATTATATATCATATTTAATTAAAAATTAATCTAATTTATTGCCACATATCACAAAGATCACATTACCAATAGGTTTGCTTTGGTTAAAAAAAACATAATTTGCTAACTAAATTTTGCAGATTTATATCTAAACATATATAGTATCGTGTAAAACACTTGTATGCGCTCTCTTTGTATAGTATATATATATATATATATATATATATATATATATATATATATATATATATATATATATATATATATATATATATATATATATATATATATATATATATATATATATATATATATATATATATATATATATATATATATATATATATATATATATATATATATATATATATATATATATATATATATATATATATATATATATATATATATATATATATATATATATATATATATATATATATATTAAGTTGCAGATCTCTTATATCATAATCATATATATATATATATATATATATGTTGTAAAATGATCTGAACAAACTCTCGAAGCATCTGTCATAAATTTACGTGCTCTTTTGCATCGATGCACTCAAATTTATTTATGATGAAAGAAACCAAGTCGTTACCTTTCGGAAAACAATGAAATGTTACACTTGAGTCTATGTTTTGTTCTTAATCTGTAGCTACAGCACATATTCATCCAGGCATGATCTAAAGAGCCGAATTTAACTTAAAATATAAATTACAAGCACTAGCCACAGTCCTGAAAGTTATTTAAGCTTTTTACATCGAACAAACGGAAAATGTTATGCAAATATAACAAATTTATTCAATAAACTAATTCGAAAAATACAAAGACGCTTAAAAACACATAGAAATAAATTACAAATAATGGTTAAAACCACAGGATCTCAAAGAAAATACAATATAAACAAAATGTTCAACTTGCGTGATTACGTTGCGGGCCGCTTAGAGATGGCAAATGTATGACAGATAGAAGTAAGGTGTCCTTTCTTGTTTATTATCGTTGCACTAGAGTGTCTTCTTGTCTAAAAGCGGACTCAAACGACTGATGTACGTGCATGGTCTACTTGAACAAATATACGGCACTTGTTTATTTACCATCGGTTGTCGTTATACATAGCACAGGTCAAAGCGTCCTTATGTCATTGGCAAGCCCACACCAAAGAGTGTTGTGTAAATGTGTTCAAATGTTTGTCGAATATACAAGTTTGTGATCGACAATCATCGGTCATAATTGGATACTTGCCAAATGCACATTTATTTGTGTATTTGCTAATTACGCCAGTCGTTTGATCCCACCTTTAGACTATTTTTCACATTACAGTATGACTTTTTGAATTCGTATAACGTCAGTTTAACAAGCTTCACTGGTATTCGCTTTACACTATCATGCGATCTCACAAATAAATGGTGGATATCAGTGTTAAATTCCGATGTTTTTTCTAGTATTTGTCTTAGGAATTGTTGGAAAAAATCTTAATATATACAGGGTGTTTCATATAAACTCCAACCAAACACTGATTTCTCGAGAAATAAGGGAGATATCAAAATTTGGTAAAAATGGCTATTTAATTAAGTAAAATATATTTATTTAGAGCCAAGGGAAAATCGGCGTTAACTCAGTTAACTTAATTAAGAAAAACAATTGCAAAAACTGATTGGCTACATGGTTTCGGCGATTTAACTTTTACTGTTTTTTTTTTTAACTGACTTGTTTTGGAACATTTTTTTACTTATACATAATAACATTTAGTTACTTTCGATATCTTAATGTAAATTAAAAATAGGTAACATGGAACGGAAGCTTCCAGTGCTTTGGCAAGAGGCATCTTCAGGGACCTTTACTCCACGATATTGGACACCGAATGAGCTCGGAGATATTGAGACTAGCATTTATACCTATCCTGTGCTCACCGAACCATAGCCCATATCTCTATTGAAATTATTAGCATATTTATAAATTTTAATAGATTCTCTAATAGAATAGAATTCCGAGACCGACGCAAGAACTTGGGTTTCTTTTACGTTTATCACAGTCAGGCGCTTATCTATGGGATCCGGACCCCCTCCCACAAAACTCTAAACAAAATTGTTTTTTTTTTACATAATTTAGTCTACGAATTCCAATTACTGCTGATTAGCAGCTCCGTATTTTTTAACTCTGAAAATCTGTTTTTTGTCAATATCTGGCAAAATATTACAGAGGGAGCAAATAGGTAAACGTAAAAAATAGAGTTGCGGATATCCTAAACAAAAAATGGCCCAGATGATCTTTTTATTAAATACGATAGTTTCTGAGTTAAATCGGAAACTATAGTTCATTTTTCCTTCCACTAAGATCTGACAAAATAAAAATCTGATAATTGTGAATTTTTTTGGTATCTAAAAATAAATTTGAAAGGGAAATTCTTAGACTACAACACGTGATAATTAGTTTTTACCTGCAAACTGAACAAATAACGCCAACTGCTGAAGTTCCATTTTCGCTCAATTTAGAAGTACTTCTCTTCACATATACAATACATGATGATCAATATGATGAATAGGAAAATTTTTTTAAGTCAATCATGAGATTTTCAAGAATTCTGAGAAAGTACTAAAAAGTAAGATAAATAAATGTATTATTATTTACAACATAAAGATGGAAAGGTTTTATATATAACGATATGGTTTCAGACCCTCTATGGAAAATAACACCATACTGACAAAGTGACTTAACACTTATTTAGAAAAATACAATTAAATATGTACAACCGTAAAAAAATTAACCAAAAAAAAGTCTTCAATTGTTTTCGCTATTTTTGAAAGTCGGTTGAAATTTCGGTGAAATTATTATAACTTTGTTCCTCATATGCGCTCACATATTTTCGTATTTAGGAAAAAATCATCAGGGCCATTTTTGCTCAGGATATCCTTAATTATTTCGTAATTGCTGTACCTTCAATATTTTGTTGCACTTGCAAAGTTGGTCCACGTGAACACCGTTTTTTTTCTTAATGCATCGTTCATGTTCCTTAAGCCTAGTGGGTATGAAATGCGTATAATAAATTGGCAGTTGCAGGTGTACCAACAAATCGTCTTTTTTGGGTGTTAAAGCTTTTTTCATCTCTTTTGAGGATGGCGTGAGGGGGTCAAATTTTTCAGTTTTAAATGCAACCCTATATCGGACATATTTTTGGGATGAAGCGCTTTTTTTTAACAGTTTAGTCAATAGACATGATTGTCGTTATTGGATTGATGAAAATTTTTACTGATTTAAATAGGCTCATACACAGATTCCTCAGAATCTGAACGTATGGACTGGAATTATGGCAAATCAGGTAACTGGTCCATTCTTTTGTTAATGAAACTCTTATATTTGCTATTGTTGAAAGAAACTGTTGCACCTACAATTGAAGCAACTATTTTCATAATGAATTTTCTGGGCGCTGAATTGGACGTGGTGGAGCTGTTGAATGACCAGCACGGTCGCCGGACTTTGACTCCGCTTGATTTCTTTCTTTGGGGTTGCCTAACAGCGAGAGTTTCTTACAACAGCTAATAATTTACAAAAACTCCAACAAAATAATTCTGATTGCCTTAGTGGGATGCTCCAAAATGTTAGAAGTTAACGGTGGTCTTTTTCAACATCTTATAAAATAAAACAGTATTAACTTATTTCTTATCTTTCAAAACAGGGTTGCGACAGGGACCTCCGGCTTGCCCAGAAACTGTATCTATTAGAGATCTCCAAATAAGTCGAAATTCGATATAGGGTTGTATTTAAAGTTTAATAGAACAACCCTCTCTCGCTATTCCTAGAAGGGGTAAAAAAGCCAAAAAATCTGATTTGGTGGTACATATACAACTTCCAAATTTTATCTTTTTTTCTTTACTACTACTCGAGCTCATTCTAAAACTTTTTGGACATGCTGTAATAAGACTGTAATAAGGTACCATCGTATAAAAACATGTAGAAAGGGAATCTTCCCTTCTGATTCAATTTCCATTCTGGATTTTATATTCGGCTGTTGCTGATTTAGACGTTCAAGAAATACGGGGAGATTTTCTGGACCATGAGTGTCATCAACGTATCGGAATCGCGATTTTGGCTTTAATGGAGACAACCTTAAGATGAAGATATTGGTTACGATAGGCCAGAACGGAGATCCCATAGCTGCCCCTGAGATTTCTTCATAAAAAGTTCTTTGAAAAATGAAATATGTTGATAGATATTTTTCATTCAGATCTAGAATTCAGTTGTCTGTATTATTATAGTGAAATAGACACATTAGTTTTGCATTTTGGATCTAATTGAATTGTTTTTAATTTTTCTACACAATATGTAAATTTCTATTATATGAATCTGCTTTTCCTGTAATATTTTAAAAACATTTGAAAGATCGATTTATGTATTTTAGGTAGTCTGTAGAACCGCGGGATTCTGGAGCTGCTTCTTCTCCTCTGTTGGTAGGTTGTATATGTTTGTCAGGTTGCTTATCGTGTTTCGATTTTGTTGGGTCTATTGACTTATCCTGTAAGTAAGTGTCGGCCAAAAATAGTTGTATTTTCTCTACATAAGCTGTTTTGCTTATGACGACAGTGGCATTTCACTTGTCTGCTGGAAAGCGATAATGTCTGTATTATCATTTAAGTTTTTGATCACCGTTTTCCCGCAATTGAGAGATTTGACTTGGATGGCTTAGAATGTTTATTAAT